>CM021108.1:231131898-231340908 GCA_007115665.2 Sequoiadendron giganteum | reverse complement strand
TACTCTCTCCTATGGAGGGTTGAGCAAATACATTGCAGGTCTGCAGACCTACAAAAAGGTGAACAAAAGACTATAGGTACTCTCTCCTACAGGTTTGAACAAAAATATCCTGTAGCATGCAAGCGCTTTACAAGTCCCTAGACTTGCAAAGAGGGTGTCCTAGGTACTCTCTCCTAAGGGAAGCTTCTTGTGAGAGGCTTTGTAGAGTCTGATTGGTCCGCATAAGTGCTCAATCCTACAAGGTTGATTGAAAAGAAGCTTCACATGCGTAATTTCGAAGAAACATGTTAATCCATAGAATAAACATATTAGAAAAGCTTGATGCAAAGGAGATCTACAAGTTCTCGGTCTTGCAAAGCAAGACCGATTAGAAAATCTTGTGGCTACTAAAAACTACATTGGAGGATAGTCACATAAAAGATAGGTCTAGTCAGGCTGCCCCCAAGCTAGACACCAAGATATAAGATAGGTCTAGTCAAGCAACCCCCAACCTAGATGTAAAGATATGAAATAGGTCTAGTCAAGTTTCCCCCAAGCTAGATGCAAATGATTTCATTCAAAGGAGAAGCTTTCAAAGGGGGATCCCTTGGGAACCCTTTAAAATAAAAAGGGGTGCACTCAAGGGACATTTCATGTGAGAGACATAGAGAAGAGAGGGGGTCCTTTAAGGGGGACAAAAATCTCTAGAACAATTTGTCACTGCCCCCAACATACATGGGAGGAGAACCATGCAAGATATGTAGAACATATAGGATAGAGGTAGACCTCGATATCACTTGTCATTTTGAAGAAGAGGTAGGTGCACCAGAAAATAAATGAGTGATAACACCTGAATCAAGAAGTTGTTGCATTTTATCCTTCAAGGCCTTACATTCACTAGTGGAATGGCTAGGCACTCAATGATATGCATAGAAAGATTTTTTTGTTTTAACATGCTTATGAAATTTATTATGTGTAGGAGGAGGAAGAGTAATTAAGTGGGATTTAAGAAGCCTTTAACAAAATATGCTCTTGCTTAGACAAAGAATGAGGATCAAGAAGCAAACCTTTCTCTTATGGAGAAAGACTAAACTACTCATGAGAAGAAGACATGAAGATAGAAGACAGTGTAGGATGAATCAATCTAAGAGAACAAGATTGAGTAGAATTCATGTCAACATTCAATTGTGGTTTTTGTTTAGATTGTTCATTTGAGCAACCAAGCCCCAAATTACGTTTATGAGTTATACATTCTATAGGGACCTAAATTCCTTGATCATTACGCCCATAGCCATAATGTGTGCAAATATTGAGGAGGAGGATCTTCATAGAGAGAATTGTTCCAAAAATGAGGATTATTCTCCTCTATAGTATCACCATCATCCTTCTTGACAGGACTACCAAAATTAGCCTCTTTAATAGAAGCATGATCATCTTCCTCAGATGGAGGAGGATGGGCATTAAGGAAATTACAACTATTGCTCACATTTTCCCATGATACAGAAGAATAATCATCTTTGATAGAAGGTTTGGAAGATGTTATTCGAAGGACTAACTGGATCAAGTCAACCTAATATTCTACAATGAAGGATTATATAGAGTCTAGAGAACCCCAATAATCACCAAGACATGCATTCTCTTGAGAAGAGGTAGAAGGAGTAGACTTAAAATTTCTTGCTTCAAAAGGATCTTCTTTAGGGACATTCTATCTCAAGAGCATCCTTTATAACAGGTACTACTGGAGTAGATGTCAACATGTGATAAGACATTGAAGGAATAAGAGTAGGCACAACTGAAGCTTGACCAACAGTTAACATCTCACACAAGTGCTTTGCCTCAGGGTCAACCTTGACTATGACTACTTGCTTATTACAAATGAACTTAATAGATTTATGTAAGGTAGAAGAGACTGCACCCATAGCATGAATCGATGATCTACCAAGAAGAAGATTATATGGTAATTTTTCTGACATAACATATACAACAGTGGGTATGGTAATAGGCCCCAACCTCAAAGGAAAAGACTATTGTGCCTAGGGCTTGTTGACTGACATTATCAAACCCATGAATAACAAGAGAAGAAGCAGCTAGAGAGGAAGAATCAATATTAATCTTAGTAAATAGATCAATGCTACATACATTGATTTTCAAAGTAGAGTCAATGAGAGTACATCTAATGCTGATTTTATTAATGTTGACTATAATAATTAAAGGTTCCTTTTGCTTCTATCTTCTGGAGGAGGGAGTTCCTATGGATATAACCTAATATTCAGTGAATCCACATGAATATGAGATATCAACACATTAACATATGATGGCCTAGCAGAAGAAGGCAAGAGGATCCTTTTCAAGGCTTCTTGAATCATACCTTGATAAATCGGAGCAGATTGAAGCAAGTCCCATAGTGAGATCTTAGCTGAAGTAACACAGAGTTTCTTGACAAGATCGTAATCACCAGGTGCTTTAGTTGTAGGTTTAGGTGCTTGAGGAAGGCTTGTTTGAGAAGGTAGTAAAAAAGTAGTTGATTAAAAAAAATTTTATTCCTTCTAGTATTAAAAGCATGGGATACCACTCTATAAGATGGAGCCTTAGAAAGACCAAAAGAATCACTATGAAATGGAACACTATTAATAGAACAAATCCTTTTAGGAGAAGGACTAGCTGGGGTCCAATAAATGACAGATCTCTTAGGCCTTTGAGGGGCAACATAGACATAGATTATATTTACGGATTCCTTAAAACTTATAGAGGAATCATTTGACGAAATATGCCTAACATCCATCCTTGGAGAACTTGATGTGAGAGGAACTTCATCATTCACTAATGCATCATCTCTAGAAGAGAGTGCATTGGAATACAGACAAGATTCATCCTTCACTAATGAAATACCTCTAGAAGAGAGTGCATAGGAATGAAGATAAGGTAGAGTAATGTTAAGAAAAGTATCAATGATTTCATCTTCTTGCAACAAAATATCCTTCAAAGGAAGAGGTCTTTCATGAGAAGGATCAAAGATACTGAGTGATATGGGAAAATTCGTCACCATCACATGCATGGAATGGAACATCATTAACACTTTGAATAAAATTAGATACTGAACTGATAAAAGAGGATATTAAATTCATTTTAAAATTAATAAGTTAAATATAATAAAAAAAATCCTAAACAAGTTGGTCAAAGGCTGACGCATCACTCTGATAGCAAGAAATGGGGTTTAATAAAATGTAGAGAAGGGGGATTCACTACTTATGAGTCTCTTTATTATTAAGAGAATCCCAAGGGGTGAACTACCCTAAACTACCTCAAGGAACAGAGCAAGAGTTTCAAAATCAAAAAGAGTAGGTCACTAAGGTTTTTTAGATAGACAAGTGAATTTTTGGCCAAAGGAAATCAACGCAAAAAATGGATGGCAGTGCAATGTGTTGGAGTCCCAAATGCACGTTGGCATCTCGTACGAACTAAAAATTGAGTTTATCATATAAAACAACAAAATGACTACTAACCATCTAATTATTGAGAACTTCTAGAGTACAGGAAAATAATAGAAAGTGATAGAACTGAAATAAGGTAAAGTAAATGATAAAACTAAAGAGGATAGAGAAAGAAAACTTCTCACAACAACCTAAGTAATGAAGCCTCCAACATATGAATATCTTCAATACATGCATATGTATGATTGAGAGAAAATGTTGGGGCTGTATAGGGGTTTGCCTCACTGAAACCCCTGTTTTGGTGCTCCCACCTCCACAAGCAACCAAATAGATGGATAAAGTGGACAAAGTAAGAAAATATGAAGTGATAAAAGAAATCCCCACTCAAGGAGGAGAACTCATATCATGAGATAGAGATGCAATTGATAGAGGATGTGTGAAATCCCAATATGCTCAAAGATACAAGATAAGTAAGATAGATATTGCCTGCAAGGATTGGGGAAGCCAAGGAGGGAGACAAAGAGAGCCTTAGAGTGTTGTAGAAAGCTATAGGGAGCTTGTGCGAGAAAGATAGCAAGACAAATAGGAGAGGAAAAAGCTAGATCCAAAGCTAGAGAGATCCAAAGGGCCAAATAGATTAAAAAGATAACATTTAAAGAGAGAAGAGGAGGGAAATAATCTTCTTGAGCCCTTACAAGGCATCTCAGGACATTACCACTGATAAAAGGGGTTGACAATTGGAAAACATGCTAAAAAATGGTCGTTTGAATTTAGAAATGTCACGATATACTAGTGTTGTGCATGAACATTTGTGTGGTGCACTATTTTCCACACATTATGCTACAAAATTATGAGAATAGTAAAAGCACAAAATTTGATGCAAAGCTGATGCATGAGGGTAGCTACTAAAAGGGTGTCCTTGAGCATCCTGAGAGGGGAAAAGGCTTATGTGAGGGCTAAAATGATCCTACACAAATACTAAGGGGGTGGACACTAAAGTGGATACAAGAATGTATGTAAAATTGCAAGGGGTACAATTTAACGATATGACAACCCCGTAATTATGTCACAAGTTCACACATGTGGCTCAACACCTCACATGCGTCATCTAATCCTACAGTTGTGTCACAAAATTTGAATTGAATTTCAAAAAGTAGATGTGTCTCTACCCTATGTAATTTCGTTGCACTGAGAAAATGCGGTGAACTACACTCACTTGGATTGAGTGTGATAACAAATATGATGAACTGGGTTTTCCACATCTATTTGTTCACTTTTGGAGCCATAAATCTACCAAAAATTGAAAAAATTATGAAGCAAGGATTGAGTATTTACTACGTCCCTTGAGCCCTCTGCCCACCTATAGGTCCTAACTTTGTACCCATGGTGCACAGTGTGTGGAATTTGAGACATTTTCATAGGAGCTCCGTAGTAGGGTTTCTCTCTCTCTCACTACTCACTCAAGATTAAAATGCACAAATGACTTTTTTTAGCAACCTAATCACATGTATAAGCTCCTAAGTGGGATTTTAGCAAACCTTTTAACTGAAAATATCAAATGTTGAAATCTAAACCTTTTGCAAATCTCTTGGTGGTCCAAAATTGAAATCTTTTGTTGTCGCCTTAAATCAGCTTGTTAGAATAATTTTCATATTTTTCAAAAAAAACCAAAATTTACAAAAAGACCTCCAAGGGGGCATGTTAGGGCATGGTCTAAACTAGTTTTTCTTAATTATTATTTGTCACAATGCTCAAAATCACATTATGTCAAATAGGGGCAAAATGTAGACACTAAAAAATGTCATGCACCTGCGATCGCCATTTTTATGTGTCATCCTCTCTTATTCCCCGCATAATTAAATAATTTTAATTATTTAATTATTGTATTTGGTCACATTCTTCTATTTTTAATTATTGAATTAATTCATTATCCCACTTTATTCTTCTTTTGATTAATTAAATAACTTAATATTTATTTAATTGTGTCACTAACATCCTTTTCCTTTTGTAATTAAATAATTTATCATTTATTCAATTATTCATTTCTCACTATTCATTTATAGTTAAATAATTATTTTAATTATTTGGCTATTCATTTAACCTTTTTCTCTCCACTATTAAATAATAATCTAATTTAATTATTTAATATCTCTTATTCCATTTCCTCCATATTTAATTAAATGGTCAAATAATAATAATTTCAATTAAATGACATTTTCCCTCTTTCTCCACAAATAAATAATCTAAATGATTATTTAATTCCTCCACATCCTCTCATGAATTAAATAACTTTATTATTTAATTCCTCCGCTACTTTCTCTCCACTTCCTCCTTTGAATATTGATCCCTGATTCCCTTTGGTCTTCTTTCAATATTGATCGTCTATCCTTAGTCGTCCCTATCCCCATGCTACTCTGTGGTGCATGAATCCTCAACTGTAAATCTTGGCATCTTCTAGACTTTTTATCTCATTGATTTGTTTGAGAATATTTTCTATAAAAGAGGGTTGTATCCTTCATTTTGTATTACAACCACTATCTCCAAAGATCTTGTTATCTTGTCATTGTCACTTCTTGGTATTCAAACACTTCAAAATTTGAGGGAAGGCTTGCAAATTGAGAAGAATGGAGGAGATGCAAGGAAGATGAACCAACTTCAACATGGGAGTTTAGCTTAGTTTTGTTATTCATTTTATTTTCATGTTGATTGTGCTTTCTTATTTTGGATTTTGGATTTGGCTTAGATTTTAGGTAGATTGGTTGCTATCATTGATCTTAGCACTTTTATTATGAATTTCCCCCTTCCTTACAACATTTTCCATTTAGTTGTTACAATTTATAACTAGTTCATAGATGATTTGAAAAATATTTATTAGGTCATAAAAAATCAGAAAATAATCTAAATGCATTTGAATTTGTTAGTTATGCATGCATGTGTTGTTAAAAAAGTGGAAAAGTTACAATATTATTGTTGTCTCAAAAAGATAGATTTTTTTTCAATTTCCATATTTGTCAAATTAGGATCAGTTAATTATTGCATTTTTCCATCTAAAAATTACATTTGGACTACATTGTATTCCTTGAAAAATATGAAATTGCATACAAAATTGTGTTTTACATATTGCAAAACATTAAAATTTTATGCATTTTTGAAAATTTATCTATTGCTAGATTTGAACATTTGTCAAAACAAGATCCTTTGGCACATAAATTTATTTTCAGACCTTTACAATTTTGAAACTTGTTCATCAGGTCTAGGGAACCCAACATCCCTATCTTGGATATTTTAGACCATGTTTTAGTTATGCCAATCTCTCTAAGTCCTTTGTCTAGATCTGCTCCTAGTTTATGCTTTCAATTTTATATAGAAGTCATTATCTTAGTGCATATAATTGTTAAAAGATATCATAATGTCTAAGTGCTTTGGAAAATGATGTCTTAATTGAAGTCCTTGGTTGATGTTTCATGTTGTGTCTTTGGTAATTCTTATCCAATAGGTAATGAGGCTCATGTATCCCTTTCTCCCAATAAATGTACTCTTACTGAGGATATCTTGGTGCAAGACAAAGAGATCATTGATAGCTCTACAAATAAAACTTTACGTACCCTTAAATCCAACATTGTCCTTAGGAAACCCATAAATCACTCTCTGATCTTTCCTATTCACCCTAACCAAAAGACCACACCGCCCACCATACCTTCACTTGACATGTTTTTTTCTTCCCACAAAGAGGCTCCCTTCAAATTCATGCCTTTCCCATTACACATAAATACCTTTGCTAATGCCAATAAATATACTCTTGTGCCTAAAGAGGTTCATCCCTCCTATGCAAACAAATTTAGTGATACACCCATTAATTTAGAAAAGAGTTATGGCCTTGGATTTAAAATTCTTGCTAAACAAGGTTGTGATATGATAAATTATTATGAAATTCACACTCTCTTGAAACAACCATCATAAGACTCTACAATAGGGATTGGTTATCAGGGTCCTCCATATTTACATAAGATATTCACTCTAGCATAAACCCCTTAAAAATCCCTTTATAGAATTGGTTATATACTTCTTGTCACTCTGTATACCTTATCAAAGATAGAATGTGCATTGTGCTCACTCTTGAAAATAGGATTAATTACCCTTCCACATCCCCATGAGGGAAAAAAGGTATACAACAAACAAGCCAAAGTATGTACTTTTGTGCATATCATCAAATGATTTTAATTGTACTAACAAGTGTTGTTCTTTAAAGAGGAAAATATAATGATTATTTCAAACCAATGACATTGATATAGATCCATAAAAAATAAAAAATTATTTACTATGGTGTTGCTCCTTATGTGGCATTTGTAGCATCATATGATTTTCATTATCATGCATGGGGGCACAAAAGTATTTTGTGCAACCATATTTTACCAACAGGGAGCAACACGATAGTATCAAAATATGGTTGCTCATGTCCTTACACTTGGGGGCAAAGGATAGTTGGGCTCTTGAGGTGTGTATTATTTCTAAGGGATCCCCTCTTAATTCATAATCTCCTTAAAATATTAGTGTAATAAGTACACTAAAATTTTAAGGGGGTGATATTCCCCCAGTATATTGAGATATTGAATAAATTTTAATTCATAGTGGCCTCTTTTATGGTGATATCATACAAGTGTGGTCTTCTATCTCACATAGTGGTCCCTTTAGTGGTGTATTTGTATATCATATTCCCTAAATTTTGGGCTTATCATTCTAAGTTAGTTTCCCTTTAGTGGCGATATTATGCTTAATACACCCAAAGTGTGACTTTTCATGTCATGTGAGTTTCCCCTTAGTGGTGGTATTATACTTGATACCCCATAGGGTGTAGCACTTAATTCCATAGTTTGTCCTCTTTTAGCGGTGGTGTCATGTATGACACTCCCTAAGGTGTGACCTTCCATGCATTGAGGCATGATGTATGATTCATCCCACGTGACGTTAAAATTTTGTACACCCCTTGAGGTGATTCATCGATTTAGAGTAGGGTGGATGATCACAAACTTCTCCAACAACTCTTTTCCAAACTCTTAACACATCAAATAGTGTCTTCCTTCATAAACTGCCTCTAGGCCTTCTAGCACTCCAAAACAGTCTAACAGAGCATATCTCTTGATGTAGACCTGATCATCCAAAACCAAGAACATTTTCAAATACCCTTTTTTCTCCTTTAAAACATATCTTGAAATGGGTTAGGGTTTCTTTGGAGTGAATTCTTCAAAAACTAACTATCCTAGTTTCCAATAGGCCTAATTCCTGGAATTGGCTAGGTAGCAATAAGAACTTTAATCTCCAATCACTAAACCAACACACCAGGTCTCTAAACAAACCAATTAGGGTCTAAAAAAAAATTCCCACCACTTAGAACAACATCCCAATTATCTTTCTACAAACCCCAAGTCTATGCAATTTCTAGTGCCTAATTCATGAGGTTCTTGGCCTTGGGCATCACCAAAATTGCACTCAATTCCATCCCCTAATCCTGCAACATTGTGCACACAAAATTCAACCTACCTACATCAATTCAACCAATTATCAAGCCTTTTCACTAGTGGAATGGGCCAAAAATCATTTTCCTTCACTCAAACCCTCCTTAACTATGTTTTTTGGCTGTCTATAGAAAAATTGCTCTTATTCACTCCTATCTTAATGAAAACCAATGAAACCAATTGTAAATGATAGAGGATTCAATGATTCATCATTAAAAATGAGTTTTAGATCATTTTCATGTTGTATAGGGCCATACAAATCCCTGTAGCAGTAGATTATGCCTTAAAACACAAAAAAAATAGAGTTTTGTTATTTCAAATTTCAAATATACATCACCAACCTCATCTCAGCATTCACACATGCATTTTAAAACATTTTCCATGCATAACCAATTGGTTTCCCACCAAAAACCAAAGCCTAACCGTTCAACTTCCCCTTGAGACACAAACTACAAAAATTGCATGTGCAACATTTTTGTCACTTTAGCAAAATTTGACAACTTTTCCCACCTGACACACCAAACCACCTAATAACCTAAATTGACTCCAAAAACATAAAAAATGGTCTTAAAAGACCTTATTACACCATAAAAACTTAAAACCAAACAAAAAACCTAACACTTAGCACCTTTTTACATTAAAACCTATGGTGCCCCGCACCATACTCCCCAGGAAAAAAGGCCTCAAGTCCCATTGAGGACAGTGTGGTAACTGTAGAATCACGCTTGATCATATCATCCTCTGACCTCTAAGTGAAATCTCCATATAGTAATCCCTTCCAATGGACCAAGTATTGGAAATAGGCATTGTCTTTTGTCTTTGTGAGCTCTTTAGCACCTTGGGTATATTCCAACTTCAAAGACTTGTTTGATGGATGAGATTTGACCTATTCTTCACCTAAAAATGTTGTTGAACCTAATTTAGTAACTAAAAATATACCTCTTCCATCCTTCTTCACTTTAGGTGCATGCTTGAACTTTTCCACCTTCCATTGTAGTTTCTCCTTGACGTCTTCGCCTTTACCTTTCATCTCTTCCATCTATTGTTCTATCCCTATGACTGTTGCTTGACAAGGTATACTAACCTCTGAATTGAAATGAATGTAATGGAAAATTTCCCCTTTTGAAATCAATGAATGGAACAATCCTTCAACCATCACATCAACATACTCCTTAAACCAACCTTGAATCCCCAAGATCAAATCATTCTTCATTTATGTTGTCATAATATCTCCATATTTAGGAGTGGATGCAAGATTCATGTTCTTCTCTTCTTCTACTTTTATGAACTCCTTCCTACCTACCATCATCACATTAGATCCCTTAGTTTTTCCTTTGTACTCCTCTTTAAATGATGTAAAAGTATAGGAAACTCCATCTTTTTCTATCTCATAGATATTCCTCCTTCAATCATACATAGCATTCCTATCAAATTGCCAAGGCCTCCCTAGCAGCAAATGACATACATCCATAGGTAATATGTCACATAAAATTATGTTCTTATATCCTCCTATATTGAACTCCACCCAACTTTGTTCATTTACCAAAACATATTGACCCTCGTTCAACCAAGAGACTTTGTAAGGAGTATCATGTGGTATTCTAGGCAACTTGAGTTTTTTAACCATCTCAACTGAAACCATATTATCTATACTACCTGAATCAATTAAAACTTTACAAACCTTACCCAAGTAGCTAAATTTTTTCCTGAAGAGAGTTCTCCTTTGTGGTGGCTCCTTTTCTATCGATGCCTTGATGAGATTCCTTCTTTACATGAGTGATTCCCCAATTTCTAGAACATGTTCTGATCTTGAGCCCACACTCTCAAAATCATCTCCTTGAACAATCTGATTTCTCCTTTCTCCCCTAGCTGAAGTAGTGGCTTGGTTTTATTGCATTTACATGCTTTATGTCTAAACTTTTTGCATTGATAGCACCTTCCTGTGAACCCACTAGATCCTCTTCCTTGACCTCCAAATCTACCTCTAAAACTTGATCTACCTCCTCTAAATCCACCTCGTACATCAGCAACTTGGTCTTGGACTTTGCTTGTATTTTCTTGGTTCTCATATGAATTCCTTGGCTTATAAATTGATCCTATTCCTCTAGAATTGTTTCCTCTACCCCTACTTATTTTGTCTTGCCTTCTCTTTAGCTTTTATTCAACCCAAATTGCCAATTGAAAGAGTTCCTTTATTGTCCTTGGATTTGCCAAAGTTAACTCATCTTGAATGTTAAATATTAACCCACTAAGGTATCTAGCCACCTTATCCATAGATTCCTCCATGTGACATACTCTTATACTCATCTTATAAAATTCCTCAGTATTGACATCCATCTCTCTTTGTTTCAAACCTTGAAGTTTCTTATACATTTGAATTGCATAATCAGCCAGTAAGAACTTACCCTTAAGCTTTGCCACCATTCTGTCCCAAGAGACAATCTTTGACTTCCCTTTATTCCTCCTTTCATTCTTCTCATAATCCCACCATAATAGGGAATGACCCTTCAATTTTTATTTTTCTATCTTGACCCTTTGTTCCTCTAGAACATCTTCACATTCAAAGTAATTATCAAGTGTTGCAATCCAATCCAAAATCTCTTCCTCACTCAAGTTCCCTCCATACATAGGTAAATCAATCTTTACCTTGTTTTTATCTCCCTTGACTGCTCTTAGTAGCTTAGCCATCCTTTGCTCATCAGGATCTAATTCCTCTTCCTCTTCTTCTTCATTCTCCTCTTCCCCTTCTTCGGGGTCACTCGCATCACCTAGGACAATACATCTTCTCTAACTAGTTTCAAAAACCTCAAGCCTTGCTACCACCATATCTTGTAGTTCTTTCAATCTTCTAATCTCCTTTGCAGTCTTTTCTTTCATCTCATTCATTTCCCTAGCCATAGGGTTACCCTTTGGAGGCATCTTGTTCACTTTTTCACTTCAACCTTTCCCTTTTATAGACCTACCTATGATATGATACCAGTTTTATGTAGAGCAGGGTGGATGATCACAAACTCACTCCAACAACTCTTTTTCAAAGTATTAACACATCAAATAAAGTGCCTTCATAAACTACCTACAGGCCTTCTAGCACTCCAAAATGATCTAACAAAGAATATATCTTGATGCATACCTGATCATCCAAAACCAAGCACATTTTCAAATACCCTTTTTTCTCCTTTAAAACATATCTTGAAATGGGTCAAGGTTTATTTGGAGTCAATCCTTCAAAAACTGATTGTCGTAGTTTCCAATAGGCCTAATTCCTTGAATTAGCTAGGTAGTAACAAGGAATTTAATCTCCAATCTATAAACCAACACACCAAGGATCTAAAAAGCCAATTAGGGTCTGAAAAAACAATTCCCACCACTTAGAACAACTTCCCAATTATCTTTCTATAAATCCTAAGTCTATGCAACTTCTAGTGCCTAATTCATGAGGTTATTGGCCTAGGGCATCACCAAAATTGCACTCAATGCCATCCCATGCTCTTGCAACATTTTTCACACAAAATTCAACCTACCTACACCCATTCCACCAATTATCAAGCCTTTTCACAGGTGGAATTGGCCAAAAATATTTTTCCTTCACTCAAGCCCTTCTTAACTAGATTTTCTAGCTATCTACAGAAAAATTTCTCTTATTCACTCCTATCTTAATGAAAACCAATGAAAACAATTGTAAATGATAGATTATTCAATGCTTCATCATTAAAAATGAGCTTCAAATCATTTCCAGGCTGTACAGGTTCGTACAGATCTATGTAGCAACAAATTATGCCTTAAAACATAAAAAAAAATAGAGTTTTGTTATTTCAAATTTCAAATCTACATCACCAACCTCATCTAAACATTCAAAAATTCCTTTTAAAATATTTTATAAGCATAACCAATTAGTTTCCCACCAAAAACCAAATCCTGACCGTTCAATTTCCCCTTGAGACACAAAATGCAAAAATTGCACGTGCAACATTTTTGCCACTTTAGCAAAATTTGACAACTTTTCCCACTTGACACACCTAACCACCTAATAACCTAAATTGACTCCAAAAACATAAAAAATGGTCTTAAAAGACCTTATTACACCATAACAACTCAAAACCAAACAAAAAACCTAACACTTAGCACATTTTTACATTAGAACCTATGGTGCCCTACACCATTCGTCCCCCATGATGTTAAACTTTTGTACACCCCTTGAGGTGATTCATCCATCGCTACATTAAAAAATTTACACCCCCTAAGGTGATTCATCCCCTATGACGTTAAATGGTCCCCCATGATGTTAAACTTTTACGTAATCCCTGAGGTGTGATTTGTAAAGTAGTCCATGGATTTGGCATAACACAACTTTCTGATTCATGTACTTGATCATTTTTAATATGGCCACCTAGCATAATGCTATGCCCATATTTTAATATGGGTTAAACACAACTGTCATGACTTCTTTTAAGAAAACATAGGTTCACAACCCAACACACACACATCATGCCACCATTGCACCATGTGACTTCGAACATCTAACGTTATCTAAAAATAATATATGGAATGAGGAACAACTCATAGCTTAAGTTAACTATAGGTTCATGTTGACTGCCTCCTTTAATTGATATTAAAAGATGTTTGTCCTTAATTACTTACTAACATCTTGAGGAGATCATGCCCTCAATAATGTACTTCCAATAAAATTCATTTAATTGATCATTTTCCCTTGTTTTCCCTTAAGATACCTTAGTTATCACATCTTGACCAAATCAATTTAATTATAGGGAAATTTACTGTATGGTTATTTTGATATTCACTTGGATTAAGAGTAAGAACCTCAAACAAGTACTACTCAAATATAGCTATTTTAATTATCCACCAAAATATCTTAATGAAATTACTAATTTGTTTTGCTTTACTCTTCGACAAGTTAAAAAGCTTCACCTTGAAAATTAACTTGTTAAGGATACTTAGATGTACTCAACTTTTTATTTGGAATAGTTCATTCTATTCAATATTTTCTTTAAATACCTAATAGTTTTCATAAACTTATAAAATAATGTTAATGTGAAATAGTTACCATGCATGAATTTCATTAATCATATGTTAAATTAATAATCAATAACAAATATTTAATCTATATTGTTAACACTTTGATTGGGTAGGAGTATGGTTGAGAAAGATAAATTAATGCAACTCTATCATTATAATTATATCTTATATACATAATTTAATTCAGTCAATTAATGATTTATATCTAGGTTGTAATAGATCAGACAAATTTCATTTTAACATAACAATTAACACTTAGTATCTATTCGATATTTAAACTAATTACTATTTTGATTTAAGCCAATTAATTTACATTGATGATTTATTAACAACACATTAAATCATTGAACCTTTCCAATTGGAACAATGAATAAGCCCTATTCCAATCACTAAAAATTTCTAAAATGTAGTACTATAGATCATCACCATTATTTTAAGTCATTTCAAAATAATTTTATTTAAGATCCATGATTTGGGTTAAAAAAATTTAAGACATAGTCCTTTCTTATTTAATTGAGAACTAAACTACAACTTGATGAATTATTATATTTTATTTTGTAATAAAAGAAATAAAATTTTATTTATTAAAATCTCAAAAAGTGACTTTAAGTTGCCACTTAAAAGAGGGGTCCTAGTCTCATGGACCCCCACTATGGAATTAAACCACAATTTAATTAGAATTAATTTAAATTAAAGAAAGTATTAAGTTTAAACAAAAGTTAATATGATAGTCATTAAATCTCATCCATTGGATGAAATGGTTCTCCACCTTTGGATCTTAGGGTTACAAATGAAAACCACAATACATAAGGAAAGTTTATTAAAATGGTTTCCGTCCTCTTTCCTTCATATTCACTTGTTGCAGGTTGAAGAGAAGAAGGGATAAAGAAAGGAGTCCATGCCATTGTTTTATTAGAGGTGTTTTTCTATGTTTAAAGATTAAATATTTGTTAAAAATATTTAATTTTTTTATATTATGCTCCCATTTCAAATGAATCTTGCTTCTGTTTTTTTTTCATTGAAATCTCAAACATTTGTTTCTAGTGTGACAACCTAAAATTCTCTATGCGGGTTTTACAGTTCACACAACAATGAAGAGAAATCTTTCTTTTTTTAACCTACATTCCTCTGTTCTTTATTATTTTTTTGAAAGGAGTTCAATATTTTGTTTTGAAATAAAAAGAAAAGGATGTTTTTGGAATGGTTGGATTGTGGAGATCAAGTTCTTGGGAAGGCTTCCTCCCTATAAATTGTCTAGAGAGATAAGTCCTTCCCAATCTCATTTTTTATTATTGTTTACTTTCATAGATGTGTATAAAATCTCTCTTTGATATTTGTATGCAGGAATGTGGTTTTATTTGAGAAGGTTTTGTAGTACTAAGTAGGTGTCTTTGATGTAGCTAGTTCACTTGGTTTCCAAGTGCTTTTGAGAAAATTTGAATTAAAAAAATGTGTGGTGTGATAGAGGTGTGTTCATTGTTCTACTCCACATTTATTCATGGTTGAAGATATTCTTGTATTTTTTTTGGTGTGATGATTAGATCTGTTTAGAGGTGTTATATCCAATTTTTTAGGTTTTGGATTGTCTGGCTATGGAAGATGTATTTGACAGTGTGTCTGCTAGTGAAGAAGGTTGTCTAGGAGACATGGAATTGCTTTTCATTTCTTTGTATTATTTCTTATCTTATGGATTTGGAAATGTGCTAATATTGTTTGTATCTACCTTACCTTGAATTTTCTAGTGCTCAGCTATTCCACAAGTTTGGACTCATAATTTTTGTTTTGTGGTAGTGTGGTTGGTTGCATAGAATGATGATGTTCTCAATTGCAAGTTGTCATGGCAGTGTTGTAGAATATTATGATGATTCTAGAATATTATGTGATTTTTTTTGGATTCTATGAAGTGTTTCTTTTTGGTCTACATGTTGTTTTTGGAATTGGAGAAGTGTGCATGTGGTCACTTGATAGTGTTAGTGTAGGTTTGGATGACCTAGGTGCTAGTGCTAATTTCAAAGATTTTTCATTATTTTTGGAAGCATGGTGAAGCATGTTTGTGAAGATTTGGATCCTACTTAACCCTTGGCCTAGTATACCTTTACTTCTTTCCACTGTGGAAGTGTTTGGTGTTGTCCTATTTAGTGGATGCATGTTTGAGGTGCATATGTTTCATTGTGGCTAACATGGAAAAGGTTTTTGAGGTTGTGGTTGTTATAAATGTAAGGTGAATAGTTAGATATGTGTGTGGCATGTGTAATAAATGTGTGAGATGTGAATGTGATCAAGTGTGGTGATCTAAGTTTGACCTTAATGCCTATGACTCCAAATGCAATGAGAAAAAGGTGTCTACATTTTTAGTGTGCTTGAAGTTGCTAGAGGCAGTGAGCCAAAGGTTGTGGATGGTGTACAATTTGTAGTGGTGGTTTATTCTTGTTGATTTGAGATAGTTAATCTCTATGTAACAGTATTCTTCTTTCTTATTTCTTTCAAACAATGAGTCATCCAGTAGTGAGCCTTTCTCCTTTTCTAGGTAGTGAGCCCTTGATAGCGAACCTAATTATATTTGGTGTTTCTATTCATATATATGTGAGCTAATCCTCACTGTGGTTTTTCCTTGCTTATGGTTTTCCACATAAATCTGGTGTTCTATTACATTTTTAGTTGTGTATGCATTGTTATTTTCTATGTTTAAATTTTGCTAATGCTTAATGAGGGTCTAAATATTGATAAGGGTTTGAAAGTTAATGAGGGATTGAATATTTTAGTGAACAACTGAATTACCCCCTCCAAGTTGTCTTGTGTATCTAACAATTGGTATCATAGTTGTGGTTCCTTAGAATAATCTTAACCACTAGAGGTAGATCCAAATGGTACACACAAAGGGTATCAAAGCTCCAATATTTGATACAATGAATTATAGTTACTAGAAAGCTAGGATGGAATCGTTTTTGGTCTGTAATGGATTTGGTTTCTAGAAATGAGTTGAAAAAGGATATACTATGCCTATTAATGGTCCAAAGAGTTATGATGAGATCAAGGAATATGAGAACAATGGAAAAGAAAGGAATGCTATCTTGAGTAGTCTTTCTAATTCAAAACTTGGAAAGGTGATAAAATTGAAAATTTCTAAAGAGATATGGATAAAGTTGTTGAGTATTTATGAAGGAGATGATAAGGTAAAGCAAGCAAAGATGCAAAAATTTAAAGAAAAATTTGAAACCCTAAGGATGTTAGAATATGAAGATATTGTTGGCTACATGCTTAGGGTGGATGAAATTATCAATACCATCAATGGTATTGGTGGAAAACTAGAGGAAAGTGAAGTTGTGAAAAAGGTATTGAGAACTCTTCCTAAATCTTATAGTGCTGCATTTTTTTATTGAGGAAGCTTAGAATATAGATCAATATTCTAGAGATAAGATGTTTGGTGCTTTAATTTATTATGAATTGAGAGTTTGGTCAAGATTCTACAAATAAAGAAACTTCCTTTTAATTTAGAAAAGCAGAGAAGGATGATGAATTAGATCCTGATGATCTTGATGAAGTGGAATAAAATTTTGTAAGGAGATTGAAAAAAGGAATAGGAAAATAATAAGTAAGTTACCCTTTAAGTTTTTCAATTGTGTAAATATAGGTCATTATTCTTCTAAATGTCCAATGAAATTTGCAAATGATAAACATAAGGATCATAAAGTTAAATCTATCAAGAATAGTTAATATGTTGAAAAGGACAATGGTGTATCTAATGACGAGGAATTAGACTCTCTTGATGATGATAGTGATGAATGCTTGGTCATGGCTCTAAATGTTGGAACTAATTCCACTAATCATGAAAGATGTGTGAAGGAAAGTGCTCTGTAAATAGGTCATAATGTATTGAAGGAACTATGGTGACTATTTTTCATGCAAAAGACAAAAGAAACTACTAGATAATTGACAATGGATGCTTGAATTATATAACAAGTGATAAGAGTAAGTTTGGTAAACTTCAAAAGTATGATGGTGGTCTTATTAGGTTTGGTGATAATACATCTATTAGGATCTGTGGAAAATGTTCAATTAGTTTTGATGGAAAGCATAAAATAGATGATGTTCTTTATGTCTAGGGACTTCGTCATAATATTTTTAGTGTAGGAGAAATATATAGCAGATAATACAATTTGGTGTTTTAGGATGATGGTTGTGAAACCAGAAAAGGTAGCTCCAATACTCTAGTTGTTGTATGAACAAGGACAAATGGTAATACATATCATCTCAAAGGTGGTGGTGTCAGGTGCTTTATGTCTGAAAACAATGAAATTTGGGTATGGCATAGAAGAATGGGTCACATCAACTTTGATAGCCTAGTGAAGATCAGTTCTACTGATGTTTTGAGATATTTTCCAAGAATTACAAAGCCTATCAATGCATTTTGCAAGGAATGTCACTTTGGAAAGAAAACAAAGAAGAGGTTAGAAACTAAAGAATATTCTACTGCAGGACCTTTGAGGTTGGTGCATACAGACCTATGTGGACCTACTAGAAAAAGAAGCTCTCAAAGTGACAAGTATTTTATGTTTTTGATTGATGATTATTCTAG
This sequence comes from Sequoiadendron giganteum, assembly GCA_007115665.2. Lineage (NCBI taxonomy): Eukaryota > Viridiplantae > Streptophyta > Pinopsida > Cupressales > Cupressaceae > Sequoiadendron > Sequoiadendron giganteum. The sequence goes on along the minus strand of CM021108.1, from coordinate 231,322,375 downwards.
AATGACTTAGGTGGCATTTCTCAAAGAAAATTCAAATGCTCTAAACATGTTTAAATATTTTAAATCTATGGTTGAGAATGAAATAAATTTGAAAACCAAGTGCTTGAGGTCTGATAGATGTGGTGAGTTCACCTCTAGTAGTTATTATAAAGATCATGGAATAAAGAGACATTTGTTAGCTCCTAGGAATGCTCAGCAGAATGGAGTTGTGGAGAGGAAGAACACAATAGTTCAAGAAGTATGAAGGACTATCATGAAGGAATAAAATCTATTAGAAGTCTAATAGAAAGAAGAAATGCATGTTGCAATGTGCATACTTAACAGAGGTCAAGTAAGAGTGAAAAATTCAAAGACTCCTTATGTGTTATGGTATGGTAAACATCCTACAGTGAAATATTTCAGGGTGTTTGGAAGAAAATGCTATATCAAAAGAGATGAAGAAAACTTAGGAAAGTTTAATGCAAGATCTGATGAAGGAATCTTCCTTGGATAATGTACAAAGAGCAAGGCATATAGATGCTATAAAAACTTTTGAATAATTTTGTTGAAAGTGCAAGTGTCAAAGTGGATGAAGAATGACATCAAAGTTTTGTGTTGATAGAAGGATATGAATCTAATGAACCCCCTTGCATTGAAGAATAAAAAAATGAAAATAAATTAAATTAAATGATAGTTGAAGAGGAAGAAGCTCCAAAAAAGATCCTCAAGAATCCTAAGTATGTGCACAAGAATCATTCTAAAGATCAAATCATTGGAGATAAGAGAAAAGGTGTGTTGACAAGATGAAAATTTGTTATGACAGAAGAATAGGAAAACTTTTATTTACTTTTATAAGTACAACCTAAAATAGTAATTGAGTCATCAAAGATGAGAATTAGATCGAATCTATGAAAGAAGAGTTGGAACGGATTGAGAAGAATTAGGCTTGGGAATTGGTTTCAAGACTAGAAAATAAGGATGTGAGAGGAACTAAGTGGGTTTTCAGGAACAAGTTGAATGAGGATGTAAAAGTTGTTAGAAATAAGGCTAGACTTGTGTGTAAGGGCTACTCACAACTAGACGGAATAGATTTTGAAGAAAAAAAATCTCTAATGGCAAAGATGGAATACATTAGAATGTTTTTGGATTTTGTAGCACATAAAATTTCAATGTATATCAGATGGATGTCAAGTCTACATTCTTGAATGGTGAGCTAGAAGAAGAGGTATACATTGAACAACTGAAAGGTTTTTAGTTATTAGATGATGTTGATATGGTATATAGGTTGAAGAAGGAGTTGTATGGACTCAAACAGGCTCCTAAAGCTTGGTATTCAATATTGGATAGATACTTATTGTGGCAAGGATTCAAAAAGACTACTATAGATGGCAACCTTTACTTCAAGGTTGAGGGAGAACAAACTCTAATTATGGTAGTGTATATTGATGACATAATATTTGGAGGAAATGAAGGTATGTGTTAGAATTTTGTATAAGAGATACAAAAAGAGTTTGAGATGTAAATGTGTGGGGGGATGAAATTCTTCCTTGGGATACAAATATGTTAATCAAAAAAAGGTATTTTCATTTCTCAGTCAAAGTATGTTAAGGAAGTAGTGAAGAAGTTTAGAGTTGAGGATTCTAAATTGGTATGTACTACTATGGTTACTGGTTGTAAATTGAGCAAAAAATATGAATCTCCTAAGATAGATCGAAGCAAGTATAGATCAATAATTGGTTGACTGCTATATCTAATTGCTACTAGAATAGATATCATTCATTCACTTTCTCTATTAGAAATATTTTAAGATGATCCTAGAGAATCACACATTGCAGTAGTTAAAATAATATTCAAATACTTGAAAGGCACTCTAGATTTTGTTCTACGGTATCCCAGGATATTGATTTCTCATTGATTGCATATACAAATACAAATTGGGCATGTTGTGAAAATGAAAAAAGAAGTTCAAGTGAGGGTGATTTATTTCTTGGAAGTAGATTAGTTTCTTGGTTGAGTAAGAAGAAAGATTTAGTGTCGCTATCTACTACAAAGGAAAAATATATTGTAGCAACATCATGTTGTACACAGGTGTTGTAGATGAAACATACATTAAAGGATACCAAAGTATCATATGATGATCCTATTGTTGGGCCACAGTTGGTGTTGCTCCAAAAGATCAACCTGTTAATGCCCAATATAATTTCTAGAGTTAACGGATCCATGGCAGGTGGTTAGCCCATGTCATGAATCTTGATGGGAGCATTGACCATCTGCCAACAAAATCCCCCTCAATGTTACCCGAGGGGATTCAAACCTGAAACCTTTGGCTCTGATACCGTTTGTCGGTCCACAGTTGTTGTTGCACCAAAAGATAAACCTGTTAATGCCTGATACAACTACCAGAGTAAATAGATCCACAAGAGGTGATTAGTCCATGTCACGAATCCCAAGGGGAGCGTTGACCATCTACCAACACCTATTTCTATATTGTGTGATAATACAAGTGCTATCAATATTTCAAAGAACTCAGTAATGCATTCAAGGACAAAACATATCTCTATCTGGTATCACTTTCTAAGAGAAAAATTTATAGAGAATGAGGTGAAGCTAGATTATGTGCCTACAAAGGATCAAGTTGCAGATATTTTTACAAAGGCTAGATTCCAAAAGATACTTTTGAGTATCTCCAACAAAATTCATGGGTTATTGCCCCTCCTTATTTCAACTAGATGCATAAGTTGGTGCATCTATATAGGAAGCATTTCAAGATACATTTTTGGTCCTAGAATGATGGTGAAAGCTACCTCTCATGGGGAGTAGGTAGTAGTGTTCTTGTTTAGTATAGTCAAGGGGAATGTATCTTGTGCCCTTAAGGGAGAGAGAGCTGAAAATTAAGAGTAGTAAAGAATAAGTAGTGAATTTTGTGTAGTAGTGAGAATTGTATGGAGAAGAGTAGTGGAGAGAGAGTAGTTTCTTGCTAGTGTTGATTAAAGAGAAGTGTGTAAGTGTTGTCAAAGGGAAATATGTTTCCCTTTTACATTGATGTCAAAGGGGGAGAGAAATTTTTGACAAAATCCTCAAGATAGGGGGAGAGAATAGTGTCTAGAAGACACAAAGAAAAGAAGTGTAAGAGATGCCCTAGTAAGGGGAAGTGTTGTTTCTGCAAATTTGTTGTTGTTGATGATGTTGTTGATGATAGTCACTTTTGTTGTTGATGGTTTTTTAGAGTTGGTGTTGCAATCAATAAAAAGGGGGAGATTATTGGAATATTGTTGGTGTTGTCATTGATATCAACCTCTAGTATAGTTAGGAATATTGTTGGACTTTTTTGGTTGTGTTTTCATCAATGTCAAGTATGGATGTGTTGTGGTTTGATGTCATATTGATGTCAACCATTGGTGAAGAGATTGTTGAAGTGTGTTGCACTATGTTGTCATCTATATTATTGTTTGATGTCAACCTCTAGTGTACTCATGATGATAAGGTGTTGTAGTGTTGAGTAGGTGTTGTTGATGCAGCTGGTTCACTTGGTTTTCAAGTGCTTTTGAGAAAATATGAATAAAAGAGTGTGCAGTGTGATAGAGGTGTGTTCATTATTGTGCTCCACATTTCTTCATGGTTGAAGATATGTTCATGTAGTTTGGATGTGATGATCAAAGGTGTTCAAAGATGTTATATCCAAATTTTTAGGATTTGGATCATGCGACTATGGAAGATGTGTTTGGCAGTTTGTCTACTCGTGAAGAAGGTTGTTTAGGAGAAATGGAACTCATCCACTTTTCTTCGTGTTGTTGTTCCATGTCTTACATATTTAGGAACATCCTAATATTTCCTGTATCTACCTTCCCTTGAAATTTTTGGTGTTTAGTTGTTTCACGAGTTTAGATTCATAAGTTGTGTTTTGTGGTAGTGTGGCTAATTACATATAATTATGGTGTTCTCAGTAGCAGGTGGTTGTAGCAGTGTTGGAGAATATTCTGATGATGCTAGAATATTCAAAGATGTGGGGATTCTATGTAGTGCTTCTTTGTGGTCTAAATGTTTTTTTTAGACTTGAAGAAGCATGTATGTGGTTGCTTTTTAGTGTTAGTGTAGGTTTGGAAGACCTGGGTTCTAGAGCTAATTTTTGAGATTGTTTCTTTTTTGTGGAAGCATGGTGAAGCTTTTTGGTGTAGATTTAGATCCTAGTTAACCCTTGGCAAGGTCTACCTTCACTTTTTTCTACTGAGAAAGTGTTTGGTGCCGACCTATTTAGTGGATGCATGTTTGAGGTGCATACATTTCATTATGGTTGACATGGACAAGATTTTTGAGGATGTGGTTGGTATTAATGTAAGGTGAATTGTTGTAGATGTGTGTGGCATGTGTAATAAATGTGTGAGATGTGAATGTGATCAAGTGTGGTTATTTGAGTGTGAGCTTAATTCCTATAACTCTAGATGTAATGAGCAGAAGGTGTCTACATTTTCAATGTACTTGAACTTGTTGGAGGTAGTGAGACAAAGGATGTAGATAGTGCAAAGTTGTAGTGGTGGATTCTTCTTGTTTCTTTGAGATAGTGAATCTCTCTATAATAGTCTTCTTCTTTCTTCTTTCTTTCAAACAGTGAGTCTTTTGGGCAATGAGTCACCTAGTAGTGAGCCTTTCTTCTTTTTTGGGCACCGAGCCCTTAGCACTGAGCCTAATTGTATTCAATGTTGTTATTCATATATATGTGAGTGAATCCTCACCATGGTTTTTCCTTGCTTAGGGTTTTCTACGTAAATCTGGTGTTCTATTGTGTTTATTTATATTTGCATTTCTATTTAATATGTTTACATTCTACTAATGCTTAATGAGGGTTTAAATGTTGATAAGGGTTTGAAATTTAATGAGGGATTGAATGTTTTAATAAATAAATGATTCACCCCCTCTCATTTGTCATGTGCATCTAACAATAAGTAATATTTTTTATTTTTTGTAAGCAATAACACTTGTAGTATTTCTTATCAATAAGAATATATTCCTTGCATGATATTTATATCATGACTTCAGTCCATCAAGGAGATAAAATTTGAGTGGTAAGTTACAAAACTTATCATTTATCACCTTTTTTTATCCATTTTCCTCTACTATATTGAGGGTAAGCACTATTTACATCATCACAACCATTGTGGAGGTAGAAACGCCAAAATAGGGTTTGACTTAGGCAAGTCCGTAAATGGCATAACCCTTTCTTCCCTCTCTTGTTTGCAGGTGGTAGATCCAAAGTGGATTTGGGAGAATATTGAAGACCTAATTGCAAGACCAAATATTCAAGTATCCTATTTCAATAAATTGGAGCAAGAAGGATTATTCATCAACAAGAAAGGTTCAAAAGTTAAGTCTAGTAGGAAAGAGGCTATAGAATGTGGCCCACATGTGCATATTCATAGATTTCATAAAAAACATCTTCTAGTCTAGGGCACCACCACCCCTGACTAGATAATTTAAACCCTAATTTACATGGCATGTTTCTCTATCTCTACATTTTGCTTTTCTATTATCAGTTTATATGCTTCAACCTTATATTTTTTGTTATTCACGCCAATTTGTTCTAGATTCATAGTTAACCTAATTCATTTTCACATCACACACACCACATCCAATATTAGATCAATCAACCCCACAAAAGAGAGACCAAAACCTTGATCAACCATTCTAACTCTTCCATTGAGGATATTGGTCAAAAGGTTTTATGTGATAAATTTTGGTTCATCTCTAATGCAATTTTTGGAAATGTGTGATTTAAGCCCGAGAACCCTTTTCCCACATCATAAATAGTAACTATCAAATTGCTTACTACAACATTCACCTCCATTATCTAATCTGAGATACTTGGATTTATTTCCTATTTGATTCTCAACCAAAGCTTTCCATTTATTATAAGTATCAAAGACATCATATTTTATTTTAATGAATTAAACCCATGTTTTTCTAGTTGCACGATTAATAAAAGTAAGATAATAATAAGAGCAACCAAAAAGTTATACTTGAGTCAGTCCCCATACATCTAAATGCACAAGATCTAACTTTTCACTCTTCTTTTCTTTCCCAACTTTGAGAAATCCAACTTTCTTTTGTTTTTCATATACATAGTTTTCATAGAAATCCAATTCAACCTACTTCAAACTTGACAAAAAAATGTTTGAGTGGAGAACCCTCATCCCCTTTTCACTCATGTGGCCAAGCATATGGTGCCAAAGTGATGTATTTTCTCTTGTAGAAGCTATTACAATAGAAAATTAAAATTACCAATACATAAACATAATGTACCTACCTTATTTTATTTTCATATTATTAATGGTCCTTTCCTAACATTCCACAAATTCTCTACAAATGTGACTATACAACTTTCACTTCCCCATTGTTTTGCTGAAATTAGATTTCTTCTCAAATCAAGAAGATGACTCACCTCTTTCATAAACTAATAGTTTTGATTTGGTAATTTTATTTGTATCTTACCATTTCAAGAAATTTACATGGTTCATCATCACCCAAGTAAAATTATCCAAAATCATCTTGAACATAATCTAAAAAATATGTCATATTGGGTGTGGTATGAAATGAAGCCCTTGAGTCTAACACCCAAGAATCAATAGTGTTATCTAATGAAAAGATTAAATCATCATGCAACACATCACCTACTATATTTTTTGCTTTACTATTTTCTTGTTATCCATCTCCTTTTTTAAACTTTTGAAACCGACATTCTTTCTTCAAGTTTCCTTTCTTCTCATAATGCCAACACTCTATCCTTCCTCTTGATTTGGGTCTTCCCTTCTTAAACTTCTCATGATTTCTAGGGATATTTCCTCTCTCCCTTTGTCTTCCCCTATTATCCATATTCAAAACATTACCTGATGTCTCACCTATGCTTTTTTCATCCTGTTTACTTGCTAAGGATAACACCAACAATAGCATCAAACTTTATAGTGATTTAACTAGAAATATAATTACTCAAGCCATGACCAAGCTATTCCAACTTTCTAGAAATAATCACAAAATCAAGAGATCCATAACCTCATCATCAAAGGTTACATTTTGTCATGCCCAAAATCTACACATAGGACAAAAACACAACTAACAAGTTTTTTTGTAACAATAACTTTTAAACACCACTATTATCAACTTGTTTCTACTTGCAATACTTTCGTTTCCACCACAGCGCTGTAATATGATTATTATAAGAACATTTTCTTAATATCAAAAAATTTATTTGTAATTCATTTAAGTATTACTATCCTGATTAAAATTACCCTCTATAAAATTTTTTCTGAAAAGTAATATCCATAATTAAGTTTTCTAATTTAAAAAAAAAAACACGTATTTAGTAAGATTTCTTGTCTAAGCCATAAAACATCCTAACTAAAAGTACTAGAAAAAGCATTCCATCGATTTCTCCGAGGATTTATTTTAATGTTATTTTATTCTCATTCTTTTATGTTCTCTTTTGAAAACTCTAAACATCTGTATTCCTCTTATGTGATCAATACCAAGCAAGAAAATTAGACGCCTCCCGTCTTCTTTCTTTGTTTTTTGTTTTTTGTTTTTTTTATTAAAAATTTGCTCTATAATTTTTATTTTATTTTTATTTTTTAACTTCATTTACTATTTTCAGACACATTGAATTGTTAAAACTATTTTCTTTAAAAAAATTGGATGTGCTATTTTGGTGACCAAAAACAATTAAGAATATGTTGTTCTTCATGAGTCACTGTTGCATTTATCTTTTTTTGTTTGGCTAAACATTTCACTAGTTTAACTGGAGACAATTTGTCTATTCAAAATTCTATGTAATTAATAGAAACTCCAAAATTTCAAGTCTAATTTTATCTCTATGTTCTTTTTGTCGTAGGTCGACAAATGATACATACTATTTTATCTGAACAGATTCAAAGAAGAAATAGAACAACTTTTTCACTGAAAACATTATTTCAGAACTATACTTTTACATACCAAATTACAGATCTACAAATGCAAACCTATATTACATACAAATACTATCTAAAAAGCTCATTTCCCTTTAAGAGCACAATGTAATAATAATTCATCATCTATAGAAAATGAAATTAAAATAATGTAAAACACAACAATTACATCCACTGTTTTAAACAAAATGATAAAAGGGACATTTCCACTACAGTTGCACTACCACAAAATTTTCACATACATTTTACAATATTTTTATAAAACTTATATAGTAGTCAAACATGACTTTTACAATCTGTCCTACAAGGTAGTTTACAATAACTTTTACAATAGAATGTAGATAGTCTCTTTTTACAACTTCTTTAAAACTGAGAGCTCTCTTTAAAAATATGTAGAACCTACACATAACACAAGTTTCTTTTGAAGCCAATTGGTTGCTCACCACCCAACCTTAGTTTGGAAAACCAGTCACCCCCGAGCTTGGAGGCCATCAAAGGAACTCGGTTACACACATTCTCAAACATGCAACAACAACAAACACACATATGAATACAATAACAACCAACCTAGGGATTCACATTTACATTGAATCTTCTCAAAGATTCAAGAAAGGGGGAGACTTAGGAGACATCACTACCCAATGGGGAAACACACACACACACACACACACACACACACACACACACATATAGATCAAGTATAGAATCACAACTTCTCTCCATTTATCAATCCATCCAAACTCCATAAAATAGCTTGGGTACTCATACCCAAAAGCCCCATACTCCAATAATATGGGTACTCATACCCAAATCTCCACCTTCTCAAAGATTGGAGGTTCATCCTCTATCAACCCCATACTTGGGAAGCTCTCAAAATCTGAGAGAGCCATCCCCATACAACCCAACACAAATTAAAACAAAAAACCAAAACATAACAATACAATAATACTTCAAAAGAATACTCATAGTCTTTTCACAAAATAATAGTTTCAACCAAAACAAACACAAAGGGATTGAAACCAACCTCTTATGCTTTCCAAGAAGAAGACTATGGAAGCACCCAAGCTTTTCCAATAGAATCTTTTTTACCCAAAAAAAAATTCTTCTCAAAACTAGAACCAAAAATTACCAAATTCAAAAGAAAACCAACCTCTCAACAATCCAAAAAGAAAGATATAAATAAAATTCCTCAAAAATTTGTTCCCAAAACAATTCTTGCTTTAAATAATTGAAGATAAATGAGAATCTAATTGAAATTGATCCATTTACAACCCATTTCAATTCCAAATCCATCACCCTTAATGCTAGGATTTTTGAGACATCATATCTTGATTTTAGTTCAAGATATAACTTGAATTAAGTGCCTAACCCTTGGACTAACACCTTAGGGGTTTAAAAAAAATAGAAAAGACATAAAATAACCTTTTTTCAACCCTTTTGAGTTAATTAAAAAAAATCTCAAATACCTCCAATTATAACTTTACAAATTAAATACAACTTAAACACCTAAAAGAAAACTATATAATAAAAAATAACATTTAAGTCTCAAACACCTTTACAAAATTTATATCACATTAAGACTATAGTCCCTCCAAATGGACTATAGTCGGCATTCACCGATTTTATCACATTGGGTTCCTTGAAGACCTCCAATTCCATTGGCCATGGAATTTGTACCCACACACTCATTTTCACACAATAATATGTCCAATAAAATCATATAGTCAAAGTAAATGAAACATATATATTTATATCTTACAATTTCCATCACAATTAAGTCACATTAGAAAACCAATTCATAGTTACAACATTCTCATAAATTTGTCATCATTGAATTCTCCTAATAACATTTACTCAATTTTTCATAAAGTAACAATAATTCAAAAATCGTAATTTCATCAATTCCACTTAAGCATTCATAATCATCAATAATATCCAATATGAGGTCTAACGTTCACATCATCATAATATGAAATCAAATACAAGGCCTAATGTCAAAACATCATAACATGAATAACATCATAAAGCATCAGTCTGCATCAAAACATAATGTCTAATAGTTAATACACAAATCAAACTATCTATACAAAATAATAAAGTAGCATAATATCAAGTATCACTGGTGGGTATCACATCCTCCCCCTCTAGGAATGAACTTCCTCCTAGAAGTCATCAAAGAGGTGAGGGTATAGTGCCCTCAACTAGGAGGCATACTCCTATGTAGCTGTAACCTCATCATATATATCCCACTTAACCCTGACCTAGTCTAGCTCCCGCCCTCGAAGGGCCAGTGTCTGACAAGCCAAAATGTGCATGGGCTCCAATTCTAGCTATTTTTCTGACTCCACCTGCAAGGAATCCTAGTCTAGTATATGAGAATCATCATGCATATAACGTCTTAAAACTAAAACATGAAACACATCGTCAATGTGTGATAGGCTAGGTGGCAAGGCTAAATGATAAGCTATGGGACCTATCCGCTCCAGGATCTCAAATGGTCCTACAAATCGGGATGCAAGCTTAGAGCCCTTTCCATAACAGATTGGACTCTTATGAGATCTCACTCTCAAGAACAATCGATCACCCACTGAAAAGCTCTGATCGATTATCTTAGTATCAACTTGCTTCTTCTAACAATATTGTGCCTCTCATAGACACTACCTAATTAGATCTACCTACCACTCCATATCTTGCACCAAATGTGGTCCAATAGCCACTCTATCCTCTATGTGATCCCAACTCAGAGGAGTCTTGCAAGGTCTTTCATACAATACCTAAAGAGGTGGCATGGCCAAAGAATTGTGGTGCCCATTATTATAGGCAAACTCAACAAAGTACAAATAATCCTCCCAATGGGATTGGTGATCCATCACATACATACGTAACATATCCTCTAAAACCTGATTCACCCTCTTTGTCTACCCATTTGTCTCAGGATGATGTCGTACTGAAGTTGAGCTTAGTGCCCAATGCCTGCTGCAATGATGTCAAAAATTTTGACATAAAGAGTAGGTCTCTATCTGAAATGATCCTCTGAGGGACTTTGTGAAGTTTAACATCATCTAAGAATACTCTTGCAACTATTGGAGTTGTATAAGTCATGCGTACAGGTGAAAAATGGGCTACTATGGTCAATTTGTCAACAATCACCATGACGGCATCATGGCGGTGTGAAGTCAAAGGTAGACTAACAATGAAGTCCATCATAATGGCATCCCATTTACACTTAGGAATATCGTGTAGATAGAGAAGACCTGCTAGATGTTGATGCTCGACTTTGACTCTCTGACACTCAAGGCATCGAGTCACAAAATTTGCAATATTTCATCGCATCCTTGTCCAATGATAAAGCTTTCTAAGGTTAACATGCATCTTCTTTACTCCAAGATGTGTTGCATAAGGTTGTCTATGTGCCTCTGATAGTATGATTGTATGAAGATCACTTGTACTAGGTATGTAGATGTGACCTTTATGATGTAAAAGGCCATAAGACTCTAAGGTATATCCTGAAAATTTACCCTCAAGGGCCCTCTGTGACTAGATCTCCTATTGGACCTGCATGTACCACTCATCCTCTGTAGATGTTGTAATATTTGACTCCTCAAATCAGTTCCCAAAGACATGGATGATAGCTCATGTCACCTCCTACTCAAAACATTTGCTACAATGTTCTCCCTTCCTTTGATGTAATGCACATCAAAATCATACTCGCATAAAAACTCCATCCAACGTCATTGACGAGCGTTCAGGTTTGATTGAGTGAATAATTACTGTAGGCTTTGGTGGTACGAATGTAGCTCAAAGTGATGACCTAGAAGAAAGTGTCTCCAATGAACTAGAGTGTGAACTACTACTGCCAACTCTAAGTCATGAATAGGGTAGTTCAACTCATGGGTCTTGAGTTTTCGTGACTCATACATGATCACTCTACCCTCCTGCATAAGTACTACACCTAAGCCACCAATCAAGGCATCAATGCATGTACCATGAAATAACCTGATGGATCTAAGACTGCTATATAGGAGCACTAGTGAGATGCTCCTTGAGGGTCTGGAAGGCCCTCTCACACTGATCTGTCCACTCAAAATTCTTCCCTTTCCACTGAAGAGAAGTGATAGGATGTGCAATCCTAGAAAAACCCTCAACAAAATGATGATTATAGCCAACTAATCCCATAAAAATCCTAACCTCTGTCACTGAAGTGGGTACTGGCCAATCCATAATAGCCTTGATCTTCAATGGATCTACTGATATACCATTGCCAAATATAATCTAACCAATATAGTGAACCTCTGAATGAAAGAATGTACACTTCAACAAGTTACCATACAATTGATACTCCCTCAAACACTGAAGAACCTATCGCAAGTGCTCCTCATGCTCCTCCTCAGTCAATGAGTATATCAAAATGTCATCTAAGAATATTACCACAAATCGATCTAGAAAAGTATGAAATACTCCATTCATGAGGTTCATGAACACTACAGGAGCATTCATCAATCCAAATGGTACCACTGTAAACTCATAGTGTCCATACCTAGTTCTGAAAGTAGTCTTATGAATATCTACTTCTGAAATCCATAATTGATGATAACCAGACTTAAGGTCAATTTTTTAAAACACTCTCGCTCCCTGCAACATATTTGATAAATCATCAATCCTCGGAAGTGGGTAACGATTTTTGATCATCACCTTGTTCAATTGTCTATAATCTATACAAAGATGAAGGGATCCATCCTTCTTCTTCACGAAGATGACAAGAGTGCCCCAAGGTGAGACACTCAGAAAAATATGGCCCTTCTCTAGTAGCTCCTCTAACTGAATCTTGAGCTCACTGAGCTCATGTGTAGTCATCTTATAAGGTACCCTAGATATCAGTTGAGCTCCTGGTATTAAATCAATACGAAAATCAATCTCTTGCCATGGTGGCATACCTGGTAACTCAGAAGGAAATACATTTGAAAACTCCCCAAGAATGGGATGGTCATCCAATGAAGTCTTTTTCTTCTCCTCATCCAAATCATTGATGGTGATGGCAAACATCTGACATCCCTTTCGCATACACCACTTCAACTACATAGTGGATATAGTGCAAAGGGAGATGGGTCTTTGTACCCTTGAAATCACCATTTTTTTACCCTAATCATCTACACACTCAATCATCTTTTAATGAAAATCCAACTTAGCTCGGTGTGCATCAAGCCAATCCATACCCAAAACTTATCCATAGGAGCCCAAAGGGAGAATATGAAGGTCAACCGAAGTGGTAAAATCTCCAACTTGTAGTGGACAAGCTCTGACTACTGAATCTACAAACACCTTGGTTCTTGAGGCTAAATCAACCTCCCATGTATCATCTTTCCTAGATGTCACTCACCTTCTACGCTTCACTATGGAATGGGATATAAAATAATTTGATTCCCTAGAATCAAATAAAATAGATACATGAGAATTGCCTATCATACCTAAGGCCTCAATCACCGTGGTTTGATGCTCAACTTGGCAGTTCTTGACTGCCGCATATACTCTATGAAACTTCTTTACATCTCCCACTATTTGCTTAGATCCTGCTGCTCACTTCCCTCCAACTGCAAAACCCTGAGGACACTCCCTCGCTAAATGTCCTACTTCACCACACACAAAGAAATCACCTCTATTATGACCCTGAAATGACTATGTCCTACTAAACTATTATCCACTAGTCCTAATAGATCCACTATGTCCTCCATGGGAAGATTGTTGATAATGTGTTGGAGTAGCACCCTATGCATGTGGACGTTGATCCCTATGGGGACCCTGTGATCGCCATGGTCTAGATTGACCACCTGAAAAACCCTGTTGAGGCCTAGTCCTCTGATTAAACTGCTGCTATTGGGGAGGCCTAGATGATCTTGTAGGGGGTCTACATCCTCCCTTAGAAGGAAGAGGAGGTTGAAAAAATCCCTATACTTGTGTAACTAGATTGTGGCTTTGGAACCGCTCTCATGCATTGCAAGATTTCCCCTAAATCTCCTCTATAATAAGGGCCATTTCTATAGCAACCTAAAGGTTCTTTGGATTGGCCATACATACATGTCATGATATGCTAGCATTCAGACCCTGAATAAAATGATTGATGAGAAGCTTCTCATCATGGAGATAGTCTACATAATGTAATAAATCTAGGAAACAGCTCTTGTACTATGCTACTATTAGTACCCTCTGTTGAATATCGTGAAACTCATCAATGTGACACTGTATAAAATTCTCAGACAAGAAGCATGCTCTAAAACACTCAAGAAAAGTCTCCCATGTAATGGTGTCCATAGTAAAGTGATGCCTGCACTCCTCCTAGTGCCACCAAGTATATGTTGTGTCTCCAAGTAAATGTATAGAAAAATGTGATTTGAGATTGCTCGCATACTTACGCAACCCAAAACACCTCTCAAGACTAAGAAGCTAATCTTCAGCCTCAAAACCATTTGTGTTTCCTTCAAATTTTGGTGTACACAAACATAATAAATCCCTAATCTCATTGCCTGCATCATGATCTGCTCTAGGCTCAACTCGTACCTTCGGTCGAGGTACATAAGGTGGAGGATCTATTGCAAAGACAGCTACCATTGCATCAAAAGTTCGACTTGTTAATACCTGATATAACCGCTGGATTTATACAAGATCCAAGATCCATAGGAGGTAGTTAAACCACATCATGGATCTTGAGCACCGCATTGGCCCATGCCAAGGAGACCAAGGGTGACACCTTGCAACAATCCCCCAACGCAAGTGAGGGATTCAAACCTATGACCTCGACTCTGATACCAATTATTGCAAAGATGGTTGCCGTTGCACCAAAAGATCGACCTGTTAATGCCTGATACAACCACTGGATTTATATAAGATCCAAGATCTATAGGAGGTGGTTAAACCATGTCACAAAGCCTGAGCATCGCGCTGGACCACGTCGAGGAGACCAAGGGTGACACCTTTTAACAGGATCCATGTGAACCGATCGTCTCTCTCCATCGTCATATTGCTCATGAGGAACGTGAGGGGAACTCCTACTATGCTCAATTATGCTCTGATCTATGTGCTTCAATAGAATCATATGTCTTCTTATGATGGGAATCCTCCCCTGCGTCTAACAATATTGCATGTATCACCCCAATCAAATCATCTAGTGCATGGAGGATCTGTGAATTGAGATTTGGTTATGGCTCATTTTGTGGTACCTCAAGAACTTTTGGTACTACTGGTGGTGTTGTAGCTCTCTCTCCCTATGGTCCACATCCACTATCATGTCCATGACTACATTCATGACCTACTCCTCTCTTAGGTGACATCCTACATGATAACACCAAGATGCACTATTAACATGATGCACACATATACCTAGAGCTCCTGGTATTTGAAAATCTAGCTCTGATACTAGAATGTCATGCCCCAAATTTACACATAGGACAAAAACACAACTAACAAGTTTGTTTGTAAAATAACACTTTTAAACACCACTATTGTCGACTTGTTTTTACTTGCAATACTTCTATCTCCACCATAACACCATAATACAATTATTATAAAAACGCTCTCTTAATGTCAAAAAATTTATTTGTAATTTTTTAAAGTATTACTATCCTGATTAAAATTACCCTCTATAAAATACAAGTATTTTTTAAATTATTACTTATATTTCATTTATTTATTTCTCTTATTTAATTATATATATATACAAATAATTATTCATCTTTGTTATATATGAAAATTATTCATATGAATAACTATATTTACATAAATGAAAAGTTAAAAAAACACATTTAAAATAAACAAAAGAGATGCTTTCTTTTTAAAATGTAATGTCACTAAATACCTATTTTATTTATTTATTTTAAAATTAAAACATTTCCCTCACAAGGAAAAGTAGTTTCTCTATTAAAAGAAAATTAAGAAAACTATTTATTTAAGAAAAGACTTCATGAGAAAATATATGTGGGCCCTAAATGAAGACTCTTACCTCATGTCCCCATGCGACTACTTAGCTTATTTTGGCTAGCAGCCATTGCTCAACTTATTTAGGAGTTATTTGTGGAGTTGATGGCCCCAAGAATGTTTAGTTCTTCTACTTATTTTTAAGCAACCAGCGTAAATTTGTATTAATAGTATTAATAATAATTTGTACAATAAAAAATTATAAAAACAAAAACAAAATCAAATATTAAAAAAGAGGGAAAGAAATTTGTGGAGCCACATGGATTTTTAGAAATATGCAGTTGTTGCGTGTTTCCAGCCCCCCCTCTTTTTTCACAGCTTATTTTCAATTCCTAAACAGTAGCTGCTCCATTAAAATAGGAAAAGATTCCAAATTATCCTTTCCCAAAAATAAAATTTATGCATGGGAACACCCTTGCTGCTTAAATTTAAGCAAAAAATAGAGTTAAGCAGCCGCATGGGGACATGAGGTTAGGATGCTAATTTTTTTTTTTGAAAAGTAATATCTAATTAAGTTTTCTATTTATTTTTTTAAAACAACACATGCATTCAATAAGAATTCTTGTCTAAGCCATAAAACATCCTAACTAAAAGTATTAGAAAAAGCATTCCATTGATTTCTCCGAGGATTTATTTTAATGTTATTTTATTCTCATTCTTTTATGTTTTCTTTTGAAAACCCTAAACACCCATATTCCTCTTATGTGATCAATACCAAGCAAGAAAATTAGATGCCTCTCGTCTTCTTTTTTTTTTATTTTTATTTTGTGGAAATGATCTTGCATAAACAGGTCGAAGGGATGTTATTGGAACAGTTGATAATAAATATAAATTTTTAAATTAAAGAAAAATTTCATATGAAATGTCTTGTTGGACATGTATTTTTCACAGTAGTCAATGCTAATATTATATTTATCATTTTAATTTCTTTTGATATTTTAAAATCTATTGACTTTGCCAAGCATAGATATATTGTTCCTAGTGTCTTTCTATAAAGATCTGTCATTCTTGATTTGTCACATTTGGCAACTAAGAAAAGATCATTCTAATATAGATAGTCCCCCATTACCATCTTCCATAGCTGATGGTTTTGTCCATTAAACTTCTCAACCCTAAATTTTCCTTCTTATGTCTCTACTCCCACTTGATCCAAAAAAACCCTCCTTTCGCATTTATTAGCCAAATAAGTGTATGAATCTAATAGTAGTTGTTAGGAATAGGATCATAGATCAATATTCAATAATAAAAGTACATAAATAAGATATTAAATAACCAAAAATATAAAGACACATAATATATGTGATTCACCTAATATAGGCTACATCCATAAAGAAATAGTCCATCCTTCCTTTATTTCTTTTCAAAAAATTAAGGGATACAATGTAAAACATATCCACTATAAATTTATCTTCTCTTCATCATAGTACCCTCACATAATAAAATCTAATACACTATTATAAAAAAATTCCCTCATAAAATGGGTTTCATTCTAGGGAAAGAAAAACCAACATAATCTATATCATTAGATCTATAACCTAATGATAAATGGTTAAGATTTATAATGAACAAATATATAAAATGTGGCTTTTAGAGGAACTACCCTCGAACCACCATCATGGTGTGTGGCCCTTGGACCCTTCCACCACAAGGATGGCCCTCCAAGACCTCTCAGGGGCTACCCCTTGCATCCCCCCTATTATAAATATTGACTAATAAGATTGATCTCCATAACAAACAATCTTGTTCATTTCTGAATAATATATTATGTGGATTTTGGAGCGTGGAAATTTTCTTGAAAGAGTTTTCCCTATGTGAGTCACTGTTGTGTTATGAATTATATTTATGTTTAGTTTCAATAACTATTGTAAAGATATATATTTTTTAATAACCCTTTTTCAAGATTAGTGTAGAGGAGGTTTTTATGCTACCTTAACTTCCTTACACGTGGTATCAAATCTTCATCACCTTTAGTTTGAGTTGTGGGTTGTTGGGCATTTTTGAACTAATCTTATTTTGAGTGAGGGATTACACAAAATATACATTGTGATCTTGTTGCAAACATTTTAATATGGTAAATACATTAGTGAAAATATAGGTAAAAAATTTGGCAACAATTTTATGATGTGAAAGCTAAATGTGGAGGATTTTTTTATTGACCAATTTTTGTGGGATATCGTTTATGAGAAAGTTTCAAGGCTTATAGATGCTACTTTTTCTTCTCAATATGTTGTTATGAACCATTAATCAAAGTTTCTAATAAGATTGTGCTTGAAAAATTCTATTTTAATCAATGTTTGCAAAGAATCCTCTACAAAGAAACTATGGAATAAACTTGGTGAGATATATCAATCCAAATATTTAGTGAACAAGATTTGTTTACGAATAAATTATATTTGTTGATAATGGAAGATGGTGGAAAGTTGAGGATGTTATTGGTTATTTAATTTATAAAGAGATGACAAGGAAGGTATCCATCAGTACCATTGAGGCCATAATTTTTTGTGGAAAAATAAATTAATTTATTAAATTTTTAGGTTTATCATTTTTAGAAAAATAAAATTAGGGTAGGCACATGGGGAGTGTAAAACAATAATTTAATCTTAGATTCTTGTATCAAAAATTTACAAGATTCGCATAGAGAATAATAATGTATCCCATTAACTATCTATATTTTGACTATAAAACTACATATAATAAATTTCATATTTAAGTTGATGATGTTCTATTATCACAAATATGTAGTTAATATTTTCTCAACCACACAAAGAGTAATAGAAATGGACTATAAAAGAAATGATGGCATCTAAGCGGGGTAATAGATGTTTTCCCGAGGTTTCTGGCCCTCATGGAAGTCAACATCAATATTACAATGGCAGTAAAGCATATTATTATCAATCAAATAAGTTTCTACGTGGTTCCCACATCATTGGTAATAAGGCTCAACAAGGTAGGTATACTCAACAGTGTTACAACGCACATCGTGGCCCTCATGGTCCAAAAAATCAATATGATAATAATCTTCAACAAAATGGTCATCCAGTTCAACCAAATTCCCATCCCATAAGGCATAGGTTCACTCATCCCAACTGGGTCCCCTTCAACTCTCAAAAGTTGAATCAAGTAAAACAAGCCCCTCTCGACATTTGGGAGGATGGTATTCAACGTTCAGAAAGAATAGCTACACATGGTCAACAAAATAAACACACGCAATTTCATCAACATATTCAAAACCATAATAGAGGTAGGGTTTACTCAGAACAAGGTTAAGAAAAATCTCAAGAACCTATTAGGGTTTCCAATCAATTTCCTCTTGCACCTCAATCTCTAGATCAACAAGGAGCTCCCTTTAATCCACCACAGACAAAACCCTATGAGAAGCCAAAGGAGGTGGATCATGGGAAGGATGTGCCTAAGTCTCTGATTATGGATAGGGATGCTAGTGATTGCAGCAAACTAGAGGAAACTACCCAAAAAATGAAGGCCAAGCGTCTAAATAAGAAATTCCAATGGAAAAATGCATATCACAAGAAGAGAAGGGATTGACAATGGAAGCGAAAAGAGCCCCTGAGTGACTTTTCTCCTACCAACTCAGATGAAGTCAACAAGTTGCTACCAAGGTAATAGGGGTTTGTCAAACTCACACTTCTAGAGGAATTCTCGCAAACCCAAGTTTTGGATCTTCGTTAGACAACATTGATTTGTAAGTTCTAGAACATAAATCTTGACATTCAAATTCTTGAGGAGTTGATTTTTGGGGTTTGAGCTAGGGTTAAACAAGTTTTCTACTTGGACAAGATGAGAGGGATCTTTGATGTAATTTTTGAATTGAAAATTCATAGGGATGCCATTTTTAAGATTAAATCATGGATTTATAATGGGTTAGGTCTCTTTACCCAAGTATGGAGTCCAAATTTTAATTTGATTGAATTTATGGCAAAGTTTGTACCATTTTGGGTTCAACTTAATGGCCTGCCCCTAGAATATAGAGAACTAAAACTTATTGAGATCATGGAAAATCATCTAGGAATCTTTTTAAAACATGATATACAGGATTTCAAAAATCCTTCCACAACAACGAGGGTTTTTTTGTTACTTGACACAACCAAAAATATTCCACAACATCTTCGTTTGGTCACCAAATTTGGTACTTGGATCTAGGAAATTATTTTAGAAGATGCAAATGTTTTCTCTTAGTGTCACACAATGGATCATCTTTCTTCTACCTGTCGAGATAAAGATAATATGAAATCTAAAATACCATCATCCTCTAAGTCTGGGGAACTTATCAAACAACTTGTTGTTTAGAGGAAAGTCCCTAATGTGCAGTCTTTTACCTTCCCAAATACTTTTGAGGAAAAGGGTTTTGCAGTTAGGAATAGGGAAATTATATGGGACTCCCCTTTCAGATTCAATTCAAGTTTAGAGGAGTGGGTTAAAATTAAGGTCTTCAAGTGCCAAAACTCATAGTGATATTTTAAGGAAAAAGAAAATATTCACTATCTCGATAAATTTCTCATATTTTATTGTCAACACATGCAGAAGTTATTGCTTAAATTTGTATGTTCCTTAGGATCCTATTATTTCAGAGCAAAAAATGATTGATATTATAAGGAAATTTACATTTGAGAAGAGATCTTCTAAGCACACTTCCAGTATTGTGCCTTTCAAGAGGGTTGAGAATAGTCCGTTGTCTGTTTTGGTTTCTGGGGATAAGGATGAGTTGGAACTTCTTGCTCAAAACTGGTTGGCCTCTGTAGCTTCTGATATGTTTGATGAAATTGTTGTTTGAGAAGGCTTCATAGGTTCTTCATACTCTCTGCTAACCCATAGAGTAATAATAGAAGAAGTCTCTCCGTTGCAAATAGAGGGGCCACAGGATTTTCCTCCTTTGCAAAAAGAGGAACCCCAGGGAGTTGGAAAACTGGACATGGTTCATCCTGCTGAATTAGCTTTGAGTGATGAGGATTTTGATTACTCCCAAACTTTATCCTTATCTCAAAAACCTTCTCAAGAAATTGTTAAAAAATCACCAACTAAAGGTGGTAGAAAATCAAGATTGGTTAAACTGTAGGAAGAGATAGAAGCAGGAGTTCAAAAAACCATTATGCAGTCCTTGTCTGGCTCTACATCAAAGAGACCAAGGATAGCATGTTTCTCTCCTCAAGAGAAATGAGGATCATTACATGGAATATCAAGGGCATAAATTTCTCTGACAAAAGAGCACGCATTAAGCATCAAATTGATGCTTGTGGTGCACACATTGTTCTACTTCAAGAATAAAAAATGTCAATGGAAACCTATGAAAAGACGGTGAAGAAATGGTCATTGTGGGAGTCTGTTCATTCTCTTTCCCAAGGAGATTTTGGGGGTTTGATTTCGCTATGGAATCCAAAGACTATCTCAATCATTTTAGAGCAGAGTCATCCAAACTAGCAGTTGTTAGAAGTTACCAAAATTGATTTGAAATTCTACCTGATGAACATATATGGTCCTTCTGCTACTTTGGATAAGAAAAGATTATTGGATGAGATTATTGAAGCCATAAGTCCTTTAGGGGATGTCAAGATAGTTCTAGCAAGAGATTTCAATGCAGTTACGAATCTATAGGAAAAGCAAGGGGGTGTTTCTCCACCTGTTAAAGTTATGAATGATTTAAAAATATATATTTTATCGAATTCTTTAATAGATATATTGCCTTTGACAGGAAAATATACTTGGACAAATAGTAGGGTAGGTTTTTTGCAGATAGCAGAGAGGTTGGGTAGATTTTTAGTAACCCCAAATTGGTGGCGGTTACAATATGACATTCAGGTAGAAATTTTGCCTTATATAGGTTCGTATCATTATGCGGTTGGGTTCATATTGCAATGGTATCCCCTGTAGTGATAACTTTAAGAAACCCCCCTCAAAAAAAGATATAAAATCTTGGTGAATCTTTCATTTTTCTACAAAAAAATATTAATTTCTATTGGCGAATCCTTGTTTAAAAAAAAATAAAAAAATTATTGGTGATTTTTTTTGCATCACCGAGATTTTGTAGAAAATTTTGGCGAATCTTGAAAAATAATAGGAAAATGCATTAATTATGATGGTGAATCTATCCAATCTAAAACTAATTCTCATGGAAAAGTAGGGGCCTAAGGGTGAAAATTATTGATGGGTTGAAGGGGTAGACTGTAATATTTACTTTCCACCATTGTTTTAAAATATAATATAATGGCCCTCATTTTTTTTGCAAGGTAAAATGTACCCATGATCTATAATTCTAATGGGACTCAAAATTGCTTTTAGATCATTGACCTAACAACCCTTGTTGTACTCTATAAGGTAAAATTTACCCACAATCTATAATGCTCATGAGCCCTATAATTGTGGGCCCCACGAGCATTACAAATCATGGGTACATTTTACCTCAGGGAATACAACAAGGGCCATTAGATTATATTATAACTCAATGATGGAAACTAAAGATTATAAATATGGCCCTAAATAAACCTAGAATTATGATATACTATTAGCGAATTAATATAGATTTTATGTTATAATTTATAAAATCTAGGCGAATATGATCTAATCATGTATTGACTATTGTGGCAAAAATTTTAGTTAACATTTTCAATAAGCTAAATTATTTGGCGATTTAAATATAAGACTATAATAAAAATTTGTAAAAATGTGGTGATTCAAGTAATATTGTAGCTTGAACTATTAGCCAATTTTAGATTTTGAAATTTCAACTATTAGCCAATTGGCAAATATTAGCCACTAAAAAAATTCACCGATCCCCTACAAGGTTTAAATCCTCTTTTAAATTTGAAATATGTGGTTCACACACCCACAATTTATGTCCTTGCTACGTCAATGGTGGGTAGTTTCCCCATTTGAGGAAGGGTAAAAAATGTTCCAACTTAGCAAGAAATTGGTACATGTTAAAAAGGAGATACAAATTTGGAACAAAGAAGTGTTTAAGAATATGTTCCAGAAGAAAGAATTGATGCAAAAATAACTTGAAGCAATTCATGAAAAAATAATTCATAACGGTCTCGATGGTACCTTGTATGATAAAAAAAAAATTATGCAAGGTCAATGGGAAGATTTATGTGCAAGGGAGGATATTTATTGATGGCAAAAATATCGAGAGTTGTGGCTAAAAGAAGGAGATAGGAACACAAAAATTCATGTCTCTGTCAAGGTCAGGAATGCAAAGAAATCAATATTCTCTACTAAATAGTTATCAACAAGTAATTGGCTCACTAAAGAGGAGGACATTCAGAAAGAGGGAGTTAATTTATTCTCAAATTTATTTTCAGTGCCAAAACATAAGCCTTCTCAGAGTATTCAAGATGAAAAGGAGATCCTGCTGGCAATTCCAACTTTAATCCAAAAAGAAGATAATGATATGTTGTTGAAACACTTTACAATGGAAGAATTAAAGCATGTAGTATTTTATTTAGCCCCAAACAAAGCAACTGGTCCAGATGGGTTCACAACTTTCTTCCAAAAATGTTGAGATTTTATGTGTTTTGATCTTCTATGGACTCCCAAAGAATCTAGTAGAACTATGTCTATGCTTAAGCAGTTCAATACTACAAATATTGCAATTTTTCCTAAGGTCAAGGGCCCACAATCATTTTCTGATTTCAGGCCAATTTCCCTGTGCAATACAGTATACAATTTTTTTACAAAAGCAATATATCTCAAGTTACAACCTGTGATCCCAATAAAATGTCAAGTCCTAATGTGAGATGCTAAAATGATGCAATAAGGGGAGATAACATAATAAAAGGGCACATCAATGATTAGCCTAAGGCAAGATAAACATAAAAAAAAGATTACAATTAATTGAAATTGGTTATACCTTTATGTTGCTCCTTCCTTGGTTGGCCCTTTGATTCTTGAAGAGTTGTGTGCTCCTTGGATGACAAGCTATGTTGAATGTGCAAAATGATATGCAAGATGGATGAGGGTATGATGATTATGAGATGAGAGCTCAAATGGCAAATTGACAAGAGTTTGGTAGAAAAAGACTTGATCCCCAAAATGAGAGAAATGAGAGGGTATTTATAGGATAATTGGAATTCTCTAGAGAATTCAACAGTTGAGATTGATCCAACAAGATCAAGATGAAGGGCTATAGTGAGTTGAGGACTCACAAGCCCTCACATCTTGACATGTGGAATGTGATATGTCTTAGGGTGAAATGATGTGGAAATGAGGTGGAAGAGAAGTACATGAGGTGGATGAAGGACAAGTACCTTTGAGGTATCTTGGGGGATGAGAAGATTTTCTCAAAATGAAACTTCTTGTCCCCAAATGAGGATGAAAGAGACATTTGAGGAATTTTAGAATTCCTCAAAAATATCCATGGGAAAAGGGGAAGTGGTTGGAAGAATAAATGCAAATTAAAAATTTACATTCATTGGAGAGTTTATTGGGTAAAAGAAGGTCTCCAAAAAGCTGGAGATTTGTCACATGTGGGTGATGTGACAAGTCCAAGGTTCTAGAAGTCCTTGGCACATGTAAAGTGACAAGTCTAGTCTTCTAGACCCTTGCATGGGGATGGGGAAGACCTTGGGAAGACAACAGTGAATTAAAAATTCACATGGGGAAGAGAGGAGCCTTGGGCAAATAAATGTGAATTAAAAATTCACATGGGAAAGAGAGTCAAAGCCAGAAAAGGTAACTGGAAAGGTTGACCAGAAAAGGTAAGCCAAATGTGACTAATGATTTTGATTAAGGTTGTGCAAACAAAGGATTAAGATAATTAATGAGAGATTAGAGGCAAATGGGAGATTATGGAGGATGTGACGCTTAATCAAGATTAAGTGGTGCACATCCTAATCACAAATTAATTAATTTAATCTAATTAAAAGAGGGTTATGGAGAATGTGACAAGAAGAGAGAAAAAGGGGAATTAAAAAATTGATTTTAATCCAAATGGGTTAAAAGAATAAATTAAATAATTTGTCATATTTATTTAATTTAGAGAAGAAAAGGGATAAGGTAAAGTATTTAATTTATTTAATTACATACTTTAGGAACCTTAGGTAGAAAATGAAATAATGATTAAATAAATTATTTAGTCACTATTAATGAAATAGATGAATAAAGTAGTTGATTTTGATCATATGGAAGTGATCAAATTTAGATGTCTACATTTTTCCCTTCTTCGAAGTACCGTTAGAATAACCATGCTTTGAAGAAAAAGAAAATGCAGATGACTCTATAGAGGAAGTAACCAAAAGATGATGCCCCAGCATGGGGAGGAGGACTTGAGTGGCCCAATTAGCAGAGAATGGATGAAGATGCCTCAATCCTACAAATGAATGACTATAACAGGTAAAATGGATAAATGGGAAGGGTATGCCCCCTCGAGAGGACGACGGGGGGAAAGAGAGGGGTCTCAGGTGACCACTCGATAGGAAGAAACGAAGGATATGGTTCGAAAGGGTACAAAAAATTAGGCAAGTTTGTCTTTTGAATGAAGTCAAACGGACAAACGGTTTGCAAATGGCGGCACCGGGAAGGGAAGGGATTAGTTGGAGGAAAAAGGTAAATAAAAAGTTAAAAAAATACCCCTTAAAAAGGGAGGGAAAAGAGAGGGGTCCTCGACAACTTCTGAATAGGAAGAAATGAAAGGTATGGCTAGAAAGAGCTCAAAAAAAAAAGCAACTTTTCCTTTTGAACAAAGTTGATCCGACACACGGTTTGCAAATGGCGGCCCCAGGAAGAAAAGGGAAAAAATGGGCTGCAAAGGGGCGGATTTGCCCCACTGCAGAAGGGCGGGTCCGCCCCAGGGCAAGGGGTGGGTTTGCCCCAGCATGGGGCGAGTCCGCCCCGGGATGAGGGGCGGGTTCACCCCGACATGGGGCGGGTCCGCCCTGGCATGGGGCAGGTCCGCCCTGGGGTGAGGGGTGGGTCTGCCCCCGTCATGGGGTGGGTCCGCCCCGGGGTGAGGGGTGGGTCCACCCTGAGGTGAGGGGCGGGTCCGCCCTGACATGGGGTGGGTCCGCCCTGGGGTGAGGGGCAGGTCCACCCCAGCGTGGGGTGGGTTCACCCTGGGGTGAGGGGCGGGTCCGCCCCAGCGTGGGGCGGGTCCGCCCCGACGAAGGGTGGGTCCACCCCGTGGCCAGGGGCGGATCTGCCCCAGCCCGAGAGGGTGGGGGAGATGGATGAAGAGTGATGGAGGAAAGAGAGGAACGGATGATGGAAGGGGATATGAAAATGATGATAAGCGATGGGAGATAAAGGTGAGCACAAATGGATTCAAGGACAAATATGATGTTGCCCCAATCAAGGTACAAGCCAGGTTGGGTGGATGGTTGATGGAGTGTTGTTGATGAGGACATGATACATCCCAAAATAACACAAAGATAGGGAAGGATACATCCTGATGAAGATGAGGATGAGTGTTGTTGATGAGGGAATGATACATCCCAAAATAACACAAGGATAGTGGAGGATACATCCAGATGAGGATGAGGATGAGTGTTGTTGAATGATACATACCAAAACAACACAAGGATAGGGAAGGATACATCCTAATGAGGATGAGGATGAGTGTTGTTGATGAGGGAATGATACATACCAAAATAACACAAGGATAGGCAAGGATACATCCCGATGAGAGTGTTGTTGATGAGGGAAGGATACATCCCAAAACAACACAAGGATAGGGAAGGATACATCCCACAGATGATAAGGATGATGATGATGATGATGAGGATGATGATAGCATTGTTGAGGAGGGAATGATACATCCCAAAACAACACAAAAGGATAGGGAAAGATACATCCCGCTGATGATGATAATGATGAGGAGGATGATTGGATCAAGGCTAAGACCAAGAGTGTGATTAGATTATTTGAATGGATGAGGATGGGGGAGATATGCAAGATGATTAAATGAAATGATGGGGGAAAAGATGCTTAGAATAACCAATCGATGGTATTCTAAGAAGATTGAAGAGATGATGATAAGAGATTGGATGGATAGGGGAGAAAAATTGATGAAGGATTATGGATTGGTGGGGGATTTTGTTGGATGCAAGAATGAGGGATACATGCAAGATGATGGAATAGAAAATGAAATGCAATTTGCCATCTTCGAAGCACTGATTTTCTCTATAGCATAAGACACCGAGCGTCAAGGTATGTAAACTAAGACGAATTAGTGTCTAATGCATAAAACAAACACAACAAACAAGAAGACTATCCCAACACCCCAAAGTCGCGATGACTTTGGTTGAGCCAGGTATTGGAATAACCAGAAGCACAAAAGGATGCCCCAGCATAACACAAGACATCAGGGATCTTGGTGGGTACTACGTGGGACAACCAAGAAGACAAAAACAAAGAAATGAGCAAGATATGCCCCTATGCTTGCTAGTCAAAGCACACCATGATATGATGGATCAAGGTGACCATGACAAGTGATGTTAGGGAGCTCAAATGATAAAAAAAATAAAAATCAAAACATCAAAATCAATTTTAAATGTCCTTTGTCATAGGATCAAAAGGATGGATGGGGTTGATGCAGTCTATTAGGAAGGATACATCCTGTTGAGACCAAATATGGAGGATAGATTGGTTGATCGACATGACATAGGATAGTTGAAACTGATTGAACCTCATGAGACTAATGACCTTTGTTCATAAGCACCAGCTAGGATAGGGACATACTTGATGACACAAAAGGATGACATGGCACAAGGCTCAACTAAAAGACCTAGGGAATTGAGGGTTGATCAAAGATCAACCTTGCCTACGTGAAAGCGCAGAGCCCTTGTAGTTTGATAAAAGACGATGGATAAAAGCGGGGAGAGGAAAATGAAGACCTCGATGAATGACAAAGACCAGATGGAAAAATGCCCAGGGGGTGGATCAAATGATTGAACTTGCCTACGTGAAAGCGCAAGGGTGATGTAGTTTGACACAAGGCCAAAGACAGACGATGGAGGATGACAAGACATACAAAAGACAGAGCCCTGGGGGTGGATCAAATGATCGACCTTGCCTATGTGAAAGCACAGGGGCAACATAGTTTAACAAGAGATCGACAACAGACAATGGATAAGGGATGATGAGATGACCAAGATAAATGGATGGAGCAAATATGATGAGCCAAGATAGGTCGTGCAGATGGGATGGTCGATATGTTGGATGTGGGTTATGCGAAGCTCAGAAATGGGATAGTGATCTAGATTATTAAAAGATGAATTGGGAGGATGAGAGGATGTATAGATGAATGATGAAGATTAATAGAATAGGAGGAAGATTTAGGAAATAGATAGGAGGGATGAATTAGGATGTGAATGGAATTGGAGTGCATGGGGGTAGCCTATAGCGAGATACCAATGACAAGGGATGATGAGATAGGAGGAAAATAGAGGGAAAGGGATAGATGGATAAGAAGATGCGAGGATAGGTGGATAGATGATGGATAGACAAGTGATGAAGATTGAGAGGATATTAGAAATATGTAAGGATAGGATAAGAGGATAGAGGAAGGGGGTAGATAAGGATGAAAGGATGAAAAGGAATAGTGGATGAGAGTATAGGAAGATAAGAATTTGGTAGATGAAAGGGATGACTGGATGGATAAATGGATGGGGAGGTAAGGATGGGCAAGATGGGGAGATGGAGAGGATTACTTGGTGGAATGGATGGACGATGTCTCCAAGGACCCAATTGCAAATAAGGAGATGCCCCCACTCTAGATGTGTCATGCATGACGAGGCAAGAGGGATAGAAAGATGGGTGGATAAGGGAGTGAGATGGGAAATGGAAGATAGATAGAGGTGGATAGGATGTATGGACAATGGAAGATAGAGAGAGGTGGATAGGATGCATGGATAATGGAAGATAGAGAGAGGTGGATAAGGAATATGATAGTGTATGGATGAGGGGAATATATGCCAAGAGGTGTCCAAAACATGTATATAGGTTTTCCCCTACATTTATCAAGATCACAAGAAATATGGAGGGAGTGGGATAAATGGGATAGGATGGATAGGATGCGGAAGATAGGTAGATGTAGGAGATGGAGGAAAGGAATGCGTAAGTGGATGTTGCCCCCAATCGTGGAACGAGACTGGATGGGAAATTTACGCATGATGTCTATTGGCCAGGTTTTCATCATGGTACTTATCCAAGGTGCTTGTTTGCCTAGTTTTCACCATTGGACGAATGATTTTCCCTTTACTATTTTCTTTTTTTTTGTATTTTTCTGATTTTATATCTTTTTTTTTTAATTTTGATTTTTTGATTTTTTGCTGATTTTTTGGACTAGGATGTGGACGAAGATGGATAAAGCATCAAGTTCCATATGAGGTAAGAAGATCCCATGTGTAAAGTGACCAGTGGATGTTGATACAACCTTAGTAGGAGAAATGGATTATGCAAGAGGATGAATCAAAGGGATTCGATGGGGGAGATAGGGGGGATAGTGAATGGGGTGTTGAAAAGTGTATGGATGGAATGATGGAGTGGATGTTTGATAGGGGAAGGTGTTCAGGACCAACATTGGCACATGTGGTGGATGTGAAAAGATAGGTAGATGAATGGATGGAGAGGGCGGCGATAATAGAGGAGTTGGGATAGTGATTTTTGGGATGTAGGGAGCCAAAATAGTTTTAGGAGATGGAGGAGGTGAATTATTTTTTGGGGGAATAGCAACTTTGGATGTCGTCATGGATTTTTCATTTGAAGGTATGGCATATTTTTTCTTTGGGATCCACATGGTTTTTATTTTTGCTTTGGTGGGCCTTTGTGGCCTTTTGGATTGATTTGGATTTTGGACTTGATTTTTCTTTTCTTCAACATGTCTTTTGAAGGGGACATGAGGAGCTTTAGATTCATGTGGACATTTGGATTTATACATTTTTCTTTGGTATCCAAAGTTCTTTTAGTATCAAGGGGATAGATGCGAGGATATGGATGATGTGGAGTGATGGAGGTAGGGTTATAGGGATTATGTGTAGGTATGTGCTTTTGTTGATCCTGATTAGGAGTTATGAATGTAGGATTTTTATGTTGTGTACGAGGGAGAGGGGGTGGATGGATGAAAGGATGAATAGGATAAGATGGAGGGGGTGATTTTGGGATATAAGGACCCAAAATGGATTGTGTATATTGAAGATGTGTGGGGTTTGATGGAGGGCTATAGCAACCCATAGTAGATGGAAGATGAGCACTGATGGATGGAGGGACATAAGGACCCAAAATGGATGGAGAGGGTAAGGGAGGAAGATGGATGGTTGTTTTGAGGTAATATGATGGAAGAGGGGGGATGGCGGAAAATGACTTGGTAGAATGATGGAAAGTACCTCTTGTGCCTTTAGAAGAGGATCGTTTAGGATGTACGAAGGTTGTACCAACATCTTTAGAGTGCGGATTTTGAGAGATATATCCAAGTCAATGTGTGCTTGGATGTTCTTTGACTTGGATGGGCTCTAAAGTACCTTGCTCGTAAAGGCCTAAACCTTTTCCTTGATAGTTCATGTTTTGTAGCATGTGATTTATGGTAGGATGCTTATTCTCTTGGAAGCATGATGCGAGCACATTAGTAGGTGGAAGAGGTAGGGTGGTGCATACGTGTTGTTTTGCTTCTGTAAGAAGGCCACCATGGATAAGTGTAATGTGACCAAGGTGATACAAAAGTGGCATTGGGATGGTAGGACTAGATGTCGATGAAGGATCATGCGATGGAGATGAGGGGGTAGTAGCATCAGGAGGAATGAGTGATAAGGGATCAGGAGAGGAATTGGGGAGTATGATGGGATCTGGATTTATGGTAGTGGATGATGAGGGATCATGAGATAGAGTTATTGGATCTTGAATGCAAAGGGAATCATGAGATAAAGTGGATGAGCTAGTGTGATCTTGAGATGGGGTGGATGGGAGGATAGGATCATGACTTGGTTGAGGATAGGAATCATGAGATGGGATGGATGGGGGATTATGATCTTGGGATATAGTGGATAGGATGGGAGGATCTTGATTTGGAGAAGGTGATATGCTTGTATGCTTTGGATCAAGCTCTTGGCATGAATCATCTTGTGTGGGATGTATGATGATGGAAGAGTGTTGGAGGGACGCCTCAATTGGGGGAGATAGGAGGATGGAGGATTCATGAAGGTTATCGGATTGAAGTTTGTGAATATTAGGACTGGGAGGAGGGGATTGGATGTCTTCAATGGATTGGGTGGATCTAGGAGTAGAAGATGGGGATTTAATGGATTCGATGGGTTTGATCGGCTCAACTGTTTGGACAATGTTAGGAATGGTGATGGGAGGGATAGGTATAAGATTGAGGAGGGCCTCATCACTAGTGACAATACATGATAGAGTGGGAGGGCATGGTGTAGGATGGAGGAGGGCCTCATCATTAGTGACATTAAATGATAGAGTGGGAGGGCATGGTGTCTCTTCTGTCATGAGTCCTTGGGTGACATTTGGAAGAGATGTAGGATTAGGTAGAGTGATGGGAATGGATGGAGGATGAGGGATGGATGGAGGATTAGGATTAGGGATTGGTGTTTTAGGATTAGACATGGGGATGTGATTGGATGGAGTACTAGGATGATATGGAGGATTAGGATTAGATGAAGGGATGGGAATGGATGGAGGATTATGATTAGATGAGTGGATGGGATTGGATGGGGGATCAAGGATGGATGGAGGATTAGGATTAGGGATTGGTGGATTAGAGTTAGATGAGGGGTTGGGAATGGATGGAGGATTACAGATTGGTGGATAAGGATTAGATGTGGGGATGGGATTGGATGGAGGACTAGGAGGAGATGGAGGATTAGGATTAGATGAAGGGATTGGAATGGATGGAGAACTAGGAGGAGATGGAGGATTAGGATTAGATGAAGGGATGGGATTGGATGTAGGACTAGGAGGAGATGGAGGTTTAGGATTAGATGAAGGGATGGGAATGGATGGGGGACTAGGAGTGGTTGGAGGAGATGGAGGATTATTATTAGATGAGTGGATGGGACTAGATGGGGAACTAGGAGTGGTTGGAGGAGATGGAGGATTAAGATTAGGAATTCGAGGATTATATGAGTGGATGTGTGGATGAGGATTAGATGTAGAACTAGGAGAAGATGGAGGATTAGGATTAGATGAGTGGATGGGATTGGATGGAGGACTAGGAGGAGATGGAGGATTAGGATTAAGAATTGGAGGATTGTATGAGTGGATGTGATTGGATGGAGAACTAGGAGGAGATGGAGGATTAGGTTTAAGAATTGAGTGGATGTGTGGATGAGGATTAGATGTAGAACTAGGAGGAGATGGAGGATTATGATTAGATGAGTGGATGGGACTAGATGGAGAACTAGGAGTGGTTGGAGGAGATGGAGGATTAAGATATAATGTAGGAAAAGGCAGAGTGACGTAGGAGGATGTGGATGTTGGATTAGATTGGGAGGATAGGGATGGTGAGTGATAGTAGGAAGATGTGGAATTAATGTAAGGATATTGGGATGGGGGATTGTGATAGGAAGGTGTGGATGTTGGATTAGGATGGGAAGATTGAGGTGGTGGACCACCATAGGAAGAAATGTATGGTGAGTTGGCATAGAATGGAATGGGTGATGGATTTGGATAAGGAGATTGAGATGGTGGATTAGGATAGGTGGAATATTGGGATGGGGGATTTTGATAGGAAGGTGTGGGTGTTGGATTGGGATGGGAAGATTGGGATGTGGGATGAAGGTAGAGGTATTGGGATTGTTGATGATGATAAGGAGAGGAGGATATGGATGTTGGATAGGATAGAATTTGAGAGGGAGGACATGATGAATATGTCGATGGTGAGGATGTTGGATATCCCTTGTCAAGGGTAGCATAAGAACCATTATTAGATGTGGATGAAGGCATGGTAGGATAGTTCAAAGAAGTAGTGGGATTTTTGGAGGCGATTGGAGAGAGCTTGCTAGCAATGATAGTGTCAAGGGGATCTATATAAAAATCTTCATGATCAACAATATTTTCGTTATCATCATCAACGGAGTTAGGATTCCCCTTGACTACTATTATTGGTCGTGTGAGAGGGGGATAAAGATTCATGATGGATACAGATTAGAAGGAAACAATAGATGATGGATAGAAAACTAGGATGTATTGGAAGCTCATATGGGGATTGGATGAAAGCTTAGATTGGGATGATGGGATTAACTCTCAAATTAGAACTAGATTGGATCTTAGATTGGGATTGGATCAAAGGATATGATAGGATAAGTTTGTTTTGGATTGGATGATGGATTAATTGATGATGTATCAATTAATTTGATGATTGGGTAAGGATTGGTTGATGGATCAATTGATGATGTATCAATTTGATGATCTGGATAAAGATTGGATTGTTTGGATCAATTGGATAAGATTGGTTTTGGATTGTTTGGATAAGCTGATGAATCAATTGATTATGTATCAATTTAATGATTATGGATGAGGATTGGATTTGATGAGTGTTTAGGATGATCAAATGGAGACTTTGGGAGTTCAAACGGGGGTTTAGAATGGTCAAATGGATGAAATTATCTGTTCAGGGGGTGTATCCGCACTTCTGCAGTAAAAACTGTAAGAAACGTCAGAACATGGGGGCATATCCACACTTCTAACGTGAAAAATGTTGAAACAGGGGGGCGTATCTGCATTTTTATACTAAAAAGACTAGCAAAAACATCGGAATAAGGGGGCGTATCCACACTTCTACAGTAAAAGAACTAGTAGAAACGTCGGAACAGGGGGGCGTATCCACACTTTTGCAATAAAAAAAAATTGGCAGAAACATCAGAACAAGGGGGCGTATCCGCACTTCTGCAGTAAAAAAAAACTAGCAGAAATGTCGAAATAGTGGGGCGTATCCGCACTTCTGCAGTAAAAAAAAATTGGCAGAAACGTTGAAACAGGGGGGCGTATCCACACTCCTGCGGTAAAAAAACTGGCCGAAACGTCGAAACAGGAGGGGCGTATCCCCACTTCTGTAGCGAAAAGTGCTTAAATAAGGGGGAAAATCCACCCCTCTACAGGAACAGTGACTTGGTTTGGAATGAGGGATTATGGAAAGGACTTGAAATGACTCAATGAAGGTTTGACTTATCAAAATTTACTGGTTTTTCACAAAAAGACACTTTGAACAAGCACAATCCTATGATTAGTATTAAGGGGTATGGCCAGCAAAGGTCTTACTTTAGGATCAACAAGGTTTCTAGGGATTCCTCGATATACACTCTGTACGTAAGGCACAACCGTGAACACCAGTCCATCACAAGTGTGAATCAGGAACCCCAACGAGATACTGAAAGGCTTGGACCAACTCTTCACATCTATCTAGGTATCACCCTAGCTTCGACGCTTTGCCAGTTACAATGCAACTAGACTGGGATACAGCTTTGGCTCTCCCCCCTTTTTATACTTTGTCGGTATGTGTGTTTGGGATCATCCCTTGGGGTGATGAAATCCCCAAGCAGATCCCGCTAAGAAGAAGACACTAATCATTTCCAACTACCCCCCAGATCCACACAACATGCAAGGGGAAGATGAAAACAAACCAATGCCCCCTTAGGGTAACACAATGAAAAAAAAGACACAACAAACAACAAGTATTACTTCCCCCTAATTATGCTAAGTGAATAGATAAAACAGCAAGGAAAACTTTAAAATTTGAATGAAATAAAGGCCCTGCAAGCAAATGTTAGCTATGAAAAATGCTGGAATAGGAGGGCGTATCCGCACTTCTACAAAAAACTATCAAAAAAGTTGGAACACGGGGGCGTATCCGCACTTCTGCAAAAAAAAAGTTAGCAAAAACATCGGAACACGGGGGTGTATCCGCACTTTTGCAAAAAACAACTAGCAAAAACGTCGGAACATGGGTGCATATCCACACTTCTCCAAAAAAAAAGTTAGCAAAAATGTTGGAACATGGGGGCGTATCCACACTTTTGTAGAAAATAGTTAGCAAAAACATCAGAACACGGGGGCGTATCCACACTTCTGTAGAAAACTGTCAAAAATGTTAGATTATGGGGGCGTATCCGCACTTCTGCAGTAAAAACTGTCAGAAACGTCAGAACAGCAGGGCGTATCCACCCCTCTGCAGCACCTGGGATGGCAAGTCCACCCCTCTGTGAGGCAAAGTCACCCCTCTGCAACCTGAACCTGCAAACAAGTTAAACAACATAAAACGTAAAAGAAAGAGACCCTTTTGTGGGTCCCACCAGGCGTACTAGAAATGTGATCCTAATAAAATGTCAAGTCCTAATGTGAGATTATAAAATGATGCAATAAGGGGAGATAACATAATAAAAGGGCACCTCAATGATTAGCCTAAGGCAAGATAAGCATAAAAAAAATATGACAATTAATTGAAATTGGTTATACCTTTATGCTGCTCCTTCCTTGGTTGGCCCTTTGATTCTTAAAGAGTTGTGTGCTCCTTGGGTGATAAGCTATGTTGAATGTACAAAATGATCTGCAAGATGGATGAGGGTATGATGATTATGAGATGAGAGCTCAAATGGCAAATTGACAAGAGTTTGGTAGCAAAAGACTTGATCCCCAAAATGAGAGAAATGAGGGGGTATTTATAGGATAATTGGAATTCTCTAGAGAATTCAATGGTTGAGATTGATCCAACAAGATCAAGATGAAGAGCTATGGTGAGTTGAGGACTCACAAGCTCTCACATCTTGACATGTGGAATGTGAGATGTCTTAGGGTGGAATGATGTGGAAATGAGGTGGAGGAGAAGTACATGAGGTGGAAGAGAAGTACATGAGGTGGATGAAGGACAAGTACCTTTGAGGTATCTTGGGGGATGAGAAGATTTTCTCAAAACAAAACTTCTTGTCCCCAAATGAGGATGAAAGAGACATTTGAGGAATTTTAGAATTCCTCAAAAATATCCATGGGAAAAGGGGAAGTGGTTGGAAGAATAAATGCAAATTAAAAATTTACATTCATTGGAGAGTTTATTGGGTAAAAGAAGGTCTCCAAAAAGCTAGAGATTTGTCACATGTGGGTGATGTGACAAGTCCAAGGTTCTAGAAGTCCTTGGCACATGTAAAGTGACAAGTCAAGCCTTCTAGACCCTTGCATGGGGATGGGGAAGACCTTGGGAAGACAAAAGTGAATTAAAAATTCACATGGGGAAGAGAGGAGCCTTGGGCAAATAAATGTGAATTAAAAATTCACATGGGAAAGAGAGCCAAAGCCAGAAAAGGTAAGTGGAAATGTTGACCAGAAAAGGTAAACCAAATGTGGCTAATGATTTTGATTAAGGTTGTGCAAACATAGGATTAGACTAATTAATGAGAGATTAGAGGCAAGTGGGAGATTATGGAGGTTGTGACACTTAATCAAGATTAAGTGGTGCACATCCTAATCACAGATTAATTAATTTAATCTGGATTAAAAGAGGGTTATGGAGAATGTGACAAGGAGAGAGAAAAAGGGGAATTAAAAAATTGATTTTAATCCAAATGGGTTAATAGACTAAATTAAATAGTTTGTCATATTTATTTAATTTAGAGAAGAAAAGGGATAAGGTAAAGTATTTAATTTATTTAATTACATACTTTAGAAACCTTAGGCAGAAAATGAAATAATGATTAAATAAATTATTTAATCACTATTAATGAAATAGATGAATAAAGTAGACGATTTTGATCATATGGAAGTGATCAAATTTAGATGTCTACACAGCCCATCATATCAAAGATAATTTCATCAGAGCAAGGTGGATTTGTGTTGGGTAGGGAAAAATTTGAGGGAGCTATTGTAGCTTATGAAATCCTTCATTCTATTTAGTCCTCAAAAATACCATCCTTTGTAGTTAAACTTGATATGATGAAAGCTTATGCCAAAGTTGATTGGGGATTTTTGAATAATGTTCTTGCAAAATTTGGATTTAGTGGGAAATGACACCATTGGATAAGGTCTTTCTTGTCTGGTGCAAAATTTTCTATCGTTATAAATGGTTCTCCATCAGGATACTTCACCTCTTCACAGGGGGTCAGGAAAGGGGACCCACTTTCTCCTTTTCTTTTCATCATCATGGTTGAAGCTCTAAGTAGGTTCATTACTCTAAAGCAAACTCAGGGCATATGGCAGGGTATTAAGATCCAACCCACCAACATCATTGAGCCCCATTCATTCTTTGCAGATGACACTTTACTATTTAGTCATGCCAACGTTGTAGCTGCAAAAGTTGTAAAAGAAGTTTTAGATAAGTATTCTTCTGCTTCTAGGAAGAAGTTAAATGCAGCCAAATCCAAGATCTATGTATTCAATTCTGAGGAAGTGTCAAGTCAAGAAGTTATCAAAATTTTGGGTTTCTAACCCGCAAGTTTACCTTGCAAGTATTTAGGTATTCCTTTTTTCATGGGCCCCTCTAAGGCAACATTCTGGAGTAAATTCATTGAAAGGTTGAAATCAACCATTCTTATGTGGAAAGCTAGATGGCTTTCATTGTCAGGTAGGATTTTGTTGGTAAAATCACTCTTGGCTTCAATACCTAACTATTTTTTAGTAGTTCTTAAGGCTCCTTAGTCAGTTATCCTTGAAATTAAAAAATAATAAGATTCAGTTTGAAATTGTTGACCACCTCTTTGTTCAATGTAGGTTTGCGCAAGCTTGTTGGGATTTGATTAAAATCATGTTAAAGTTGTCTTTTCCTTTACCAAACAACCTCTGGGATCTTTTTCAAGGTTGGCCTACTCTTTACAAGTCATCCTTTTTCTCTTGTATTTGGATCTGCATACCAACACTTGTCATTTGGGATATTTGGTGGGAGAGGAATCTTCGCATTTTCAAAAAAGTTATAACATCTGAGAAAATGAACATCATCAAACTGGAAAAGGCTATTTCTGAGGTTGTGAACACCTATGTTCAAAAGCATAAACATGTTGGCTCTGTGTTTTCCGATTGGGATGGCTTTATCTTAAAGACATGGAAAGGTATAAGGCTTCCATTCCTAAGAAGTCTGCATAATTCAGTCAAGCAAAAGATAGATCGTAGTCAAATCAAATGGTGTCCACCGCAATCAGACTATATAAAGTTGAACTTTGATGGAGCTTCTCATGGAAATCCAAGGTTCTCGGGAGGAGGAATTTGTATAAGGGATCACAGGGGCTCTATTATCATTTTATCATCTTCACGCCTTCCATGGGGATCAAATAATGCAGCAAAAGCATTGTCATTGTTGATGGGATTAGAGGCAACATTAAAGTTGGGCACAAATAGGATTCATATAGAAGGGGACTCCCTCATAATGGTGAATGCATGTAAAGAGAGAAACATACATAATAGAGGGTTAAAATATACCCTTCAAAACATGTGGGAAATGTTAGACAAGTTTCAATCATTTCTTATCTCTCATACATATCGGGAAGGGAATAGTTTAGCAGATTGCTTAGTGAATTTGGGTTGTAAAATGGTAGAAGTGTCAATTCAAAACAACATGCAGCAAATCAAACCATACCCACAATTATTAGAAATAGTAAAGCATGAAGCAATTCCATGGATATAAAAGGTGGTGAGGATATTTGGAGATTGACATGTGTGCAATGCAATTAAAAGGGCCGTAGTGTCATATATGGCAAAGTGTGTGGTTTTTGATCGCATCTCTATGGCAATCATTCTTATGGCATAATGCTTTAGGGTGGCGGCTAAAAAATATAGTTTTCAAGATTTCTTTTGTTGTGAATCAACTTTTGGTAGATTTCATCCTGACATTAGTGGTGGTTTCTCCAAGGGAGCTATGTACTTCAATGTACACATTTCTATTGCATTGTCATCTCTTGAAGTAGGAAATGACAGTCGATCTAATGCGAAATTGATTTTTAGAAAAGATAACATTTGTTTTAAATCATCACTTGAAAGGGAGCTCATATTCTAGGGTTTACACACGTGTGAACTAGCTTTAAAGGACTTCATCTTGTTTTCAATGTTTCATAATCTATTTTTAGCTTTTAATATGCATCCAGGGTCTTCTTCAGGCGACGAAGGTGAACTGCATTTCTACTGTCAAGCTCATGGGAGGTGTCATAAGAGGGTCATGGAATATCTTCAAAGGAACTACATGTGTATCTATCAGTGCTTGAATGGGAAGTCCAATTTACACAGATGGTTGGTGATGCAGAATTGGGGGAAATCTTCAATTTCCACTGCCCACAATTTAGAAAGTGTGTCAAGCGGGTGCTAGGTTAAGAAATTATTTTTCCACAAGCTTGAAGGTGTATTTTCCCTTCACAGATTATCTCAGTCTTTCTTTCAAATTGCTTTGATCTTGTGCAATCTTTACCCAACTTGAATATCATAGTTTCTAAGGTTATCAAGGTTAAGTTTGTGCAAGATAACAAAGTAATGAACGCAGTGCAAGCTTATGACCTGTGGAAAGGTCAAGGCCGTGTGGGAGGAATTTTCCCTCGACACTTTCTTTTGAATAGAAATGTCTAAATTTCACTATATGTGGCCATGAAATGCTCAATTGAAATGCATAATTTTTGTTATATACAGTTGGCACTAGATAGGCATGGTAGGCTCATTGGAGATGATATGTTCAAGCTCATAAAATGCAGGGTGAATGCAATCCTTACCATATTGACACATGTTCATGTTGAACTAGTTGCACAGGTTTCTCCACATCCAGTGTTTTGTCTACAGGTGTCATTTGATCAAGTGAGCTCTTCTTAGTGTCACTATAACCCTTATGTTGTTGCACGCCAGTCATGACATGGATTTAACCTCAACAAGGTTCCTCTTGTGGATGGGGAAATTGAACCTGCCAATCCATAAGTCATTGGGTGGTTTTGGCTCTTTTTTGATATCTCCAAGGCAATTAATTCCAAGTGGTGAATGGGCAGGGTGGTTTGTCGACAAAATTTAGGGGTATATTTTTGCAATTTTGTACATGGGTTTTTAGTTGACATTATGCATTTGGAAATGTAGGCTTAGCATATGGGTTTGGATTTTTTTTGTAAGTTGGATATGTCCTTTGGTTCCTCATGTATGGACATTTTGTAATGGTAGACATAGCTATGTGATAAAATATGTATCATATGGGTAAAGGGTCAATGCGAATTATAAGAATCTGATATACTTTGGCTCTTGTAGATATGTTATTCTATAAATTTTACATATATTAATATAATCATATGGGCTAGCTTCCTTTTGCTAAAAAAATATAAAAATAAAAAAAGACTATAGACCATATTGTCACCAAACACCTCAAATAAATTCCCTTTCAATTATTTTTACTAATAAGTGAATTTGTTAGTTATAAGAGGGACAATTATAAATTACATAAGTCATAGTCTAATTGGGGCTGGATATAATGCATTTTAGTTAGCATTCTTAGATTCGCCTAACAAGTTTGTGTAATCTTAGATGACTTCCTCTATTTTGACATCTTTAGTAAAATGAATATGTAAAAATAGGACCAAAAATATTAAGTACTAGGAGATCCTACCTAGATTATACATTCTTAAATGGAAGTGCTTCCACAACATAATTGATGTGGACCTTAACGTTCTATTTGATTTTCTTATGAAACTTGTGCAACATGAATAGGCTTGATACCATATATATAATTACGCTGTAAGGCGTTCCACTGCAGCGGCATTCTTCCGATGCCATCTTTTAGTGTATAGGAAAACGGTGGAGGTGTCGGAGTATATTATCATTGAAACGTTATCGATCTGATTTAAATTGACGTGTAACAAACGGTATTGACGCACGACAGTTTAGAAGGCTATGATTCACAGGGACTGGAATCATTTCCCCTGTCTGGTCAAGAGCGGGGCATAGGGATTCGAGGAGAGCATTGAAGGTGGCCATTGTCATGCGGAAGTTGTTCCTCCATTCTTTGTCGTCTGTTACAGACGATGCGAAGCGATGGAACCAACAAGAGGAACTATCGGTGCTGCTGCGACCCACATTGTCTCCACTGTTTTGATCATGGGAAACTGCCTCGGCCAAAGAGAACATCATGTGGAGTTTGGTAAGGGTCAGTGTTGTTGCTTGCACAGAGGCCTCTAGTGCCATGTTATGGCTTGGGAGAAGCAGCAGATCATTTTCTATCAGGAATTGCTACACTATCACCACCACTGTGGCCACCACTGATAGTACCGCCGCTAGCTCTTCTCGCTTCAGTTTTGTCCTTCTATTTGGTGGTGCCATCACGAATACCTACTTTTCCACAACTAATTGTGTATGTCTTGTACTAATTAGAAGAATCAACAATGCCCAACTTTCACAGTTTTAGAAAAGACTCGTCTTCAACAATTTTGAGAGGGATCAACAGATTTTCAATTGCATGCTTGTGAGTTACTAAGTAGAGACATTGACAATAAAGAAGATAGATAGAATACAAGCCTTATTTCATCTACTAATACAAAGGTTTTCAATGGAATAGTCAGACTTGGCTTCTTTTTACTTTCTTGCATATATTTTAGGAGTGCGGAAGTGTGGAAAAAGTTTCGCAATATCTTCAACGCAATGGAAAAACCAAACATATTCTCATGGAATATGATAATGGTATAGTGGCCGAGTTTCCTAGAGAAAGCAGTTGAATTGAGAACAAAAGCTAAAACTTGGAAGCTTTATAAATCCTGTAAACTCCAATCACAAGCAAACAATTTAAATCGAGTGTAGCGTCACAAAATAAGCCAGGCGTGCTTGGTGCTTGTAGAACTGCCATTCTAAAACAAATCTGAACAACAATATATATACATACTTTCTTTATCCACCTGCCTGCAAATAGCAGCTTACCAAATCAATGAGGATTTAATGAATATGGCTACAAATAGGATTGCTCTGCATTGTGAAGCTTTTTTCCAAAAGCAACATATTTTTTCTTGCCTGGGCATTATTGGCGACTTTTTTCATGTCTGGTGAAGGCAAAATCGAGAAGACCGCAGACCCAAAAAATGGGGTCATTTTATCATTGCAGGCAGCCATGGAAGAAGTGCAGATTGTTACCATATGGAATGAAAACGAGGTTTCCTGAGTGGGTATCGGGGGATCAAAGGCGGTGACTTTTGCAGTCCAGTGTAGACGTTGTGGTGGCACAGGATGGCTCCGGAGATTATAAGACAATTAAAGAAGCACTGAGTTCGTACGTTCGGCCTCATGGCAATGGGACATATGACGAGCACGTTGTGATTCAAAGAAACTTGGTGGCAACGAAAGAGTGACAGAAAAATGTAGGGACGTTGCGTATAAACAAATAATTTGTTTTATCTGATTAAAAATATTTGTATCCATTTTCATTTTAATGAATTGGTAATATGATGGGTGAATTGAAAATCTTCTAGAGAAAAGTTGTAATATTGGAAAGATTTTTAATATTATTATTAACTGGAACAATCAATAAATAAATTTTTTACCATAGGTAAAGACGTCCCTGTCCAGTACCTATAAAGAGGAGATAAGGAAAAGAAAGGAAAGGTCCTTTTATAGTCCACATACCAGTCGGTCTGTTTTTGGGTCTACAGATGGCTTATAGTATATGGGACTTCTCGTACTCCCAATATGAGGGAGGCACCTAACTCATGCTCCACAATACGAGATGTACATATCTTACCCCCTGCAGGATTTGAACTTGTGACCTCTCTCTCAAGAGTACAATTTCTCCACCATTAGGCCAACTCAGGTGTACATTAGGCATACAAAAGAAGAGATGTTTGAAAGGATAGTTGCACATGCTTTTCCTGAAATCTTGACTAGACTTGCCAGATTTGTTGTGTAAACAAAGGCAGCCGTGAGATAAACGTTGAATAAATGCAGAATAAACAATTTCTATACAACTTCTAGAATAGATGTTTATGTGATTTGGCAAAAGAGAGGCAAGCAATGTAGAGAAAGGGATGACGTGGGTTAGCAAAGGCTACACATAATTTTCCTAGAAATAACATAAAATAAAGACTTTGGCTATTTTTAGAGTATGTTCTGAATTCGTAATATGTTAACTAGCAATCACACCTTAGTGTGCAATGGGTACGCCGAAGAAGTGTTGAAGGTCAAATAGGATAAATTTTTGTATATTTTTTGCATACATTTATGTAGTACATGAGGTCAATTGGTAGGCCATTTAACAAATGATGTTGTTTATGCAACAAAGGTCTCAATGGCGAAGTGATAGCTTCAAATAAATTATGCATCCACTAATAGGGATCCAAACATGATTGAAATACAACCTTTGAATTAGGAAGGTAATCAGGTTCCACTACCAAAAAGCTCATGTTATGTTTGCAATAGGGAGAGAGGGGGAGGAGTGGGGATAGAAAGAGGGAGAGATAGAGGGTGGGAGAGCAAGAGATAGAGGGAGAGAGAAGGAGAAGGAGAAGGAGAAGGAGAAGGAGAAGGAGAGGGATATGGAGAGGAGAGAAGGAGAGGGAGATAGAGAGGGAAGAGATAAATATATAGAGAGGGATAGAGAGGGAGATAGATGGATGGATAGAGAGAGGGAGACATGTCAAGAGATAAAGGGGGAGAAGGAAAATAGAGGTAGAGATGAAGATAGAGTGAGAGAGGAAGAGGGAGAGATAAAGATAGAGAGATATAGGTAGAGGGAGATATAAATACAGAGAGATAGGGAGATAGAGATGGAGAGATATAGAGGACAAGATAGAGAGATATAAAGGAAGAGGGAGAGGGAGAAATATAGATGGTGAGATAGGGTGATAGAGATATAATGAGATATACAGAGGGGAGGATAGATAGAGAAAAAGAGATAGACAAACAAAGAGAATTAGAGATAGGTAAATAGAGATAGAGAGAGGGAGAGAGAAATAAGGAGAGATAGAGAAAGGAAGAAAGAAGTAGGGGGAGATAGAGATATATGGGAAGAGAAAGAGAGATAGAGATAAAGATATATGGGAAGAGAAAGAGAGAGATAGAGATATATGTGAAGAGAAAGGGAGAGAGAGAGGTAGAGATAGAGAGATAGAAAGGGGGATATGGAGGGAATGAGGGAGGGAGAGATGGGGAGATATAGAGAGGGGGGAAATAGAGAGAGAGGGAGGGAGAGAAAGGGAGAGAGATAGGTATAGGAGGAGAGATAGAGAAGAGGGGGAGAGAGGAAGAGAGATAGGTTGAAGAGGAAGAGAGAGAAGAGGGGGAGAGGGGGAGAGATAGTTTAATATATATAGAGAGGAAGAGGGAGAGATATAGAAAGGGAGTGATATAGAGAGATAGAGGTGGATAGTGAAAGAGATAGACAGATAGTGATAGAGCCAAAGAAAGATATGGATATAAAGAGATAGAAAGAGGAGTGAGAGGGAGATAAAGAGAGAAATAGAGACAAAGATATAGAGTAGGAGAGATGGAGAGATGGAGGGAGAGATGGAGTGAATGAGAGAGAGGGGGAAGAAGGAGATATCGCTCAATAGATAGAGAGGAGAAGAGGGAGTGACATAGATAGTGGGAGATATAGAGAGATAGAGAGCAATAGGGAGAGATATATCAATCACCCTTCCTATCTATTTAAGAAAAAATTAAAATATTATATTTATTATTATAAATTATTATTTTGATATATAAATTATTTTCAAATTTAAAATAAAAATTAAAACATTTACATTGATAGATTCAGATCATTACACTCACTTCTTATTTCCATTGTCATTGTAGAATTCTTCTTGATGTTTCATCCCTTCTTCTATTTTGGATCTTT
Source organism: Sequoiadendron giganteum (assembly GCA_007115665.2). Classification (NCBI taxonomy): domain Eukaryota; kingdom Viridiplantae; phylum Streptophyta; class Pinopsida; order Cupressales; family Cupressaceae; genus Sequoiadendron; species Sequoiadendron giganteum. The sequence goes on along the minus strand of CM021108.1, from coordinate 231,277,786 downwards.
TTAGTTTTGATAAGTAGGAGGTATTGTCCATATCGTGTCAAAATGATATTGCTATTAAGATTCAACCATGTAGTTTTACGATTCAAATTCATTGACCCATATTCCATGAGTAGTGGTTCATAGGAACCATCTCTCACAATAATGAATGGTCCACTTAGCACTTATTACATCTAGGTAAAACTATTCATTTTAGAGCATCTTTAGTTCATCAATTGATCAGACATAACACTTGTTGAATTTTTTGCAAATGGGATTGCAAGCTTTACTTAACCTTGGGGAAAACTTAATGGTTAAGCACACTTCAATTGGAGTAGTACTGGAGTGACCTCTCAGGAAGGCCCACTAAACGAGTTGATAATCAGAAAGAAGTAGATTGATTGTTTGGGGACTAAGCCCTAGGGAACTACCCTATCGAGGAACCTTTCTAATATTCTTTGTGGAGAATGTGTGCCCTAAAGGAAAGTTTGAGGGATCCCCCGTAGGGGATCCAAACTTGGAGGTGCATTCCAACTGAGCCATGTCCTCCTAAAGGGGAGGGATCCCCTTGGAGGCACCCCATCACCTAACATCAGGTCCCGTCTAACTAGTCTGTCTTCGCCATTTCATCTCCAATAGCCATGTATGGAGTTGAATTCCTTCCTTCCATCCTTACTTCCTTCTGGGGTCCCTAATCTAAGTGGGGGTCAACTTCACTCACTGGGGCCACTTCACTCCCTAACCAATAGTTTGAGAACAAGGAGTCTTGTTGTTTTGCATAACAAGAAGGATGAGCATGCAACCTATACATGTAGGTGTAGGCCAAGGATTTGAAAGTATAGAAGATAATAATAAAGTTGATATTGACATAGTTGATTCTAATTTTTTTTCCTTAAATTCCCCCGTTATAAGAAAAGTGCAAAAAAGATATCTTACGGCGTTAATTATATAGATTTTATATAAAGATAGATAAACTAGTATGATACCATTGATATAAAGTAAAGGTACATCAGATATATTCATTCCCCCAATAAATTATTTGGTATCATGCACTAATTTAAACATTAATTTAGGAATCAAAACACAATCATCACCAACTATTTCTTTTCCAAAAAGCACAACCTAAAAATTAAAATATGAAGTCTAAAATGCATTAACTTTTTAAATAAATAATTAATGAGGCACTCTGAAACCTTGATAGAACTTATTCTATTATAAGGAATAATCTCCTTGACATCTAACTCAATTTTTGACATATGTCTTCACCTTTTATATTGCCTCTTGCCTATAGATCCTAACCCAAAAAATATGCTACTTCCTATGCATGAATCACACATGATGACAAAAATAAATATGAAAAATTAATTTATAAAACCCTTTTCCCAGGGCACTATTTGTTGCACAAAGGTATGCAGATGTTTATGAGGGCATGAAATTATCTCTCTTGAAAGATTCATCAAGCTACTTGTACACATTCCTCAATATATATCATTTTGAGCTGGGAAGGGAAGCTGTAAATAAAATAAGCTCAAGAAGAAATTTCATGTGGTATCCATTCTCATGACGCATGAGTGCCCACAAGGTCTTTTAAGGTCTGCATTACTAATCCAAAGGGCAGAGAGGGAGAATTTTCAAGTACTAGATATAAATATCACAGTGCACTCTCTAGCATTTATGGCAAATCAAGTTCAAGTAGCAGTGCAGGAGGAACAAGGAGAGAATTCTGCTCAATTTCCTCGTAGGGGAAACTAATTTCTTCATGGTCACACTATTTTGGTTTCATTTGGTAGCGCATATTGTATAGGGTTATTAAAGTTTGAAATTTTGACCTTGTAATTTATCATTACTATTATTAAATACAATGAATATCATGATAATACTTACAACAATAAATAATAATTAGATGTTGGTGTTATACAATCTTTTATATTGATTCTTCACATATTAAACACTGTGATGTGCAATCTCAAACATATAATACTTTTCCTTATGACGTCTCTAGGTTTATAATTCTTTTGATTCTATAAGATTATGCTTATAATTTTATAATATTCTTATACTAATTTTATAATATTCTTATACTAATTATATAATATTCTTATAATAGTATAAATTTAATGATTATTAATATTTTAAATCTGTAATATAATACGTTAAAAATTTCATCAATTTTTTAGTTAGATTATTTGATTAATTTTCTAAATTTTATATTCTTAATTAATTATATAATATTTTCTTAATTTTACTTTTATTAGTATACATTTATGATTTTTTGAATTTTATAAATTTAACTAAAAAATTAGAAATAATACAAAAATATCAAGACACAAAATAAACAACATAAAAAGCTAAGAATAGAAACAAAAAATATTTGGAAAATTAGTTGAAAGTGAAGTAGATAATTAGGTACACCAAGAGATCACTCAATAGCTTTGTAGGTTGTTGATTAAGTTTGCATAGAATGTGAAAGTATGAATGTATTGGCCCACCCTTTTCAGACGTGAAGTCCATCTTATAACTAATGTCACCAAGCTTGATCAAAGTTGGTTCAAAAAACTTGCTAGTATCATATTATACCACATATGCATTGATTAGGTTTGATCAAAGATAGTTTAGTTGAAGTTGCCTTAAATCAAATCTAGATAATTTTGAGTATGATTATTTTCCTCATTTTTTATTTTAATTTCATTGGTACACACATATATAACTCAAATCTAGATTATTTTGGGTCTGATTATTTTCCTCATTTTTAATTTTGATTTAGAAGTCAAATTCACTTATTTACTTTCATTGGTACACATATATACAATGAAATAAAAATCATATGATATGTTGCTATTATATGTCCTTTTATCTCCACTTTTTTTATAATTTTTATTTAAATTGAATGAAGCAATTTAAAATACAAGAATTCAGCTACAAAAGCAGCTTGAGAGAATAGAGATACAACAAGAAAATGAGCAATATGCAAGCTATAATACAGATTCTTACATAAGCTATACAACATATTTACTAAGGTTGAGTTTACTTTGAAGTTGAAACTGCATAACTTGATCTTTGATATGATATAGACGATGTTTAACCAACTCATTCTTCTTGCACAAGATTGGGAGCTATGAGAAAAAAATAAGCCACCTGAAGAAATATATTAGAGTAAAGCCTTACAATACTAGTTACATGATAATAGTCATTAGAAAACATTGGAACACATCTTTTATTCCATATATTCCTTAAAATCACTTGTCAAATAAAATTAACAATCACATCATTTTCCATACCAAGGCCAAGAATAACTTATTTCCAATTCAAAACATGATTAAGAATTCCTGGAAAATGTTTAAAAATAGCAAACTGTTGATTCTTAACATGTAAACAGTCCCAAAAGATATGCTTTAGACTTTCATTGCTATGAGAAAAAAGATAGTTGGTTGGTTTGACCACAATACATCTCAATTTGTCTCCCACAAGTATTTTGCAATGCAATGTTTTCCAAGCCAACAGTTGAGTATCAAAACCGGCCTTAGATTTCCATATTTGAGCACTCATTTTAGACCAAAATTTAGAGGTAAATCTAGACTTCCAATGGTGATTCAAATGAGGAGTAAGATTCTAGTTGGGAAGTAGCTAGGTATAGATCCACTTTAAAGAAAAATGATTGAATTGGATGCAAGACAACCATTTCCAGCCTTTAAAGAAATAACAGTCCCTTGAAGTACATAATTTCATAGTCAAATCAAGGGGAACAAGTGGCTGAATAAAAAAAAAAAAATGTCTATATTTGTCATTCAACCCATAATGATTTTGGATGCTACTCCATGGAGCCCACTCAAAGATGTCAAAATCCCACAAATCTTTAAACTGCCTAACTTATTTTTTGAACAAATAATTAGCATATCTTGGAAAGCTTATCACCAAGGGCTGATTATGATAAGTAACAATTTTACTCCACCATAATGAAGCAGAAGCAAAACTGAACCCATGTTGAAGGGAAGAGTCATTCCATTTAAGAAATTTGCAAACTCTCTGCTATGCTCTCCATATAGACTACAAAGGAAAAGAAGCTCTGAGTTTAAAGAAAGGGAATAATAGTATCTTATCTAGCCAGCCAACAACTTGCCACTTCTTCTTAATTGAAGCTTCCATAATACACTGATGAACTAGTATTTTCCAAGGTTCATCTCCACTTTCAGCTCTAATAATCCACTTTGCAGCAAGGAAAATCCCTTGAGTGCTGAGATCTATGAGCCCCAACCCACCTTTATGTTTGGGTTGAATGCAAAGAGACCATATTGAAGCAACAATAAACCCAACATTACCATTCCATTTGGACCATAGAAACTTGTGATTTATTTTATTTAATTCTTCATAACCTTATTTGGATGGCATCCAACAAGATGAGTAATAGATATGGGTTGCAATGATAATCTTGTTGGAAAAATAAATCTTACTAGATAAGGACAATAATTTATTACCAAAATTGAACAGCTTATTCTTTAGTCTGTTTAAAAACCAAGATCACATTTGAGACAATGAAACTCCCAAACCAAATGGAATACCAAGGTATCTAGTTATTTCTCCATGTTTGATTTTCCTCTATTCCTTTGGTATATAATGTGGAATAGGATCAAGTCGAGTCATCAAAAATTCAATTTTGTTGTGAGCTCGAAGTGAACCGGAAACATTACAATACAACTCTAAGATTCCCATAACATTATTCAACTCTTCCTCTAAATTATGCAAGAAAAGCATACTATCATCTGAAAAATGAGAATTAATCACCACCTTATTATGAGGGATAGATATACCTTTGATCTTATTCATCTGATAAGCATTTTGAAGAAGATAACCCAAGGCATTAGTTGTAAGAACATATAAAAAAGGAGACAAGGGGAAACCTTGCCTTATAGAATGTTGCAACTCAAAGGAATTTCGTAAGGTCTTATTAATAATAAGGTGGGAATTAGCATCTTGAAACAACATTTGCACATGTTTGTGAATTTTGTGACCAAAATCTAGCCATTGCAACATTTTAAGAATACAACTCCAATCAATACTATCATAAGCTTTGTCAAAATCCAACTTAACCAACAAGGAATTTTGATCTGATTGTTGAGCCCACTCCATAGTCTCCCAAGCCAACATTAAATTATCAAGAATCTATCTTCCTTTAAAAAAAATAGTTTGCTTAGGTCTCATAATCAACTTCACAATCAACTTAATTATGATCGCTAAAGCCTTAGCAATGATTTTATATGAATTATTTAAAAGGGTAATTGGCCACCAACCATCAATAGTGTCCTCATTTTTCCCCTTAGGAATAAGTTTGATTATGCCCTTATTGGTCTTAGGACCTAAGGAGCCTTGTTGAAAGGCTTCTAGATAGAATAAATAAAAATCATCCTTAATATGATCCCACATAGTTTGATAGAATTCTGTTGGAAGACCATCAACACCCAGGATTTTATATGATTCATAGAGAGTGCAACATGTTCAATTTCATCCAAGGAGAGAATATGGTCCAAGAAATTGCTATAACCTGGATCAATCTTAGTAGGTATACAATCTTGAATACTCTCTTCCAAGGTTTGTTGAATATTTGTCCAGTTAAACTCCTCTTTAAACAAATTTTAATAATAATCATAGAACACACTAATAATATCAGCATTATCAATATCATATCCCTTTTCATCCCTTTTAGCCTCAATCTTCTCTTTCTTGTGTTTGTAATTGAGATACTTAAAGAGATATTTAGAACCCTTATTCCCATCTTTAATCCATTGAATTCTAGCTCTAATTTTGGCCCCTTGCTCTTTATAATGGTCCATTTTGCACAATTGAGCTTCAATAATAGCAATATGGTGTTGAATATTAACATTATGAGGATCAATGTTCAAATTTTTCCTACCATGGTCAAGTTGGCCATGAAGGGATTTTTCTCTACGTTTATGCCTCCTTTCCATTCTTCTTCCAAAGGCATGAAGAAATTAAACACATTTAGATAAAAGCAACATGCCACCAATCGATCCATGACTCCCCTTCAAGAGGTTTAGGAATAAAATTCCAAATCCCCACTAAAGCATAAAGACATTCAACATTTTAAAGATGGGATATATTCAGTTTAAAAAGGAGTTGAGAGAGGGGATCCATATTTTTCAAGAGGGAAATTGAACACAAAATAGGAAAATAATCTGATAACGTTGTTGAATAATCTACTTGCACATAATAATCCAAGATAACCTTATCCAATTGTATGTTATGATAAACATAAAAATGATCTAACCTACTCAGATTTCGATCACTACCTAATCTACAATTAGACCATGTCTACTAGTTATCGGTATGATTGGAGAATTTTGAATTATACCAATTATAATTTGCTACATATTATATTTTTATTTTTAGGAAATACATATTTTCAACCTACTCTACACATTTAGACACTTCTAAGTTTCATAAAAATTTCCTCAAGATAGTTAAAATTTCTAAATTATTAATTACATTTGAATAAAGGTATTCATATTTAATAAATATTTATATTGATTAGGTATATGAACTAAATATATTGTATGAATAAATAAAAAATATTTTTGTGTAATTGTTGCTTAGGTAATATCTAAGAAAATGGTGATTTATATTTCTAACTTTAACAAAGCTACAATGTAAAACTAATAGTATGCAACTATCTAAGTGAAATCCTTAAATTCATTTTTATTTAAATGCCAACTCTTAAAGTATATTGAAACAAGTTGTATTTTATTATTCTTAATGGTAATTTATTTCTTGTGTTCTTAAGAGTTAATTTTTAACAATCAATATTTTTATTTAAATATAAATTTATATTTCAACATAAGTTTAGATTTCAATATTATATCATAAAGATTCTAGGGAAGAAGACTCTCAGAAAGACTAAATTTGCTCATTTTTTGGTAATGAGCTTTGCATACTTGTCTAGCGAGAGCTAGATTGGGGGTTGGTGGGTGGTTAATCTTTTTCCTCTTTTGGGTATACCATTACTGGTTGGGATTCATAGTATGCGATGTATATTTGTACTAAATCTGGGCTCTCCTGCTGACAGGATCGAGTTTAAAACTTACTATTGTAATCTCATTTATAAATAAATAAAATTTTAGTGGCTTAGCCACTTTTATTGAAAAAAAATATATATTATATCATAAAGAAGCAATGTGTTCAATACTAATTTTTAGGATAATTTATCGGTTCATTTGATTTTTACTACATATATTTTTCTTTTATCAAAATTTGTTCATATCTCTCCAATTTTAATAAAACATCTTCACAATTTATTGATACGAAATGTTTGGTTAATGCTTTCAATCACAATATTTCTAGATTATCTTTTTAAATAAAAACTATATTGTTTATTATAAGTATATTAAAAAGAAAAAAATATGGATCAAGTTTGGTTCAAACTTGAAGTTTTACCATTATTTCTCAAAGATTTTGTTTACATTTTTATATTTTTCAAATTATTTAATGATTCGATAACTTCTCGGATCCTATTAGCACACCCATTACATGTGATGTGATTGTTGATATATGTTAACAACCATGGTCCCCATGAGAAAACACAAAAAAACCATCAACATAAAAGTTGAACAAAAATTTGATTGAGTTGATGTGATTGCTGATATATGTTAACATCCATGGGCCCCATGACAAAACCCAAAAAAACCATCAACATCAAAGTTGAAATAAAATTTGGCTGAGTTGATGTGACTGTTAATATATGACAAAAACCAAAATAAACCATCAACATAAAATTTTAAATAAAATTTGGTTGAGTTGATATGATTGTTGATATACATTAACATCCATAGGTCCCATGACAAAACCAAAAAATACCATCAACATAAATGCTGAAAAAAAAATTGCTCGAGTTGATGTGATTGCTAATATACATTAAGATCCATGTACCCCATGACAAAACCCAAAAATATTTTTTTTAAAGAAAATTTTGTTGAGACAACTCATTCTTTGTTGGAGTGGTTGAGACAACTCATTCCTTGTTGGAATGGTTGATACAACTCATTCCTTGTTGGAAATGGTCTATTCTTTTCTAAGAAAGTGAAAATGGAATATCATCTTGGCCTTAAACATCAACATTATCCGTCATGCTTGGAAGAAATAAAGAAAACACTCTATGCACTATATTACATAGCCAACATGATCCATCAAGCTTGGAGGAAAGAAAGAAAGGGATGTGGAAGATGCAACTATATGAATGAATGAATGAGATATTTTAATGTCGTCCAAGAGACCAAATAGTCTAAGGGATCGAGAGCCACAAAACTATGAAATCTCCAAATTCTTATCGATGTTGGATCTTCTAATATAAATTTTGACCAAAAAACTAGTAGTCTTGTTGATCTTTTCTTCATCAAATAGATCGTGTGGGTTGTTAATCTTTAAATTTCCCTCAAACTGAATATAAAATATCCTCATAAGTTGTGTACTCCATGATAAAGTGTCATTCTGTCTCCACCACCCCTTTGCTACAAAACATGCATATCCTATCTTCCCACACTTCCTTAGGTATAGTCCACCTTTTAGTCTCACACCTAAGATGATGTGACCCAATCCTCAACTAAGCTATTAGCAGCATTGCTTTACCTTTAATAGTTGCACCTAAATAAGTTTCTTTCGTCGTGCTCCCAAGTTGGGTTGAACTCTTTGACATAGTGAGCTTTCTTCTGCTCAATCTTCTTTGTCCACATGGTAGTCATGAAATTTTTTGTGACATAATTTTTAATTTCCCCATTGGTGTTAGGACATTTATGTAAGTTGATGTCCCATTTTCTCAATCATTTGTTATTTTTTCATCCACATTTTCTTCCTACAGCCTAAAACCTCGTTCACAACTATTTTGGGCCAATGGTGGTTATCCATGTTTTCAACTTTCATTAGATAGTTTAGCAAGAAAGTTATAGCCGATGCCTCCGATGGTAAGGTTCTTGATTCAACCAAGAGAATATCATAAGGGACCATGGTTTTGACTTTAATTTTGCAAGTGATTATATGTTTTTGGATTCTTTCTAGCTATCTCCATCTATACTTTGGCATGGTGCTACCCTACACTTCATAGCCATAGAGAACCATCAACGTGACCAACAAACCATAGAGGGTTTTCTTGGATTTCCAACCCTAAAGTTCAGCTTTCTTGCACCTATTTTGAAGTAAGAAAGAAGTTTTCCAACCCCCTTGTATCCTTTTTGTTCTACTAGTCTCCCAAATAAGCTTATAGTGAAAATCAATCTTAAGGTACTTGTATTCTTTCACTATCTCCAAAGGGCTACCTTCAAAAAATAAGTTATCTTAATTCATTTTCTTCTTTAGGGAGAATATCATGACTTTGGTCTTGGTGATGTTCACTTGCATTCTAACTTCCTGAAAAAATAAATCCAAAGCCTTCAAAAGTCCCCTCAAACCATGTGCAATTTTTGAGATTAGGATAAGATCATTGGCATATAACAGAAACTTCACCACATAACCCACTAAATGAATACCCCCCGTGCCCCTCTCCCCCCACTCCACCGCCCCCTACTCTCCCCCCCACTAGATTCATTTAACCAATCTTCTAGTTTATCAATGTAGAATCCAAAAGAGTGGGAGATAAAGGACAACCCTATTTGACCCAAATATCACCGCCAAAACATTTAGACATAATTTCACTTGTTTTGATTTTAGCTCTAACCTGCTCATAAAGTCTATACACTACAACCCTATATTCATCTAGTATACTTAATTCATGCATTCTATTCCATAGTTTGTCTCTAGGCACCGTATTGAAAGCAAATTTAAAAACAACAAAGCAACAAAAAGCTTCTTCACCTTGAGTGTCCCATATTTTTTTAATTAGGTGTCTAAGAGTGATGTAGTGGTCAATGGTAGAGTATTTAGGCCTAAAATCAGCCTACCCTTTTGCTCTTTTTTCTTCTTTTTCCACCCACATGTTGATTCTATGCTCTAACATGCTCCCCAAAAGCTTTCCAAGAATATGACTGACCATAATAGTGCAGTAATTACTTGATAGGATTTTTATTGTGAACTTGTCATTCTACAATTCATCATCAAACTTGTCTCACGCCTACAAACAAGTTAAGTCTATCGAAAAACAGGTTAAGTCTACCGTCAAACAGGTTTGGGTTCATCTGAAAAGTTAGAAACTACTAACATAAAATAGTTCGAACATCCTTGAAAGTGATTTTTTATTGGAAACTACCCATGTCTAATCTCTTAATAGATCCACTGCAAAAATCTTGTCTCATGTCTAATCTCTCTTAATGAATATGAAAAGTGCAAAAGAGGCAGCCAAGAAAAAATTAATGTCTTCACCATTCACTTTATACGACACCTACTCATAGTTAATATTTTCATTTGTCTCAAGCTTAAGATTCTAGGGGATCTAAAATCCTGATATCTTTAGATCTAATTTTCATTTATTATGAGTAGATTGAAGGACCAACTATAAGGAGATTGATAATGATTCACACAATTAATGATGTTTACAGATTTTATTTTCCCCTTCATAATATTTTCTCATCAATGCATGCCTTGCTATTAATTTCCACTACCTTTCATCATCATCTCTGAGATGTCCATAAATATGTCAAATAAAGAACTAAAGAACAAGGCACCAAAACATGTATTTGAAAAATTTCAAGTCTATGATTGGTGGATTTATGGAAAGGTTTCAGGAATTTTCAAATAAATGCAATTAGTAGCAATAAATCCATGGCTTGTGACCTATTTGAAGATGTATTTCTACTCAGCCATATGCATAATATTCACCACTTTCTCAAACTTGTACATGACCATGTGGTAAAAGCACAAAGTTGTGTCACACTTTCAGCCAAATTATCAACACAACTAAATTTAAGTATTTCTAAATAAAAATCAATTTTGGTCAAACATATGATCTAGTAAGATTCATTCTAGCTAAGTTAGATACTTCCACAACTTTTTCAACTAAAATTGTTGGCTAAAAATATATGGAGCACCACTTTGAGTCCAATTTACCAAAAAAAATAAATTATTTGAAAAAATTGAAGTTTCAATAACTCCTACTAATGTAAATAATTTATTTAAAAAAAATATAAAATGCCTTTTGTAGATCCATAAGCGTAGTTTTCAAAAACATATTTATTTTAATAGTTTAATTATTATTTATATTTTATATTTTATTTTTTACTAAAAGTAGGTTATCAACATAAAATATTAGGTTCATTACCATGCCAAGGAAAAATACTAAAACTTATTAAAAATTTGAAAAAAATATGATGCACTAGATAAAATAATCTATTTCAAGATGGTATAATTTTTTTCCATTTTAGATAAATATTTAATATACAAGTTGACATCCCATAAAAACAATTGTTTTATGATTCACACACATTTTAATATTTATTTAAAAATATATATTTATCAAAATTGGAAAAAAATATATCCATGCACTAAAGTTTCAAGTTATATACACACAAAAAAATTGAAAGAAAAAAATGAAATTTACTATAAAATGTTTGATGTCTCATGCAACTTCATTTTTCAGATTTTATCAGCAACTAAATTATAGTGTTAATTTATTAAAAACTATTTCAAAATAATTTTTATTTTAAAAAAAATAAAAACATAAAAAATACATATTTTACTAGTTTGCATCATTTCAAAATTCAAAAAATATATTGTCACTTTTTAGTGATTCAAGTTTAAAAGTTGGATTAGCATTAGTCATTTCCTTTATAAAGTGTGACACAACTTTGTTCTTTTACCCCATGGAAATGTCTAGGGAATTGATAGCATGCCTCACATAGATTTTATTACATACTATGATATGATTACATAATATGCATCAAATCGATTTATCAGGTGAGCTGATCAATCCATCACGAACACTAATTTCCCATTCCTAGAAAGATTCGTTGAGAGAGGCATCCAAGAAGAGTTTACTTGTGGAAAAAATACATTTCACCAATCAATAGATTTTATTGCTATATTGTCCTCTTATTCCTTGCATTTTCCTTTTTTATTTTTCTCTTAAATTATTGTTCTACATATAAATTATGAAACATGAGCAAGTCACTTGCCATAGTTTTGTTTTAAGTATTTTTTGGGGATAACTAATGTATGGTAGGGTAGTTTTGTTAGGTATTATGGATGTTATTCTTTAGGGAATCTGCTATCGAGCAACCTGCAAATGTTATTATTGTCATTAAATTTGTTCAATACAGGGCACCAAATTTTAAGTATTTCTCCTTATGCTCGCTTGAGTCATCTTTCATTTTAATGAAATGCAAAACATTAAGATAAATCAGTAATATATTAAAAAATATAAAATGCAATAAGCAGACCCATAAACCTCTTTTAGGAAGAATGATACGATATTTCAAGACTTCAAATAAAATTGATAAAGATAGATTAGATAACAGGTATTGATGCAAGGACAAAAGAAATAAAATTCTACGGCTTAAAAAATAACATCGTATTATCTAGGATTAGAAGAAATGACATTCAAGTAATGGTTAATATGCTTATTTTTATTGTCAACGATGTCTCTACTTTTTGAAGGCTATTAAATGATCAAGTATGGCTATGAGTTTAAGTTGCAAATAATAATTCAATTTTTCTATGACCTAACCCTGCTTTGTTCTTGTACATTTGTTGGATATGTTGACTATTTTGTAAGTATTAATATTTATATACCTGTCAATTTGTGCTACGACCATGAGCTTAACCCCTTCTTAAGTCCCCAAAAACTCACTTCAAAAAACTATAGATATAACTGTTCACCAACTAGCCTAAACTCGAATACAGAGACCAATAAATTGAACAAAAATATACATAATTTTAGGGTTTGCAGTCTATGGATAATTATCCCTAGGTCAATTCCATTGAAGCTACCAAGTCTCGACTTTTTTTAGTTGAAGAGTTGGACTAATAAATCTGATATTGTGGCTAGCAATTGTGCTTAGCTCTTTTCGTAGGACACATAGCTTTCTTTTTACGTGGCTTCAATAGTTGTGACTTCATGTCAAATTCTTTATGCTTGTTCATCAGTATGCAATAAGTAGGTCTAATCATTTCATTCTTATGAATTATTGCTAGATTTTCTTATGCATACACTTAAAATTGTAATGTTTTATGTTTGAAGAAATGTGCCACTTTTCTTGTTTGGATGTTTGAATTTGAGTTTGAGGTAGCTAAAAAGATGATTTTTGAATGGCTCTAAAAGTTTAACTTCATTTCTAAGATTCTTCAAAAAATTTACTAGATTATCTAGCAACATATTCCCAAAAGATTGGACTCTCTTACTGACAAAAATGCTAATGAAGGCATACAATTACATTCCCTTTCAGCCTGCATAAGTCATTTTCAAATCTGAGGAGCTGCCAAACCTAATGGTCCCTGAGCACTCCATTGGCTCTGTTGGACCATCCTTTGTTAAATTTTTTTGTCTCTTTTGTTAGACGTCTATTGTAGTTTTTGTAACTGTATACACCTAAAATCTATCAAGATAATCGATTAATTAAATACAAGTTATTTAATTAATAAACCCTCTTAATTCATCTACTTATAAATAAATTGAAAAAATTATTTATATAGTTCACTTTCTTAAATTCTTTCTAAGATCAATTTCTTCTTGATTTAATTAAATAAACAAATCTAACTAATTTTTTTTATTTGATTAATTCTCTCTCATTAAATTTGAATTTCTAAATTCAATTTTATCACATTTCTACATAACTCTCTAACCTCCTTCCACCTCATCATCCACTTCACCATGTGTCACATGAATTTAAATAGTTCTAATTTTTAAATGGGAATTTCCATCAACAAACTCCTAACAAGATTGGGGACGGATGGCTTCTTCTTCCATTTGATTCTCTTCAACACTTGGCAAAGTGTTCTATTAAAGGGAACACTCTCCATGATTCCCTCTAACTTCTTCATCCTCCACCGTTCATCTTTCCAGTTGAAATCTTGATTGTCGAATCCTGCCACATAACAATATGCCTTGGAAATCCTATAAATACAACATCATTCTCCAGCATTTGAGATCCCATCTTTGAGAAAACTTACTCTGGAAAAATCATCTTTGAGCATTTAGAGCATTTGAGCATTAGATTATTTAGAATATTTAGCATAGTAGAAGCATATCAAATTTAAAATCATGGTTTAGTTTATTAGCTGCATTTCCATTATCATAATAGTTTCTTTACAAAAATTATATCACAACATTGACATCATGGTTTTTAGCATCATATCCATTATCATACCACCATTATCATTCACAACATATCATATAGCTTAAAAAATCATGTAGGAACTAGGATTCTTTCATTCTACAACATCCATTCTCTAGGTTGTCATTTTAAAGGTCAGTATTGCAACACCCTCAAGTCGGTCCAAGATGTCTTTGTGCCCCATAACATAGAAGCTCTCACATCCACATCCGCCACCCCAAGTAATTCATGCCAATCAAATTCCTTGTCAAAATTTATTTTCACGTCCTCAAATAAAGAAAGCCAACAAAGTTCCTCTCCTAAACAACCTGAGAAAAAGGAAGAACCTACCCCTTCTACCTCCACCAATCATGAAGCCCAACTCAATGCTTTGTCCAAACAATTTGAGAAAAAAGGTCCAAGTCAAAGATAAAGGTGTGGGTGAATATTCTATTGAGAAATCCCTATGTCTCTCGCAATTATTTTCCCCAAATTCCTATGGTAAACCATCAATCTCAACACAACAATCCTCACAACCTATCACACTTTTTGATGGTCGGTTTGTGAAAGAAAGCACTATAGTTGATGAAGTATAAGACAAAGATGTTCTAAACTAGATTTACAAGCATGAAACTAAATCTCAATCAACAACAACTAATGTACAAACAACACAATATGGCAAAGGGTTTTCAATCTCGGAGAAAATGGGATATGAAGGAAAATGTCCTATGGGCAAGAGAAAAGAAGGAATCATGGAATCAATCCAACCCATCTTAACCAATCCAAAAGAGAAGATAGGGCTGGGATATAAAGAGGAAACAAAGGAAGAAACCACCTAGAAGGTTGTTGAACAAATCCTACAACTACAAGCTAGTAATAACTATGAAACTGACTCAAATGAATATGAATGGGATTTTTTATTTGAAGAGTCTTGTCATGACAAGGGAATTGATGTGATACAAAAGTATTCACCCATGCGTGAGGAGGGAAAAAGTTTTGGGTTAAGACCACTTGAATTTGGATCACAACCTATCAATGGCTCTAACGAGGATGATCAGACTCTAAGCGAGACAGATCATTAGGAGGAGAGTTCCATCATAGACCTTGACATTGCTATCAGATTGCTTGACAACGTCGCCATCAGGACCCTCACTTCCTTTGACTTAAACCAATCCAGCTATTCCCTACCTCTAGTACATCTCGAACTTATCGATTGGGGACAAGCCGAGCCTCTTGACATCCCTATCTTTTCAAATGATGATGCCATTTTCAACTTCCTCTATGATGAAAACCCCAAAACATGTTCCACCACTGAATCTCAAAATGAATATTTGAGTTAGGGGGTGTCAAATCTCTCAGCTACAAAATGAATAATATAAAAAATCGATCTAATGGTGAAAACCATTCTATGGCAGTATTAGATCAGGAAAAAGTAAAAATAAAGAGTGCATCCAATGGTGAAAACCTCTCTGAGGTGTCAAAGGATGAGAGATTTGGCACTCTCCCCGAACACTTTCAAGAGAGATCTAAAGTATTGTTTGATCCCACACAATCCATCAACATTGACATGACAAAAGTGGTGAAGACTCTACATTTAGCAGCATCCTTGACAATATAGGAAAAACCAAGCTATACTAAATTCTTTGAAGAGTGAAAAACTCAAATTTTCTTGGTCCTATGCGGATATGCCAGGGATAGATCTAGAGTTAATCATGCATCACTTATCCTTACCACTAGGAATAAAACCAGTGAAGCAAAAGTTAAGGAGAATGCATACGCATATTGCCCTCTTGGTGAAAGCAGAATTGAAGAAGCTATTGGATGTAGGGTTCATCAGACCAATTTATTATGCCGAGTGGATCTCCAATATTGTACCAGTTTCAAAACCTAACAACAGTATCAGGATTTGCACATATTTTAGAGATCTCAATAAAGCTTTTTTGAAGGATGATTTTCCTCTACCCAACATAGACATCATTGTGGACCTAACAATAGGACATTCCATGTTGTCACTTATGGATGGCTTCTCAGGATATAACCAAATCAAAATTGCACCTGAGGATCAAGATAAAACAACCTTCACATGCCCATGGGATACATTCTATTGGAACGTCATGCCCTTTGGATTGAAGAATGCGGGAGCTACTTAACAGTGAGCCATGATAATAATATTCCATGATATGATGCACACATTCAAGGAAGACTATGCAGATGATCTATTGGAAAAATTATACACCGAAGAAGGAAACCTAGAGATCCTAGATAAAATCTTCACCAGACTGGAAAAATTCAATGTACTACTGAATCCAAAAAAAGTGTATTTGGGGTGACATTTCCGAAACTCTTGGGATATATAGTCTCAAAAAAGGGCATTGAGGTGGATCCTGCAAAATTTAAGGCAATCATGGAGATGCTACCTCCCAATAAAATCAGTTAGCTAAGATCACTCCAAGGAAGATTTCAACTTATTCGAAGACTCATCTCACAACTGGTAGACAAGGCCCATCCTTTCACTCACTTGCTACAAAAAAATGTTTCCTTTAGATGGGATGAGAAATGTGAAGCTGCTTTGAACCAATTAAAACAACATGTAATGATTCCACTCATCCTAGTACCACCAACAGAAGGAAAACCACTCTTACTAAACAACTAAGGCATCATTGGGAGCTTTGCTAGCACAAGAGGATTCAACAGGAAAAGAAAGAGTGATCTATTACATTAGCGTAACATTAAATGGCTATGAAATCAATTACACATCCATTGAAAAGGCTTGTCTAGCAGTAGTGTTTTCCACTCAACAATTGTAACATTATATGCTAACTCATACCATCAAGTTAATAGCCAAAATTGATCCATTGAAATATTTGCTCAACAAGGAAAATCTAACAGGAAGACTTGGAAAGTGGGTAATGATATTGAGCGATTTTGACATCCAGTATGTCGATAGGAAAGCCATCAAGGGTTAAGCCATCATAGATCAACTAGCTAAAGCACCATTACATGATGATCATCCTCTACACATTGAGTTTCCAGATGTTGATGTCCTTACCATAACAACAAAATAGTAGATATTGTACTTTGATGGATCATACACTCAACATGGATCAGGAGTGGGAATTTTATTCGACACTCCCAAGGGCATAATATTCCAAAATCATATAGACTGATGTTCCCCTACACTAAGAACATGGCAGAGTATGAAGCATTGATCATTGACATCAAGATAGTTGTAGGGTGGAAAATCATAGAGTTGCAAGTCTATGGAGATTCTCAACTAGTCATAAATCAAGTCAATGATGACTATTAGATAAAGGATGACAAACTGACGCCCTACAAAAGAATAGTCGATGACTTTAAGAAATAATTTGTTAATATCAAATTTGAACAAATCCCAAGAATAGACAACAAAGTTGTTGACGTTATGGCCACTATTGCTTCTATCTTACAAGTTTTAGATAAAAGGAGTCATTATGAGTTCATGGTGGAACAACTGTTTACCCCTACCTATGAAGATCCTAAGTCCCAATTTGTTTTCCATTTACTTGATGTCGATACCTCAATCTATGGGAAGATCTAAACCTAACTAATAGATAACACCCTTCCACCTGACCTATCACGAAACCAAAAAATGAAACTTCATCCATCAAGCCACCCGACACACCCTTATCACAAATGTACTTTACCGATGAGGTCTTGATGGAACTCTCCTTTGATGTCTATAACACAACAAGTCTGAAATAGTCTTACATGAAGTTCATGAAGGTATCTGTGGAACACATTCAAGTGGTCTTACCCTATCAAAGAAACTTCTACGTTTGGGGTATTACTAGCCGAATATGGAGAAAGAGTCTTTCTAGTTTGTCAAGAAATGCAAGAAGTGTCAGATCCATGGTAACCTCAAACATGCACCGACACAAGAACTCCAACCATTTGCATCAACCTGGCCCTTTTGTTAGTGGGGACTTGACCTTGAGGGGAAAATCCATCCATCTTCTTCCAATGGGAAAAAATTCATAATCACAACCACCGAGTACTTCACAAACTAGGTTGAATTTATTCCTTTAACTACCATCACTGGAAAATAGATCGCATCCTTCATCCTAAATTACATCATCTGTCGGTATGGCATTCCTCAGTCCATTGTCACTGACAATGGTAGACCTTTCAAAAATTAGGACGTCCAAGACCTTTGTGAAAGGTTTCATATCCAGCATCGGTTTTCTACACCATACTACCCTCAAGGGAACGACCAAGTAGAGGCCTCAAAGAAAACCATCTTGAAGATCTTAAAGAAATCAGTCAATGAGGTTGGATGTGATTGGCATGTCCAACTGAACCCTGCTTTGCGGGCATGTCGTACCAGTATCCGCACCCCAATAAGAGCCACACCATATGCTCTCATCTACGGATCAAAGGCTATTTTTCCCATTGAGGTTGAATTACCTTTGCTTCGAGTGTCGTTGAAAGGCATCATCTCAAATGAAGATTACCAGGTATATAGATTACAAGAGTTGGAACTGTTTGATGAACATCGTCAGCTTGTAGTTGATCACCTGAAAGCATATCAACAAATAATGTCAAGAAGTTATAATCACAAGGTCAAACCAAGATAATTTTAGGTCAATGATTTGGTACTGAAGGAAAATTCGTGCAATTAGCAAGATAGAGAAAACAAGGAAAAGTTTGAACCAAATTGGCTAGGAACCTTTGTCATTGTATTAGTCTATAGATCAGGAGTATATCAGCTATCCACACCTGAAGAGGACCTATTTGAGGAACCTATGAAAAACCTTCATCTCAAAAATTTCTACATGTAATTCATCCAGTGCATGGTAAAAAGTCCTAAAGAAATCCAAAAAAATCAGAAAAAGTCTTGAAGAAATCCAAACAAATTAGAAAAAGTCTTGAAGAAATCCAAAAAAAAAAAAAAAATTCTTGAAGAAATCCAAAAAAAATAGAAAATGTCTTGAAAAAATGGTCTCCTTGATGAAAACCTAGCAAACAGGTGCTATTTGCGATGAGTTGGCTTCTCCATCTGTTGGAACATGTGTTAGTCGTTCACTTTTTCTATCATTGTGCATACATACCTATCATAAAATGAGCTTCATGTACATATCTGGATGCTGCAGTCGTGTCCCACCTTAGCTTGGTTATTAAGGTACATATCCATAAAATTTGGTTTGTTTCTCACTGGGGGAAAAATCTTGAACTCATTGGGGGAAACTTGCTTTGAGCTTAAAACAACAGGAAAATAACAACAAGACAACCTGACAAAAACAAAAATCATGCTAAATATCAAACTGAACATCAATCATAATCAATCAAACAATTGACCATCCAAATCAACATCAAGACAAGCAATTCAAATATCACTAGATGATCATTTTCTGAATCATGGTTTGATTACTTTAGCATGAATGTTCAATTGTTGTATCTTGATTGTTGTTATCATTTCTTTGGAGCAACTCAAGGATGTCATGAACTAGAGAAGTTATGATCGAGAATGATATTTTTCTTTGTCTTTTGTTTGTGAGTTGATCATAATTACTGTGCAAATTATCACGAGACATGATGCTTTAGAAAGTATCATTGGTGACATTTTGAATTTGCATAGGAAAATGATTAAACCTTATCTATTTATGCGAGTAATGCTCAGGTCATCTCGGTTCAATTATGCCTAGGTGCTTGTGTTAACTTGCAATATCAAAAATCATGGAAGTAGTACTCAGTTCATCATGGTCTAATTATACTTTCAACATTTTAAAGGCTCAATGATGATAAAAATCACAACAAATCAATTGTTATGATGACAACTTTGCATACTTAGATCTGCATGGTAGATTAGATTGCATCCATATTAGTTTTGCATCTGTATTTCAAGATTTTTCAAGGATGGAACAATTTTCAAAGAATGTTATCTCTATCATCAAATGGATTGAGTATACTTGGCATTAACAAAAACATATCATTCTCATATAGTTGCATGATCATTTGCATATCAATCATCCATCCATACATTACATCATAATATTTGCATTAGAAAATAGAAAAAAGAAGTGCATCACATTTGCATAATTAAATTCATCGCATATAGTGTAGCAATATCATATATTTGCATTCAAAAATACAAAAGCAACAAACTGCATTACATGATCATTTGCATATCAATCATCCTTCCATTACATTACACCATGATGTTTGCATCAAAAATATACAAATAAATTACATCATATTTCATTTGCATCCATATCATATTTCATATAAAACATCACCCATAAAGCACCATAGAATCATGATTTATGCATTATCATATCATCCTTGCATCCATACATAATCATGTCATAATCATATAAACAACACATAAGCATCAGATAACCTTCATAACATAGAAATTAAATGCATCCATCATGAACATCATATAAACACATATAGACCACTAATCATCACTTCATATCATATATAATCTCAAAATAATGATGTCAAGAGTACAATGATGTCCAAACATGTAGATAAATACAACATCAAAAATACGACAGTGAATCATCAAGTCTCTCAATCAGTGTATACAAATGTGTCAAAAATATCAAAGGTGAACATTAGAGCTATGAGGTGCTCCCCCTAGACACTACCGGCCTCTCTAAGCCTCTAGCTAAACCACTTGATGTACCTGCACCTAATGGACCTGTACCCGGGTCCTTGCCTAGTGGATCTTTATGCGGTGGTTGTGTCACACCCATTCTAGTAGTTCGAGAGTCATTGCATCTTGATCGAGACTACACATAGGTAACCCTCTGCTCTGCAGGCACTGCCTCATGATATCTCAACCTATAATACTATGCCTCTTGTGTAGTACAATGAACCTCCCTGAGATAGTTGGTTGTAGTGGTCCCATCGACCACTCTCTACAATATATTAGCTAAGGCCACTACCTGCTCACCCTACTATCTAGTTGCATCCCTCTTAGTCATCAAAGCAATAAACTATGTTTGTGCCAGTGCCAGTGCCTGTGCGTATCCATGTATTTGTCCCTGTTCCTATACTAACAATGTCTGCACTTGTGCCAGATGACCCTACAATGTTTGAACCTAAACCTATAAAGCAACTATCTATGTTTTTTTTTTTTGTTGCAATGGCAACCCAATCTGCACATGCTATTGTGTTGTGGCCACTAAGGATCTCCTCCTCTGAGGCACCATGAAGTATCTCACATCGAAGGCTACTCTGCCACTACATCTGCCACCACCATCTCCACCATCATCATCTCCATCCTCACCATTGTTCTCTCCCTCCTCCTCTGCCTAGGTGCATGTGGTGGTGTCCTCTCATCATCATCTAATAACAGCATGGGATCATCTAGGCTCGATATCTACAAAAAAGGATGGGTAACTAAAAATTGAGAATAGTTCTCTGAGCAGGAAGCCTCTATGATCTCAAGATGATACTCCCAAATCACTAGTTGTAATCCATAGTACTCCTGACAGGCTGCATTGTAAGATAACATAGCTCCCCACTTTGGTATATCCTGTCATCACCGGGCCTAATGAGCCACTCCCTGGGGCATGCCCTGTACTCTACCATACTGTCGATGTAATCTCCCTAGAAGGAATCTCTCAATGATAAATGGTGTCCTCCCGATCAGATATCTAGCTATGCACACATAAGGCATCTCAATATCATCCTCCGACCACTGCTCACATTCAAGATATGGCCTCCATGTAACAGTATATAAATCATCAATAACTCTCCTCCAGTACTCCAGTTTTCCCAGCTTATACTGGACAACTACACTTGAGTACCCATGCACGTACGACCTCCCAGCTGGTCACTTTCTCTTAGCCACTGGACGTGTGACAACTATATGCTCCCACGCCCATATCTATAACAAGGTAACACCAGCTGATAAACTAGATGCTCAAAGATATACCACCTAGTGGAGACCATGGTACAAATGAGCGAGCATGCAGGATCCCCATGCATATCGAGTCTATTATGTAATCATGCTCTCTAATGTCCGACCCCAACCAACTTAGAGTCCCTTTGACCTACGGTCGAGATATAATAATCCTCCAATAAATCCAGCTAAAACACATGGCAATGTGGCATAGGCATCAACCATATCCCGCCATGGGATCTCATAACCACAAATCTGATCATCCTCAAAGACTCTCCTCAAGGCATCAGTCCCGCCCTGCTCGGTGGAATCATACACAACCAAATCTCCAACAACAAGAATCCTCATAATCCAGTAAACATCCTCTAGTGTCATGGTCATCTCACCACTGGGTAAGTGAAAGGTGTTGTGGTCACTATTCCACCTCTCAGCCAAAGCTGTCAAGAGTCCTCGGTTAATCCTAACTTGCGGCATATCTAGCAACAAAGTCAATCCACATTGTTCAATCACATTTAGATCAACCTAATCTAAATGTGGAATCAAATCCCAGGTCTCAAAAAATGCTCCCACGACATGAGGACTAACGAAGGCTGCTATCATCACAACATATTGAAAATCAACTATCTTATCAATCAAATAAACATCATTCAACCTATAAATCTAATCATCTCTCATGAGACTTTGATCAAATCACATGAGTGTCTATCATTGATCCTCACTTATCATGAGGTCAATCAATATCAATCTATCATTGATCCTCACCTATCATGAGGTCAATTATCATCACTCTATCATTGAATCTCACATATCATGAGATCAATAATCATCTAATCTATCAACATCATCAAACAACATCAAATCGAAGGTTGACATGATCATAAATCATCAAAAAGCAAGGAGTCTAATCAAAAAAATTATCAATTTGGCATAGATGTGGGAAAATAGTCTATGTGCCAAAAACATAAATGCACCAGGGAAATTCACCGATGCACCACAACAGGGGTTCAATGCACCAAATCTATGAATGCGTCAAAGAATTTCATCAATGTGCCATTTCAGTGCTTCTATGCGCCAAATCATCCTATGTGCCAAATCTTACCCTAAATGTGTTACATCACTATATGCGCTACTACAGTGACCAGATTCGCTATTTCATGCAATCAATGCGCTAAAAACCCTATGTGCTACAACATTAACCCTATGCGCTGAAAACTAACCCTATGCACTAAAAAGTTGTATGCATTATTATAGTCTACCTATGCACCACATCAGCGACCTAATGCATCAAAACGCTAAATGAAGCATTCAAAACATGAAAAATGAGGGAAAAATTAAATGCACAAATCATGAGGAAGTTTTCTAAGGTACATATCGGAGGTCCATATGTTGTTGGGTGGTTGTGACGTTGCACACACTTGAATCGATGAGTTTGGATCAAAATCACCATCTTGCTCTAAGTTGCTCAATCACTTAATCACTCCAAATTTTTAAATTGCAAATGCACAAATGATTTCCTTTTCACCTCTTTTTACCTTTTAAAGGGTGATTAAGTGGATTTTTTTTTATGGGAGTGATTTACTTTATTTTTCAAAGGGGCTTAATTAATCAATTCATCACCTGGCAGGTTCAACATCATTTTTCAGGAGATAAATCGTTTCGGCATCATAAAAATTTGAAATCAACAGAAAATCATAAAAATTTCAAAAAAAAACTAAAAAAATTCAAAATTCACTGATTTATCTCTCGAGGGGGCATATATTCGTCATCACATGAAAATCAATGTCTGGGGCATATCAAAAAAAACTGTTAGCAAATTTCAATTTTTTTATTTGAAGCAATGTGTAAACACGTCACTTCAAAGAGGGGCAAAATGTATACACCTAAAATCGGTCAAGATAATCAATTAATTAAATACAAGGTCTGAATGGATATATTAGGCCTGCACCAAAGTGACAAAAAAACATATTGTTAGTCAAGAAACACATCTAAAATACACATTCCCCATGAAATTAATTTGAATGTGGAGAACAATAAAAGAAATGTGAAATCTATGAAAGCTTATTCTAAAAAATCAAACCAGCATCCTGTTGGTCATTTTTCTAGCTACGCTTTGAAATTCTCTAAGAGATGGCCAATCTCTATATTCAAGAATCACAAAAGCAAGTGGCCAACTGATAGATAAAGCTTCTTAGAGATTTATCCCTACTCTTTAGGTTGTGTGAGGCCAAGGAGGGTGTTCCTATTTGTGTTCATCTGATACCCATTGCCACATGAACACTTCACAAACAGATAAATTCCTACTAACTTGCAGATATACAAGAATTATTAGAGGTTTGGCTAACCTTTACATAAATGACCACATATTTGCTAGGAATGCAAGCATTATACGAGATTTACATCTTAGAATAGATAGAATTTGAATTATATAATATTCTGACCTTGAATTCACATATAGGTGCTTTTTGATTTTAATTATTTAAAAGAACCCTAAATGAACTAGCTAGTGCCTCATCAAATTAGGCAGGAGTCACATATAAAATATTTAGTCATACATAAAATTTAACCCTGATATCAGTGAACGATTCTCACAATGCATTACATCCTAAGACTTCATAATATTCAAAGCAACACTCCTTATCAGATCCTTAGCACATTATCATAGGCTTACAATCCTTTCTCAAGCATTTGATAAGCTCATTAAGTTAAGACAAGAAATAGAATCATACATTCAAGTGAACTATTGAAGACAAATGAAAATGCCCTTGATAATTTCATTCATAGCCTGTCACAACACACACAGGAGAGCAATTACCTTGAATTTTTAGATTTATTTTGATATCAATATTTACATAGGACCTATTAAGACCATCTCATATGCAAACCCTACCCAAGTTAATTTACCAACTAACTCATCCTAAATTCTGCATTGCATGAATTCAATATTTACCACCTAGACCTCCAAGATTAAAAAATATGACCTATGCAATGAGCCTTGAGATCTCCTTTATAGAACAGGAGAGTGACAAGCTTTAGGCTCATTTCCATTACATTTCAATAGAATTTCATCTGCATTTCATAGTTCCCACACAATTGGATGCAATCATTCAGTGAACAAGGGAATCAAAACAGTTACAACCTTCATAACTAGTCGGTACCACCATAACCATAGAAAAATGCCACCAAGGCCTTGTCACTTATGTCCACATCACAGCCGAGAATAAACAACAACACTAGAACAAAATGGGAGAACCTTTAGAACCATATCAACTCCTAAAATACGAATCAACACCATAGCCATGATATAGATGACCGCTTCATGTTTTCACCTCAGTGAGAGGTGGAGACACCACCTTAGGCTTTTCAACACCCCTCTCAACACCAGAACCAGGAACAACACATGGTGCCACTATGGTAATTGGAGTTACCGCGAGGACCTCCTCATCTACACCGAATAGCTCAATCAAAGCCGTGAGGTAACTGCGATACTCTTAATCAATCTCAGAACCATCGCTACTAGAGTTGTTGGAGACATCAATGGGTGAATTTTTCTACCCCACAGAACCTCGACTAAACCTAGGCTTTTCCTTTGATCCCTCACCATGCTCCATAGACGTATTTTCCTATTCACAACTTGTCACCTTCGCTACTGTAACTTGACCCTTAAGTTGAGGATTGCTCCTTGTAAGACCCAAGAGGGACCTTGTGTCTTCTTCCTTGGATCCAAGAGCGCTTGGAATGGTGCTCTGTTCATGTCATTTTGTCTCCTCTTCAGACCTTCTCGTATCCATTCTTGTAGACCTACATAACAATGAACTAGAAGCAATTGGCTTGCTCATCTCACACTCAAACCCAGAGCTTTTGTTGAAGCAACAACCACTCAATGCAAAAGCGCAGAAGAATTAAGACTCTTAATCGATATAATGCAAATGAATAACTAGCAAGCATTTATCGAGCAAATTAATGAATTGATCATCAATGCTCCAACTATAGCACGAGTGAGCGAGTGATTACTCATTGACATGAATTTCACCATTGTTAGTTTCCAGGTTCATGGAAATCAACATACTACTCATCATGATTTCCTGGAGATAACCCCTCACATGCATGGAAATTAGGTTGACATCCATTGAAAAGCTTGTGTCATTAATATATGTCATTTGCAGAGCTCAAACAACCATCACATGGCTGATTCAATGTTTTTAAATTGGGTCATTGATGCACTGGTGAGTTGGCATTTTGAACGACTTAGATCGAGTCAAACACCTTTGAAAATTCTATGTTGTCACATGGTAGGCCCATTAGCCAATGATACACGCCCTAGTTAGAATACACACACATCACTTGCAGGCCCCAACCAACCACCTTGTGCCGCCAAGTGAGTCCACATGTCACCCATCCGCACATCTCACAACATTTTTAAAACCATTATTTTAATTGTGCGTAGTTGGTGAGAACAACCATAATTAATCCTCATTATCACAAGACAACTGTTGATTAGAAAGCCTTCATTAATATTATTGGTGAATTCAGAATAGGTCCCACCACCATACACGACAAGTGGCAACATCTCACACACCTTGCCATACTTTAGTGACATCATCAAAAAATCATGTGAGGCCAGTGGGGAACGATCAGGATCAAAACTATCGATCTGACAGTCCATAAGCCTGCACATGCAACAACGTTATTTATAGAAGGGGATCGACTAGGCAGACGAGGGGTAACCCTTAAGGCATAAAATTTAGACATAAGTCTAAAGTTCTGGAAATTTATCAACCTGACATTAGGCTAAGATTAATATTAAGTCCCAACATGGAAAAAGACTGACGGGCCAGGTAAAGGGGGCCAATACATGCACGACATCAAAGGCTCCATCAATGACTTAAGTAGCCAACTACCCAAAGCAATAGGTCAACATGAAAAAATAAATCGATTGTTCAAAATATGTGAAGATTTTAAGCAAGGGCAATAAACCCCTAGACCTTAACATTTAACCCCTAAGCACAAAGGTAATAGCCAGTCAAAAAAATTCACAGAACCAACCAAGATTTGTAGAAATTTTAAAAAGCTCTATCACATCCCATGGGGGAATTGGTGCCATTTTTGTTGGGAAATTTATGCCTCAACATTCTCGTTTCCATTGAAGACTTGGTCGATTTCTCCATGTTTATGGATTTTACCGCCATACCATTGCATGCTTTCCATAGAGGTGCAGTTGTGCAGTTTATCGCTTTACCACGAGCCTCTATTGCTTGGTCTGTGGTTGGGCAATGTTACCGCTCTATCGCGGTGGTCTTCTTTATACGTGGCAATGGCATGGTGAGTGGCGATAGTTTGGAAGGCGGTTACCTCCTTACCATGAGGTGTCAGTCTCGTAGTGGAGGTAGCATAGTGAGTGGCATAGTAGTGGTGAGCTGGAGGTTACCGCCATACCACGGGTGGTGAGAAGTCTTACCGCAGTGGCCACGGTATGCGGCTAGCGGTAAGTGGTGAACGTTACCACCCCACCGCAGGCGGTGAGAATGCTCACCATGGTGGCTATGGTAAGACTGCTAGCAGTCTACCAGAGCGGTCACTGCCCTACCGTAGGGTGGCTTGGCGGCCTCCACGGTAGAGCGGTGAAACCACTAACGGTCTGGCTGGTGGTTACTGCTGCACCACAAGAAGGCATGGAAGGGACGACAGTAGTGCGGTTGATGGTGTTGATTGGAGTTGGCGTTTACTGCCATAGCATGGGTTGTCAACCTAAGCTCGGTGGTAGTGCGGTTGGAGGCCGATGTCATGTCAAAACAGGCTTACCACCATACCGCGAGGCGAGTCCAATAAGGTAGCGATAGCATGGTAGAAGGCAAGGTGAGCTTGGGCGAGCTCACCGCATTACCGTGGCCTGGTCAAATGGACTCAGTGGTAACGTGGTAGAAGGTCAAGAGTGTTGGGAGATCGATTGACTGAACTTGACTGAGATGGATCGATAGTCAAAGTGATAGGAAAATGGAGTGGTGACACATGGAAGGTTTTCAAAAACTGATTGGCCAAAGTCTAGAGTGGTGAATACATTAAATGGAAGGCTTAGATTTGATGGTTGACTAGATCCAATTATGGCGAATTGAATTCTTGGATAGCTCAATGCATATTTGTAGGGTGAATTGGTTAGAGGTGATCGGATCTGTGTGATAGAGATAAGGTGAATTTTAATGCCACCCGATTGGTTGGTTGGAAAGCGATTGAAAAGTATGAATTGGGTTAGTCGAATACTTTGAACTCGGTCATAGGAAGGTGGCGGAGTTTTAGACCCATATGCGATATAATTGAAATGGTTAACACTTGGTGTCACAGATAAGATGAGAAGTGAACCCGGTTTGCCTTGAGGTTGTGCTGGCCAAGAGGCTTGCTGAGAGAGTCTTTTGAGGAGCTAAAGGGAATCTACATGGTATGTCTTTGGAGACATTGTAACTTGGTGAAGATTTTGTTTTTTTGCTTTTTGTATTCTATAGATGAACAAGATGTAATCTCTTGAAGAGCATAGCTGTAATATTTGTATTGTAACTAATTTGTTATTGAATAATACAAGTGAGATGAGTGTTTTGGAGGGTGAGGTTTTTCACCCGAAAGGGTTTTCCCCATGTATATCTTTGTGTCCTCATGTTTGTCTTTCATGTTGTTTGATTCATGTTCTCTTATCTATGCTTGTGCTAATTATTTTTTCTGTTAAGCATTTACTTTTCTTAGAGGATCAATGGGGGATCAACTGTGCCTGCTTCCGCTTTATGGCATATTTTTTTGTGTCTTTGTTGTGATTTGAATGAAAATCACTAAGGCACTATTGTCTTAGACGTGTTCTATGACGACAGAACCGACTCCATATCCCCAAGAAGTGGTATCAGAGTTGGTTGAAGAAGTTTGAGGCTTGATGATACCAACAAGTGGTGTCAAAGCCTTCTCCTGGTTACTGAAGTTCTAGGTATTTCTCCTGTGATGATTTCTTAGCCTGGCAAGCTTGAGGAAATCTAGAGAAATCAGTTGGTGTTTGATCCTTCGATGAGTGGAAGTTGTTGCTTCTTTGATTCGACACAGTTTTTTCAAAGACACTAGAGATGTCTGGAGTTGATCATATTGTTGCAATGTGGTCTGAGGCTCCTGGCTCACAACAAATGTTCTTGATGCAAAGGGCGTGAGATGTGCTTCTGGTTGTGTTGCACTGAAGCATGGTTTCATACAAGGTTTTTGTGTGAGAGGCTCCCTGGCGGTATGGAGTTGCTTGTGTTGTTGTTCAGCCATGAAGTTTTGGTGCTTCTGCTGGGTGTTCTGACATAGCACTGAAGGTTGTTTCTCTGCTGCTCCGATTGCATGGAGGCTATGAAGTTGATCTTGGTGGTTTGTAACTTTTGAATAGCCTAGCTCTCTCATATGCTTGTGCATGGTTATGGTTTTCGAACTGGTCTAAAATAGACCTGTTGTCCAGTTTTACCTGTATCATGCACTCACATGTTTTTAGATTCATGTCTTTGGCTCTGAAGGTTTTGTGTAGATTTTCCTAAAAATTCTATGATGCATATTCATGTTTTTCATTGTTCTGGTTAACCGTGATGGTTGTGTGCAGACTCTTGAGTCATCCAGATGAGCAGTGAATATGGAGGTGCATGGGTGTTTTACAAACATTTTGGTTTTGCAAGTTTTGCACGGTCAAGTAAAACTTGTGTCTTGTGGAGTTGTTGTTCTATTATTTTCTAGACCTTGGTTTCTAGGGTGTGACTGGATGAGATAGTTACAGTTCGACATGTATCTTGAGGAGGTGTGTTGTATTCTCTGCATGGGAGTGTTGGTATTTTTTTTACTCATTCAACATTCTTATGGTGTGTTTTCTTAATGGTTGCTTGGACTATGGTGCTTGAGCTGTGGATGTGATTGGAAAATCAGATCTAGTCTTGATCTGGTGTTTGAGTCAAGTTGTCTATGCGGGTTTGTTCTCTTTGATGATCTTAGTTTTGCAGTTTCCAGTGTGATGATATATTTGTAGGTTTTTTGAAGTGGATCTTTGAGTTGTGGGACTGATGGATTAGCTACCCATTGGGTCTAGTGAGGCAACTTAGAAGTGGACTGTCAATATCCATGAGATTGCTTCTATGTTTTTGTAGATCTGTTAGCTGACCTTGTCTGTGGTCACTTGTGCATTGGCATGGTTGTTTTGAGATGAGAAGGTGAATGGCATGCTGAGTACTTGAATAGTCAGTTATGACCTATGGGGACCTGTAGCATGAGAATCACAATTTCACGGAGAGCTTGTTAAGTTTTTGATAGTGATGGTGTTGTCTGCGTGATCTGGGAATCTTGGTGTTGTTCGACATTGTTGTTCGATGGGCATGCTGTTGATTGTACCTAAAGGTTGTTTGGATCAGCAGGTGGTTGTTTATGATGCTTGGAAAGCTTGACGTCACAGTTCAGTAGGAGCTTTAGCAATGACTGTGGATTCATCACTTGGTGATGGGTGATCTTCTTTGTTGTTGCAGATGCTTCTTGAGGACTCTTAGATCTTGTTGCTACAGAAGAGTTCTTTCACATCTGCATGGTCACTATTTGAAGATGTGCAGCATCTTGGAGCCATGAAGGACCTTGATTGCTTTTGGCTGAGATGTTGGTAGTGCTTGATAGGTGATGTTGGTTTAGAGTTTGTCTGCTTTATGTCATGGTATACTCTTGCTTGTGCATTAGATTTTTGGCATGTTGTTTTGCTCTTGAGACCATGGCTTGTTCAGTTGAAGAATGGTATCTTCTAATGGAGATGTGTAGATCATGGTGTCATGATAAGTTCTTGTCCTAAGTTTTTGAGCTTTGACAGTGGTCTGGTGTTTCTTTATGTTTTGATTACTTTGGTCATATGCTAGTGGACTTCATGATAAGTGCAGTAATGCAGTTTGGAGTTAGCATGAAATGATAGGTTGTTGGTGCTCATGGATGCATGGAGAATAAGGTGAGGCTGGAATTATTTTGAGAATGTTGTTGTTATAGCTGAAATTCTGAGTAGCCTGCACCTTGGTTGAATGCGAGTTCAATAGTGACCACAAAGGAGAATGCTCTTGGGTAAGTCACGGTGACTTGTATATGTTGGAGAAGCATTGTTTCTCTTCTTTTGGTCTGCTCGGCAGTATTTATTTGAAAGGTGTTTACCCATTACATCTTTCAGATGTTTGTTGTATGCTTGATTGTTTATAGATATGAATCTTGAGTTGTTTTAAGATTCTGGAGGATTCATAATGAAAGGAGGACAACATAGTGGATCTCCTTGTGCTTTTGAGGACTGGTAGGAGATTTTAATATGGGTTAGTCTGATCTTCTTTGTGATGCTTACATTCATGGAACTGTTGGGTGTTATTTTGGCATTTCCCTTGGTATGTGAAGAAGATCATACTTGTCACAGATGGCTTTAGAGATGTATGTAGGAGGATGTTCTACAGATTTATGTTGTGCAGCGGTTCTTTTTTTTTGGTCTTGGTCATCTTCCTGGAAGTTTGTTTTTACTCTAGAGAAGAACTTGGAAGAATTATGGAAGACTGCTAAGAGAGATGGTTCCTGTAGTAGCTTGTTGCAAGTTGTGCATATCACTATGGATAATTCCTTAGTACTACATGTTCACATTGTTTCTATATGTTGTTATTGGTAGACTGGTAATGCCATTTATTTTTTAGATCTAACTTTACCCATGCACTGGGAGTTCCTGGATGTGCTTTGTCTTTGTTGCCTGGTTGGCACATGGTACTTGTGTTCTACTGTTGATGGGTTGTTTGTGTCACTGGCATGGGTTTACTAATGGTGGATACCTTACAGGTATGATTGATTGGATGGTTAGCACTTGTTGTGGGTGCTATTTTTCAGTCATGTGGTTTTTTGATCAGTTGGATGAAGGGCAGTCAATTTTTTGGTTGCAATTCGAGTTGATGATTTGTCTTGTTCTAGAGAAGTGTTTCTCTTTCTGTGTTTTCATTTGTGTGCTTTGTTGTTGCTGTTGTGGTGCCTTTGCCACCTGAAGGATAAGATTTTTGTGTTCCTAAGACTGGTGCATTTTCACCTTGGTGTGTTCCTGTGTTTGGAGTTGTTGCCTGAGATGGTGGACATTTTTAAAATGTCATTCCAAGTGTCTTGGTTGGAGCATGGGGGCATTGTGTTGGTCCTTGTTCGTGTTTGGAGGAAGCCTGAATGTCTTCATCATGTGGGAGATTGTTGGGAAATTTATGCCTCAACATTATAGTTTCCCTTGAAGACTTGGCCAATTTCTCCATGTTTATGACTTTTACCGCCATACCATTGCATGATTTCCATTGAGGTGCAATTGTGTGATTTACCACTTTACTGTGATCCTATGTTGCTCAATCTGCAGTTGGGCGGTGTTACTGCTCTACCATGGTGGTCTTCTTTATGCATGGCAGTGGTGCGGTGAGCTGTGACAATCTGGAAGGAGGTTACCTCCTTACTACAGGGTTTTAGTCTGGCGATGGAGGTAGCATGGTGAGCGGTGCAGTAGTGGTGAGCTAGCAGTTACTGCCATACCGTGGGCGGTGAAAATTCTCACCATGGTGGCCACGGTATGCAGCTAGCGGTTGGTGGTGACCATTACCACCCCACCATAGGTGGTTAGAATTCTCACTGCGGTGGCTGCAGTAAGACTGTTGGTGGTCTGCTAGAGCGGTCACCGCCCTATCATGAGGTGGCCTAGCGGCATCCATGGTAGCGCAATGAGACTGCTGACGGTCTGGCCAATGGTTACCACGACACCATAGGAAGGCATGGAAGGGACAATAGTAGTGCAGTTGATGGTGTCGATTAGGGCTGGCGGTTACTGCCATACCATGGGCGGTCAACCTAAGCTCAGTGGTAGCACGGTTGGAGGCTGAGGTCGTGTCGACATAGGCTTACCGCCAAGCGAGTCCGACAAGGCAGCGGTAGAATATTAGAAGGTAGGGTGAGCTCGGGCAAGCTCACCGCATTACCACAGCTTGGTCGAATGGACTCGATGGTAACGCAGTAGAAGGCCAAGAGTACTAGGAGCTCAGTTGACTGAGCTTGACCGAGCTGGACCAACAATCAAAGCGATAGGCGAATGGAGTGGCAACACGTTGTAGTTTTTCAACAACTAATTGGCCGAAGTCTAGAGCGGTGAATGCATTAAATGCAAGATTCAGATTTGATGGTTGATTGGATCTGATTGTGGCGAATTGAATGACTAGATGACTCGATGCGTATTTGCAGGGCGACTTGGTCAGAGGCGATCGGATCTGTTTGACAGAGGTAAGGTGCATTTTAATGCCACCCGATTGGTTGGTTGGAAAGCGATTGAAAAGTATGACTTGGGTTAGTCGAATACTTTGAACTTGGTCACAGAAAGGTAGCAGAGTGTTAGAGTCATATGCGATGGCATTGAAATAGTAACACTTGGTGTCACAGATAAGATGAGAAGTGAACTTGGTTTTCCTTGAGGTTGTGTTGGCCGAGAGGCTGGATGAGAGAGTCTTTTGAGGAGCCTAAGGGAATCTACATGGTATGTCTTTGGAGACATTGTAACCTGGTGAAGATTATGTTTTGTTGCTGCTTGTATTCTCCAGATGAACAAGATGTAATCTTCTAAAGAGCATAGATCTGATATTTATATTGTAACTGTTTTGTTACTAAATAATACAAGTGAGTTGAGTGTTTTGGAGGGTGGGGTTTTTCACCCAAAAGGGTTTTCCCTATGTATATCTTTGTGTCCTCATATTTTTCTTTCATGTTGTCTGATTCATGTTCTTGAATCTATGCTTGTGTTGAATCTATTTTTTGTTAAGCATTTACTTTTCTCAGAGGATCAATGGGGTATCAACTGTGCCTACTTCCACTTTATGGCATAGTTGCTTGTGTCTTTGTTGTGATTTGAATTAAAATCACTAAGGCATTGTTGTCTTAGACGTGTTCTATGATGACATAATCGACTCCATATCCCTAAGAATTTTGATGTGGAAACTGGTCCTTTCCCAATTCCTTGATGTAAAATGATGATCTTTGGTGATGATTGTACTTCCTTGATGAAATTTGCCAATAACTTAACTAAATTGATTGTGAAATATGAAACTCTATAGACTAAATTCCTATAGTGATTGCGCTCTTGGTTGATGGATCCAAAATCAATAAAGAAATTCTCTATTTATAGAGGAGAATGAGAGAGAAAGAAGCAAAATGGATGAATGTGGGACAAAAGACCAACCAATGAGAGAAGGCCGACTTGTCCATATGTGATTGGAGGAGGAATAAACACATTTTAATGAATGTGCCCATAAATATGGTAAGGTGGGATTTGAAATTGTTGAGATGACAAGTTGGAAGGAGAGAAGAATGGAGTAAATGCCACTTGGCTCAAGGCAAAGGACATGTAAGAGGCATTTAATGCCTTGTTGGATGTACTCATCCCTTTTGGAGGGATTTTCAAATTTGAGGAATATTCCCTTATTGATGCCAAGTTGAGAGAAAATAGAGGAATTAATAAATCAAATAAATTAATTTATTGTGCAAGTTGCAAAATCTAGATGATTTGATGGATTAGGATTTGATTAATTTAGGTGGAAATTAGTTGATTTGATAATTTTGACTTAGATTTTTGGATTTAAATAAATCAAAGTTGAGAGGAATAATGGATTTAGATTTAATTAAATAAAGATTGATTTATTTAATTATAGAGGGTGATGTTAGATTAAATCAAATAAAGATTAATTTATTTAATTTAAAGGAGATGAATTTAGAGAGTAATTAAATAAGGTGAATTATTTAATTACAAGAGGGATTATTAGATTAATTGAATAAAATAATTTAATTTAAAAATAAAAGCAGGTGACTTAATCAGATTAATTTGATCTATTTAATTAAGAGAGGAAATACAATGAATTTAATCAAATAAAGATTATTCAATTAAGTTGATTAGTAAAGGGGGTGATTCAAGAAGAAGTGATGTTAGTAAAATTAGTGTCAAGTGTGTAAGATCAATCTGTATATTTTACATGTCTACATTTTTCCCCTCTTTGAAGCAATGCACCTATTGCGTTGGTTCAAAGAATAAGTTGCCACGATCAAAATTAAAAAAAAACTGATTTTTTCGGATGCCCTAGCGGAAAGAGGTATATTGGTACACTGCCCCCTCGAGAGGTCGAGCGAAAAGTTTGATTTGAGGATCGATCTTGCAACAAAGAGGTTCAAGATGGATGTACAGATGGTTAGACTAACAGATCTATATGATGATGATGCAAATGAGATGTTTTTAAGATGCTTAGAATAACAAATCTATATTATCTTAAACAACTTAAAACATTATGCAATGCATGTGAGATGGATGATGTTTTCTATATGATATGCAGTATGTTGATGATTAACTGTCATGGTACCTTGTTAGTGCGAAAAGAAGGTAGAAGAAAGAAGATCCAACAAGCCTACTTTATTAGAGATGATGATGATGATGATGATGATGTATTTCTTATTAGGAATTGGGATTTTACAAGGGCTATTTACCTTATGTTTGATAACAAACATAGGCACGATGCATCAAGGTATAAAGAACCAGGATGGCGTTGCACCTAGTGTGATGGACATTGACTTGACAAATCAGATAGGAGTACTCTTGTTCACACCTGACATATGGAACCTCATTCAGAATGCAGTTCAGATATTCTAACATGTCGGACCAAAACATAGAAAAGCAATCCTTCCTATGTGGTCAGCAAGACACCTAAAACACCCTCCCTACAAACCAAACAAAGCACACATGACCAAGTTATATTAAAAAAATATTCAACAAGCACAACAGATAAAAAATATAATGATCGTTGCCCCATTCCTTTCTCTCTAAATCTTTATGTTTAGACATCATCGAGAGGTCATTGGAATGAGCACAAAATACGATAAGTCAAAAAGATAAAGATAAAGTAAACAAACAAGCTAATGTTCTCCATACCACTAGCCAAGACTAAACTATGGTGATGCTTGATGTTGATGTCCATTATAGGAAGGATGCATCCTAGGGAATGTCGCTATCAAATGATTTCGGATTGAGTGGATGATAAGCTATTGATACTCTGTGTTGATTAACTTTCTTGCTTACTGACCTAGGCTTAAGACCTCGACGATTGAGCATTTCACTTTAGAACCTGCTAGACTTGCTTTCGATTAGTTTTACCAAAGGATGAAGATGATGATGATTTATTATGAATGACATTATTTTGGGTGAAAGAGAGATGGAGATAGATGGATTTTTTCAAATATTTGGATGTTTTTTGATGTTTTTGAAATGTTTTGAGGCTGTTTTGGGATTTTTCATGATGTTTTATAGATGTTTTGATTTTTAAATTTTCTAATTTTTTGGTATTTTCTGTTAGAAACCCTAGATCAAACATGCAAACCTAAACACCTTCCACAGAAGAGAAAACATAAAAAAAGCAGTGCTTTGCATGTCAATGTGCAAATTGATATTATTTAGGAATTAAGAAATTACAATAAGAGAATTGCTTTATAAAAGCAATGTATACAACCCTAATGTTGACCTAAAAACAACTCAACTAAATAAAGCTTACTTATTAATTAGGTTAACTAACTATTACCTAAGAAAAACCTAAGTAAAGTTATGCAAGTGTAATTAAATATTAATTACACTAACACCCCCCTATAAGTGCAACTTAGGGAGACTAAAAAAGCATGCACCTAAAACTAAGATGAATGCAAGAAAGCATGAATGGGTTCCGGCAACAAGACCTGATCAGGTACCCATGTACAAATGCAATAATGAGGTAGAGAAGGAAAACCTAGTGGGACAACCCTCCTACAATGAGATGACTGTTGCAAAGAAGCACTGGAAGAACTCTGTAGAGTAACACTAGAACCGAAATCTGGCAAACAAGGAAAGATACTTCTATCTACTACTGAAACCGGATGAGAGTCATTGATTGACTCAAGGAATCATAATAAAAGCAATAGTAGAACTGATGCCACAGAACACTTGAACACTCCAAACTGGAACAACCCTGGAATCCATAAAGCAACAGTAGATGATATGAATGATGGCAGTGTCCATTTTTCTCCAGGATGCACCAAAAAAATGCTCAAGGTCAGATCCCTCGAGGAACTCCGAACGTGCTCTGCAATCAAATTTCTCCAAAATCTGAGAAGTGGCTGCATTTCATGGCTCTGATACCATGTTAGAAATCCTAGATCAGACATGCAAACCCAAACACCTTCCACAGAAGAGAAACCATCAAAAAAGCAGTGCTTTGCATGTCAATGTGCAAATTGATATTATTCAGGAATTAAGAAATTACAATAAGAGAATTGCTTTATAAAAGCAATGTATGCAACCCTAATGTTGACCTAAAAACAACTCAACTAAATAAAGCTTACTTATTAATTAAGTAAACTAATTATTACCTAAGCAAAACCTAAGTAAATTTATGCAAGTGTAATTAAATATTAATTACACTAACATTTTCTAAGATTTTGACCAAGAGACTAACCTAAAGACCTATCTAAGGGGTCTCAAGAGTTAATCAATAGATTAGCCTTTCCTATGTTATACATGCAAAGACCATGTATTTTGACTGGCACAAACTCGATTTATTGATGAAAAATGAATAAATGGATTGCTAATTTATTGTGATGGACCCCTAAAGAATTGACCTAGGGTGTCTTGAGGGATGATCAAAGATCAACCTTTCCTACATTCAAGCTCAAAGACGACGTAGTTTGACAAGATGACTATTGTTTTGATTTTTTGGATTTATGAAATGTTTTAGGATTTTTGATTTTATGAATGTTTTTGGATTTTTGGATTTAAGGATGATTTCAAAGATATGCACAATTTCAATCTAAATGCAGGTATAGGAACATGCCCCTAGTGTGGTTCAATAGAATACTTCGATATAGGTAGGACAAACTAAACTTAGGAATGTGCCAAGTAGTACTAGGGTGGAGCATGATACAAACACAAGATCAAGCTATGATATAGATGTAGATGGATATTGGAAGGATGTGATGGAATGTGATGGGTGAATGGTGAGTGTGTGGAGTAAGTCATGGAGATCTTGGTGGATGGAGAGTGTTTTATATACATAAGGTGCCTAATTGCCAAGTTTTCACCAAGGTACTTTCCCAAAGTGCCACCAAATTGGTTTTCACTAGACGACAATTTTTTTCTTTATTGTTTTTCAATCCTTTTTCTAATTTTTTTTATTTTTTGATTTTTTTGTATTTTTGGTTTTACCCATAAAATATTAGGCATAATTTTTTTTGAGATGAGAGTTGTTCATGGGCTCCTATAGAGGCTCGCCTTTGGGTGTTGATAAATTGTATGCTCCTGATTTGTAGCTCACGGTGGTGATGAATGGTTCCAACCAGTTGGGCTCGAACTTGCCTTTTCCATCTAGATTTGGCACATTCTTTTGGTTTTCCTTCAGTACTAGCTTGCCGAATTGGAAGGTCCACCTCCTAATTTACTTTTTATAGCTTCACTTCAAGTGGTTCTGATAGACTTGCAAGTGGTTTAAGGCATCCATACACTGTTCATTTAGTAGTTCTAACTCATTCAATCGTGAGACCTGATATTCCTCATCTATTATGAGATTTTGCAGTGAAATCCTCAGGGATGGAAGTTCGATCTTGATGGGGAGTATGGATTCTAATTCATAAACCAAGGAGAAGGGGGTGGTACCTGTTGGTGTGCAGATGCTTGTGTGGTAAGCCCATAAGGCTGGATTTAGATGCAGATATTAGTCACGATCGATATCATTGATTGTTTTCTTTAGGATCTTCAGGATGGTCTTATTGGTAGCTTCTTCTTGGCCATTACCTTGGGGATAATATGGGGTAGAAAAGAGATGTTAGATATTGAAATTTTGGCATAGGTTGTGGATATCCTAATTTTTGAAAGGTGTCCCATTATCTAAGATAATGGCTTGAGGGACACCGTATCAGCAAATAAGATAATTCAAGATGAACTTGGATATTTGCTTTCCTGTAATTTAGGTCATGGGAATGGCTTAAACCCACTTCGTGAAGTACTTTGTGGTGGTGAGGATAAATTTATGGCCATTAGATGAAGTGGGGGTGATTTTACCAATGAGATCAAGCCCCCATTGTGAAAAGGGCCAAGGTGTGATAATTGGGTTGAGCTCTTGAGCTGGTGCATGGATGAGGTCCCCATGTTGCTGACACTGCAAACACCTTTTAACATAGTCATGTGCTTCTCTTTCCATTGTAGGTCAATAGTATCCCGTCCTCAGTAGTTTCTTGGCCAAGTTCATACTGCTTGAGTGTGAACCACAAATCTCATTATGTACCTCAGTTAAAGCAGTCAAGGCTTCCTCAGTGTTTAGGTAGCGTAAAAGGGTTCCTTTGATGCTCTTACGGTACAAGGTATCTCCTAGGATGATGAAATGGGAGGAATTTTTGACAAAGGCTCTTTTGAGGTTCGAGGTTATGTCAGTGGGAAGGACTCCTATTCTCAGGTAAGTGTAAATATCATGGTACCAAGGATCACTGAGACCAATTATTTCGCACACCAATTCAGACTCTGGTACCTTGAATGTTGGTATGAGAAGTTTCTCTATGAGGAATTCTTATTTTGGGACATTGTGCGAGATATCTAGGAGTGATCCAATCGTAGCCATTGCATCCATTGCTTTTTTATTTGCTCTGGGTAGCTGTTCAAATGTGATATCAATGAAGGACTCCTTAAGGCTTTCCACCAAATTCTTGTATGGGGTCAAATTGTCCTCCTTTATTTAATATTCATTATTTACCTAGTTGATTAGAAGTTGTGAGTCTCCGTAGACCTTAAGTGCCATGATCTCCCACTGCACTGCGATCCTCAGTCCTATGACAAGAGCCTCGTATTCTGCAATATTGTTTGTGCATGAGAATGAAAAATTGTATGATTTAGGTATGCAGTCCCCTTGGGGAGTGATGAAGAAGATTCCCGCTCTTGACCCATGTTGTGTGTAGGATCCATCAAAGTACATCTTCTAGTGATCCACTACACTAAGGTTGAAGATTGATTCATCGGGGAACTCAGAAACAAGTGGATTCTCTGCATATATAGGTGCCTCTTCCAGTTGATCTGTGATTGCTTTTCTTTTAATATATTTGTGTTCTACATAATTGATGTCATGCTCAATCAGTATCATAACCCACTTAGCCATTCTTCCTGAGAGAGTTGCTTTGGAAATCAGATATTTAAGTGGATCTATTTTTGCAATGAGCTTGATATGATGTGCCAGCATGTAATGTTTGAATTTTTGTGTCGTGAACATGAGTGTTAGGTAGGCTTTCTCAATGGGTGTATAATTCAGTTCATGCCCCACCATGATCCTGTTGATGTAGTAGATAGCCCTTTCCTTCCCATTTTTGTCATGTTGTGCTAGGAGAGCACCAAGGGTTGCTACTGTTGTTGATATGTATAAGATCAAAGGTTTGCTTGGAATTGACGGTATAAGGACTGGTGGTGTGAGAAAATATACCTTGATCTTGTTGAATGCTTGGTCAAATTTCTCATCCCATTTGTATGCTACCCCATTGTGGAGTAGATGAGAATATGGGATTGCCTTGTCTGCTAGTTGCATTATGAATAGATGAATGGATTGGAGTCTTCCTCGTTGGCCTCTTAGCTGCTTCAGTGTCCTAGGTGCCTCCATTTCAAGGATTTCCTTGACTTTGGCAGGGTCGACCTCGATTCCTCTCATTGATAGGATGTACCCCAAGAGCTTGCCTGATTGCACTTTGAAGACACACTTCTTTGGATTAAGTTAGACCTTGTACTTTTCTATTCTATCAAAGATGGAGCTTAGAGCTGACATGTGATCTCGTTGCTTCTTTGATTTAGCCAATATGTTGTCCACATAATCTTCCATAGTTTTATGGATCATATCATGAAATATTAGTGTCATGGCTATCTGGTAGGTTGCTCCTACATTCTTTAACCCGAATGGCATCATATTCCAGTAGTATGTTCTCCACAGACAAGTGAAAGTGGTCTTGTGCTAGTCTTCCTTGGCTATCATGATTTGATTGTATCTTGAGAATTTGTCTATTAATGATAGCATCTCATGTCCTACCATCATATCCATGATCATGTCAATGTTTGGAAGTGGAAAGTCATCCTTTGGACATGCTTTGTTCAAATCTCTAAAGTTCGTACAGATGCGGATGCCCCCATTTGGATTTGAAATGGGTACAAGGTTTGAGACCCACTCTGGATAATCGATCGGCCGAATGAACCCTGCATCTAGGAGCTTTTTTAATTCCATTTTGACCAGCAATGCTATTTGGGGATGCATTTTTCTCAGCTTTTGTCTCATGGGCTTCGCTTCAGGATATACAACTAGGTGATGAACTACAATCTCTAGATCAAGCCCAAGAATGTCATCATAGGTCCATGCAAAGTTTACCTTTCTTTCCTTTAGGAACATAGCTAGGAGTTCTTGTTCCTTTGTTAGAAGTGACTCAACATAGAATGTTATGTGTAGTAATTCCTTTGTTCCTAGATTGACTGGATTGCATTGTTCTACCAAAACTGTTGACTTCTCCTGATGAATAGCACTGAGAGAAAGATTGAATCCTTCATCCTCTGGCACCACAGAGAGTTTTTCACCATTTGATGTGTCCTTTATTTTTACTATTTTTGGGTCAGAGAGTGCCACAGTGTGGTTTTCACTCAGAGACCTTGAGATTATTCTCAATTTTTCACTTTTGCGACTTAAGGATTCAATCATATCCCCGTAATAGGCTTGTGTGTTCAATATGATGTCGAACCCAACCTTGTGATCTCCATATGGTACTATATCCTATAATCCCATGAGTTTTGAGAGTGCCTCATCGTTTTCAAATATGTCCAAAATTGGTGGTCCTCGTTGGTTGTAATTGATGAGTTGGGGATAGACAAGGTTTATTTCATGGGTTTGGTGGTCTTACTCAAAAGACATGGTACTGATCATTAATAGGGAGGAGTCTTTGAAAAGCATAGGCAAGTTAGATATGGGATCCTCGTCACTACTACACACATCAGTTACGTCAAAGGTAAAGTTATCTAAGGGTAGACCTATAGACATTGGTAATTGAAGGGCAACTACCAATAGCTGAGGGGGAGTCTTGACTACTTTAACAGGGGGAATTTTTCCATGTATGGTTATATTCAAAGGGGTACACCCAAGGC
This sequence comes from Sequoiadendron giganteum, assembly GCA_007115665.2. Classification (NCBI taxonomy): domain Eukaryota; kingdom Viridiplantae; phylum Streptophyta; class Pinopsida; order Cupressales; family Cupressaceae; genus Sequoiadendron; species Sequoiadendron giganteum. The sequence continues at coordinate 231,235,479 of CM021108.1, read as the reverse complement.
CAAGATTTCTCATACGCGTCTTACGAATGAGAGGTACTAAAAGACCATTGTCATTCTATCCAAGCTTCTTGTTTTTGTTGTAGCCCATACCAAGCATCATTTGTAATCCTTTGCTACTTTCATCCATGGGAAGATTAGGAACGAGCCTTTCATCTTGGTATATTAAGCTTGATATGTCTCTTTCATCTACTATTTCCTGACTTAGATCCCCCCAATGTCTGAATCTAGAAGGATTTTCCCTGAAAGTCTAGGTTGGTGTTTCAACTAGTTGGGGTTGTCCATGTGACTTAGGAGATTGAGGTAACTCTCCTAGCACCAATGCACTTTTCTTCATTTTATAATCCCCACACCCGTTGTCTTAGATAATGAGCTTGATTTCAAATATATCAGGAATGACAGGTGTCTTTATCCCTGAAGTGGAGGCAATGTTGGCTAGGTCTATATATAGATTTGAAGGGCCTTCATCATTCTTTGGGACTTGGGGGATTTTATAGTACTTTGCTTCCAAGTTCTTGTAGTAAGTGAAGGGCTTAGGATCACCGTAGATTATGACCTCTTGATTTTGGAATGAGAATTTGATGCACTGATGGAAGGTTGATGCAACCGCCTACATCCCATGGATCCATAGATGCCCCAAGAGGATGTTGTAAGGTAGATCAAGGTCTAGGACCTGGTAGGTGGTTTCCATGATGATTTTCCCTACTTGAATAGGGAGTTGGATAGTGCCCCAAGATAATCTTTCTTGATCATCATAAGCCTTGATTGTGATACCCTTTCCTTTTTCAATGGAATCCTCAGAGAATCCTAGATTCTTTATGAGCTTGAGAGAATAGATGTTAAGACCTGCACCCCATCCACCAAGACCCTTTTGAATTTGTTTTTATGAACCAAGACCTCAAGGTAGAGTGCATGATTATGAGATGGTTGGGCGGGGAAGTCTTGATCAGAGAATGTGAGGAGATTTGGGGTGGTAATGTTTCCATCCATAGCTTGGAATTTTTCAGTATCAAGATTGGCACAAATGGTAGATGAAGCCAATGCTTCCTCAAGGATTTATCTATGAGCGGATGAAATCTTCAGTAACTCCATGATGAAGATCTGGGTGGGAGTTCTTTTCAATTGGTCCAAGACATTGTAGCCATTAGGAGAAAATTTTGGATTTGAGGTGGATGCCCTAGGTGGCTATGATGACCCAACAATGGTGAATTTGACACTATGTGTGGTGACTCCACAATCAGCTTTGGCTCCTTTGATGCAAACAACCATGACCCATTCATCTAGGGATGCGACAACTTGATCGTACACATGGTTCACATTGGCATAATTTTGTTTCCCTTTGTTATTTCCTATGTTATGATCCGACCTCGGATTCATGTAGATCTTAAGATCTTGATTTCCTATTGGTTGTTCCACGTTTATGATCTTATCGTCGATGAGGTCTTGGATTATATTTTTCAGCTTCATGCAATTGGTTGTTGTGTGCCCCTTGATTTTATGATAATCACAAAGGTATTTTTTATCGTACCACAATGGTTTCACTTAGGCCTCATGATAATTCTCATAGGTGGGGATTTTGATGAGATTCTCATTTACCAATTTCTTCATGATGGATTCAATTGATTCCCCAAGGGTTGTGAAATTCCTCTTGGGGGGATATTTGTTTCACAGAGATGGTCCTCCTTGATTATTTAGGTTGTTGATTTGATTATTGGGTGGTTGTTGTGATATCGCATTGGTTTTTGTGTTATTGCGATTGGATTTTTGTGGTTGTTGATATGTTTGGGTATTCTACTTCAGAGCATTGATTATGAACTTGGCGTTGACCACACCATCATTATTGACATTCCTATTTTTTGCCCACGTGTGAGGTTTTTCATTATAGCTGGTGGAAGGGCAATTGTCTTGATGTTCTGGCTAGGTAGGAATCCTCCCTTATGCAATAAGGGATCGTTCAATGTTGATCGCCTTGGGGATCAACTTGTCGTAAGTGGTGATGCACTACATTTTTAGATGGAATGCCAAGGTTTTCTCAAGATTGGAAATGATGGTGCAAATTTTTTGCTCATTCGGCATGGCCCACTTGCTCATATTGACCTTGGATTGCCATCATTGTAGGAAGGAAGTGAATGGTTCCCCCTTACCTTGTTTGAGTGTAGATAGTTCCTCTAGATTTACATCCATGCCAATGTTGAATGTGTCTACAATCTCTTGGAATGTTTTGATTCCATTAGGAAAGCAAGAGAACCACTCCATGGTGAGACCAACCAAGCTTTGAGGAAATAGCCGCATTAGATATGTATCGTTATATGTGACTTCAATAGAATGTACCTAGAATTCCCTGATGTGCTCCTCAGGGTTTCCCAACCCATGATATTTGTCAAATTTAGGGATTTCAAAACCCTTTAGGAATGGTACCATTGTCACGCTCCTATCGAAAGGATAACGACACAAATTGCTTGGCATCTTTGTTGTTTTCCCTGATTGAAGATCAAGAACTTGCTGCGAGAGCAATTTGATTTGTGTTGTTACGTCATCTTATAGATCAGGTGGTGAAGTGAATGTGTTTTGAATTGGTTGAAGTGTTTGAGTGATGGGTGGTGTGTGGGTGGGATTTTGTTGCAACCTCTGTTGTGCAAGTAAGGCTTGCTAATATGCCTGCATTTTTTGTTGTGCCAACAATGCTTGTTGTTGGTCTTGTTGTTGTTGTTCCAATAAATATTGTTGTTGGGCTGCCTACTATTGCGCTTGATACTATTGCAGGGCTTGTTGATATGCTTGTTTTAATTGTGCCTAGTATTGAGCTTGCGCTTGCACTTGCTAAGCTTGATATTGGGCTTGATCTTGTGCCTATGCTTGTGCGACCTGGGAAACCTACATGGCTTGAGTTGCTTGTGCAACTTGGGTGGCTTGTTGTGCTGATAATTGTGCTTATGCTTGTTGGGTAGCTAGTTGTGCAGCTTGTTGATTTTGAATTTTCTAGAGTTCCTTTTAATAGGAGGCTTATTGAGCTGCTTGCAACACGATGTTGAATGAGTTTGTCATGTTGGGTTTTTGTGGTGGTGGTGGATTAGGAACAATGTTTTTTGTCATGATGGGATATATTGTTGTATTGATATTTGAGGTTTGGGTGGTGGATGGTGTGATTGATATGCTTAGTCCTTGGGAGACCATGTTTTGAGATATTTAGGGGGTGGTAGATGACATGTTGATTGTTGGGGTTACTTGAATGGTTGCCACCTATTATTGTGATATCGATAGAAGGATTCAATACAATGTTTTGATTTATGATTGGGGAGTTTCTCATATTTGGTTGATTGATGGTGGGTAAAGGGGGAAGGCCTAACCCAAGGGGTGGTGTGGATGTTAATGGAAAAAATGGAATTGGTGGAAAAATAGGTGGTGTATTTCTTTGGAGAAATGATGATGATGATGAGGGATTGAAGACTCCCCCTGATCCAAATAATCCACCTTCTCCTTGTGAGGTTATGGGGAGAGAGGTCTGTGTGTTGAGAGGATATACTTGTGTTGCGTGAAAAGAGGTTGAATGGGTAGGGTCATGAAATGCAAGCATAATGTATGGGTGCAATGGATTTACTAGGATAAATTGACGCAATATGGTGTTTGCATCCAACTCCTAATTGTTCACAAGGGGTTGTGTTTGAAGTGCATGAAGTAATGAGATTCCCTTGTTGACAATTGGTTGAGTTGGAGAAATGGATGATGTGATTTACAGAATTCTTTCAGTGATCCTTTGAAATGGAGGTGTGGGTGTAATTGGAGGCATGATCCCAAGAGGTTTCTCCACAATGGTGCTCACGTCATAATCAAAAGGGAGTTTAGCCCCTTATTTTTCCAATTCAAGCATGTATTGTGATGGATTTAGCCTCATCATGGCATTGAAAATTCTGCGAGTTTCAATATTTTGCACCATTTCAATAATTTCATCTTATGTCATCCTTAAGATATTGTTGGTGATGTCCTCTACTTGACCTTCCTCTTGAGGATTTTTTTATGACAAAGGAATATTGGTTAGGGGATTGTTTGACCCAATGGGATTCATTCCAGGAGTGATTTGGCTTAAATCACTCGAAGTTGATGTTTCTTTGTTGATTTCCATGTTCTTCTTGTGTTGCGATCTAGTTTGCACCATAAAACAGGGCTCAATTTTCAAGAATATGCGAGATGATCCTCTAATCCTTTAGATTGATCTAACTTTAGATACAAAAGAGAAAAAATAGGATGATTAAGGATCAAAGTGTGATGATGAGACAACGAAAGATGGATGATGTGGATGATTGAACTCTTTGAGAAATTTTGAAGGAGATACTAGACTTTGGGGCTTGATTTGTTTTGATTTGGTTTGATTTGATTTGACTTCAACCTTGGCTTGATTGGATTTTGATTTTGGATAGTGAACTCACAAAATCTAAGAGGTTGGATGTTGCCCTAGAGTAGACTTGTACACAAGATGATAATTTGACTAAGTGTGTAAAGAAGGATTCATCTATACACCCCTAGTCAAACAAGATGATTTGGATTTGGATTTGCCCTTTGGATTTTGGATAATGAAATTATAAACCCCAAGATGTTGGATGTTATCAAGAGGTAAACTTGTTCACAAGGATTGATAATTTGACTAAATATGTGGAGAAGGATTCATCTACACACATCTAGTCAAACAAGATGATTTGGATTCGCCAAAAATCTAGCATGAATGATTTTTTCAATATTTTCAAGAGTTTATTGATGAGATGTTTTTGATTGAATGTTTGAGGGATAGATGAGAATGATGACTTTGATCCTAGATTAGACCTAGATAGAACTCATTTCTACAAGACTTTGGTATTGAAGAACACGCTTGGTACTCCCTATGTGAGAAAATCAATCTTTTGAAAGAGACTTGGATTTTTTTGGCAATAAAACTCATAAAAATTAGGATTGTTCTTCGATGCACATTTGTAAAAATTGAAGGTCAATCTTTCTCTAAATTCATAAAGCATAGACAAACGTTTCTTGTGACTCTTTTGACTAAGACTTGGATTTTGGTGTTCGGATTTTGATCTTCCAGGAAATAATTTGGAAGAGAACATGTGTGGGGTTCAATTGTTTCTTAGCTTTTCTTAATGAATTATTTTTACCACAAACACTCTCTTGATTAGCTTTTCAAACTAGATGTCTAATGTCCTAACTTCTTATCATCCCACAAGTTCCATTCTGTGAGAATCAAGGAAGTTAAGGCAAAAGTTTCCTAACGTTGACTTTAGCGTGAACAAATTATGATATAAATCCAAATACTTAGAAGCCTCTAAGGATGAAATCCCTAGGGAAAGCACGAGCACTTGGATTTTTCAAAGGTATTTGTTCCCCCTTAAGAGTTTGAAATCTTGAAGACCTTGTGAATTTTTGTTTTTCAAGCATTTTATATCCAAGAAAAGTATTTTAATTCCAAAGTGATGCACAATCCTAGGATAAAATGAGGCAATATTTGTTGAGTTCTCACTTGGATAAATCTAGCTACGCCTACTCTTAGCGGATGATTAGATGCTTGACCACACAAATTCCCCCTTATAGTACATTCGCTTCTCGGGTCAACCAAGCATCAGTACCCATGAAACTCCCATGGCATACTTCTCATATCTACCAAGAGCCATAAAAATGTGGGATGACTTCAAAATAATCGTTTTTGCATCAACAAATAGATGGGGATTTTGGATTTTACACAATTTTGACTCGTAATCAAGGCACCTATTCAGAAAGCCACATGAGAGGCACAATCAACTCATACAAAGAGTATCACCTGCTTGTCTGTAGGAGTTCTTGTAATGATGAGATTTCCTCAACATTCAAATTTATATACTGGTTGGGAGTAGCTTGGCATTTAGCTCGTTATTGGTTTGAGTCGTTCCCTTGGGGTGAGTACTTTTTCCCACCAAGGCAAGCTCTCTAAAGGTGAACAATAGCGAAGAAGTGTAATTGTGGTTCGACCACCTAACACATTTAGGTGGGAGAACACACAAGACCTTTTCTTCACACTCATAAGGTTTGTTCAATTTTAAGATTCCAAATTGAAGAGTGGAGGTAATCACTTATACAGCCTAATATCACAAAAAGAATTTTGGTTCTCAAGATTTCCTTGAGGTGTGAGAAAAGTGCATACGTCTTTTTTAAATGATATTAATTTGGATAAGAGATTACAAAACAAATAGTACACATGTTCATTTTAACCACAAAGTATGATATGAATTTTTTTTAAGCACCAACTTTGAACTGTGAGATTTGTTTGTTCATTTATTAAGTCCCAAAATAAAATCTAGTGAGTTGCCTATGATTATTTTTAATCCCCTTTGTTTTATTCTTTTCAAGCCCAAACGAAATTTAGTGAATCCTAGAAAGCAATAAGGTAGTAAATCCTTAGAAAGAGAATTATAATTTTTCCCCAAAGTGTTTAAAAATACTTGATACAATGAGATAATGAGGTCATAAAGAACCCTTGTTCTTCATCTCCTTCCTTCACCTTTGATCAATTCAACCTACAAAACTGGTTAATACTGCAAAAAATAGAGACCAAAAGCTAGCTAGAAGTCAAAATAACCAAAATAAAAAAAGCACATGCTGAAAATAAATTGAAATCTGCCTTTTACTCAACCCTAGCGGTGCAATCTGCATATACGATGGAGTTTGGAGAAGTCAGTGACATAATATAGTGTCACTTGGGACTGACAACGACACTTTGTACAAGGGCAGTGATCATGATTGTGGCGCAATTTGGTCCAGCGACAAAGTTTGAACTTTGGACGACCGATAATACAGTTTGAAAATTCAAATTTTCGGGCTGGAAGACCTCAGCGACATAGTTTGGAGTTTACAATGACGCTATATTGTGCCGCTAGACTGATAGCGATGAAGTTTCCTATAGACACAAAACATTAGCAAAAAATTATAGATTTTTTAGAAAAACGTGTTAGTTTTCTCTAGATTTGCCCTCCTTCTAATGCCAAAATGTGAATGGATATCTTAGACCTACACCAAAGTGACAAAACAACACATTGTTAGTCAATAAACACATCTAAAATACACATTCCCCATGAAATTCATTTGAATGTGAAGAACAAGAAAAGCAATGTGAAATAACAAATGAAAGCTATGAAATCTTATTCTAAACAATCAAACTAGCATCCCATGGGGGAATTGGTGTCATTTTGATGTGGAAAATGGCCCTATCCCAATTCCTTGATGTAAAATGATGATCTTTGGTGATGATTGTGCTTCCTTGATGAAATTTATCAATAACTTAACTAAATTGATTGTGAAATACGAAGTGTTATGGAATTCAAATGTTAAATGCCTATAGTGATTGTGCTCTTGGTTGATGGATCCAAAATCAATAGAGGAATTCTCTATTTATAGAAGAGAATGAGAGAGAAAGAAGCAAAATGGATGAATGTGGGACAAAAGACCAACCAATGAGAGAAGACCACTTGTCCATATGTGATTGGAGGAGGAATGAGCACATTTTGATGAATTTGCACATAAATATGGTTAGGTGGAATTTGAAATTGTTGAGATGACAAGTTGGAGGGAGAAAGAAGAATGGAGTAAATGCCACTTGGCTCAAGGAAAAAACATGTAAGAGGCCTTTAATGCCTTGTTGGATTTACTCATCCCTTTTGGAGGGATTTTTAAATTTGAGGAATATTCCCTTATTGATGCCAAGTTGAGAGAAAATAGAGGAATTAATAAATCAAATAAATTGATTTATCGTGCAAGTTGCAAAATTTAGAGGATTTGATGGATTAGGATTGGGATTAATCAAAATTTGATTAATTTAGATGGAAATTAGTTGATTTGACAATTTTGACTTCGATTTTTGGATTTAAATAAATCAAAGTTGAGAGGAATAATGGATTTAGATTTAATTAAATAAAGATTGATTTATTTAATTATAGAGGGTGATGTTAGATTAAATCAAATAAAGATTAATTTATTTAATTTAAAAGAGATGACATTGGAGAGTAATTAAATAAGGTGAATTATTTAATTACAAGAGGGATTATCAGATTAATTAAATAAAATAATTTATTTAATTAATAAAAGTAGGTGACTTAATTAGATAAATTTGATTTATTTAATTAAGAGAGGAAATACGATGAATTTAATCAAATAAAGATTATTCAATTAAATTGATTAGTAAAGGGGGTGATTCAGGAGAAGTGATGTTAGTAATATCAAGATCAGGTGTGTAAGATCAATTTGTATATTTTACGTGTTTACACAAGGTATTTAATTAATAAACCCTCTTAATTTGTCTACTTATAAATAAATTGAAAAATTATTTTATATAGTTCACTTTCTTAAATTCTTTCTAAGATTATTTTCTTTTTGATTTAATTAAATAAACAAATCTAACTAATTTTTTTTATTTGATTAATTCTCTCTCATTAAATTTGAATTTCTAAATTCAATTTTATCACATTTCTACATAACTCTCTAACCTCCTTCCACCTCATCATCCACCTCACCATGTGTCACATGAATTTAAATATTTCTAATTTCTAAATGAGAGTTTCCATCAACAAACTCCTAACAAGATTGGGGACACATGGCTTCTTCTTCCATTTGATGCTCTTCAACACTTGGCAAAGTGTTCTATTAAAGAGAACACTCTCCATGATTCCCTCTAACTTCTTCATCCTCCACCATTCATCTTTCCAGTTGAAATCTTGACTGTCGAATCCTGCCACATCACAATATGCCTTGGAAATCTTATAAATACAACATCATTCTCCAACATTTGAGATCCCATCTTTGAGAAAACTTACTCTACATAAATCATCTTTGAGCATTTAAAGCATTTGAGCATTAGAGTATTTAGAATATTTAACATAGTAGAAGCATATTAATTTAGAATCATGGCTTAGTTTATTAGCTGCATTTCTATTATCATAGTAGTCTTACACAACATTTACATCATAGTCTTTAGCATCATATCCATTATCATTTACAACACATCATGTAGCTTAAAAAATCATGTAGGAACAAGGATTCTTGCATTCTACAACATCCATTCTCTAGGTTGTCATTCTAAAGGTCATAGTGCAAGCAAAATCTGAGAGCCATTATGATTCAAGGAATCCTTAGAGATAGGAAACAATGGAACGGTTTTAAGGAATAGTTTTATCAGTTTATTTGTTATTTTGATCTCCCTAATATAATATGTTTCATTGATTGTTTGTTTCACTTAGTCATATTTTACAATCACACAGTAACATATTCCTATGATTAAATAAACCATTTTCTTGTATTAATGTCTCATTGGTTATCTTTATGCAAAAAAATCTTTCATCTCTGAAAAATAAAACAGTATTAATAATTTAATAAAAATTTTAATGTCATAGGTAAATTTATTTTCAGTCTTGAATGCCAATGTTGTAATACCACTTGTAGTAACCATAACTAAAAATCGAATATACAAATTCAAACAATTTAGTAACTGCACAAACTAAATATTTTTCAGTTAATGAGTTTCCCATGTCAATGTTAATGTCTCATTGCTTATCTTTGTTCAGAAAAGCTCTCTCATCTCTCAGTTAGGCTTTGAAAAATAAAATAGTATTAATAAGTTGACATAAATTAGATTGTTTAACTCAATCTATTTTTTCAGTTTTAAATGAAGCTTAAAATACCACTTGTGGTAACCATAACTATAATCAACTATTTTAGAATTTTACACGATGCCATGTACATTTATATGTTACATGATTATATAATGCTAATGAAGAAATTGCATATAATTTATATTGTTATATAATTAGTTACTATACAAGTTGCAATAATTTATTTCACCTAATTTTTTCTCTTAAGAATATCCTTGTCTAGGATCAATGTTGGAGCTAATTCTTTTGTATTAATGATTTATTGTTTTTTGTAACATAACTTATTGAAATGTATCTCTTAGATTTAATGAATGTAAAGTTGTTGAATTCATGATTTAGTCTTTGATTATTCTGGCTTTACTCTTTTTAGGTTAGCTCTTATGTTTATATTTTACTATTTGTCCTTTTTTGTTTTTCTTCAGCTAAGGCTTCTTTCCCTTAGTCCTTTTTCTATTGTACCAATTGTACATTCCCACCCCTTTGATTTATTTTATGTCATTCACAAACATTAATATAACTTATTTATTTCTTTCTCTATATTTAATTTATATATCTCAAAAAAAAATATTGCTTGTTTTATCAATATGAAGGTATTTTATTTTTTAGCTACCATTGTTGAAACTGAAAGTTCAAACTAAACCCACATGTATATGCAAGTATAGCCCTTATTTCTAAAATTAGTGAACCATTATATGAATTTACTATTACAAATATAGCAAACTACTTACTGAAATAGTAAGCTAAACATATTTAAATGGGATAAGGGACTATCACTCAAAGGCTCAAACAACATGCATACAAATTGATAATTGATAATTCTGTACTATGAAATGTGTGCAAGGATATGAGCCAAAATGAGTAGATACATAATAAAATCATTTTCATTAGAGTGATATGAATCATGTATTATAGGCTTTGATGATGAAATATAATTTTGATTTAATATAAATGTATGATAGAATCAACTCTGAAGCAATGGGTGAATCAAATATGTACTCTTGTTACTTACCAAAAGTCATAAGCATAAATATTTCTCAATTTTCTTTTCTTAAATTTACATATCTAGTTATTTTTTTTACAATTAATGGAATTCTCATCTAACAACATTTTGTTTCATTGCATACAAATTCCAAGGTTTGAAAAAAGGAATTTCAAAAAAGACATTGTGAAGCTCTTACTTTACTTTGACATATGAACACTTGAAAATAATTGTTTGAGGGTGCTGGCAAGAAGTTGAGTCCACTTTTTGGCCAAAGAGTGGAAGTTTTTTCCCTGATTTTCAAAGTTTGACACATTTGACCTTAAAATTTGAAGCACTTAGAGATGAAATCTTCAAACAAGTCAATAATCATAAAATGTAGTACTTGGAGTCTAGTTTCCAAATATGTAATTTATTTCAATACCCACATTGTACAAATTGAGTTTCAATAGGCATTTGTAAGAGCCACTATTTAAAAGTCATTTTTTTTTACCATACCATGCACATGTACGACATCCATATTTTGACTTAAATTATCATATTTTTCTAAATCCTTTTGGGATTAGACTTGTGACTCACTAAAGCATTCCTTGGATATTTTTTTGTAATGTTTTATTGAATATTTTTTTTTTGTTAATTTTTTATCAGGCATATTTGATGTTTAGAAAAATCATCGTGTACGACATGCATAAGATGACCTAAATTTATCATTTTTTGCATTTTTTTTTAAAAAATTGAAAAGAATTGTCTGAAGTTTTCCCTTGTGCAATCCGTTCGTCAAAATGTTATGTTGATCAAAAGTTATTAAAATAGTAAAAAATACTGATATTTAAAGTTTATGGACCAATTTCATCAGAAATTAATTGAAAAATAGAAAAAATAATCCAATTGTAAAAAAAATTACATATTTGAAATCCGCATTGTCTCATCTAAAATGGGTTTTAATTTTGTCAAAAAATTCTTCAAAAAAAGTCATCAGCCATATGTCCAAACTCGATTTTTTTCCCTAACATTGTTAGAACCTTCAATTTGTAGGTCAAACCAAGTTAAAGGCCTAGGTTCTGCATCTCTAATGTGCTTTTCCCAAACCAAAATCCCAAAGCAAAACCCCTAATTTACATTAAAAATTCAAATTAGAAACGAGATCCCTGATTAAATACGGATCCTAATTTTATAATCTGGATCTCATTTTGATAATACTGGATCCCATTTCTCTTGAATTGTGTTATTTTAAATTACTGTGAAGTCTGCAACTTCACATGTACGGCCGAGAGCAGTAAAATTGGTCTCTTTTTCATTGAGCATTTTTTTTACAGGTGGTGACTTGCTTTTTTGATAAATTTTTTCAAAGGAGAGATCCCATTTTTTCAAAGAAAGAACAAAAGGTCTTCAACTTGCAATATGAATTGATTTTTTCAAAGGAGGCATGACTTGTTTTGAGGAACACAAGAGGAAGAATTTAGTCCTTTTAGGTCTTGAACTTCCAATTTGAATCGATTTTTTTGAAGAATTTCACTATTTACATTCATTTGTGCTTGAGAATTTTATAATCATGGGAAATAAATGTCATAATAAGAGGAGGAAGACATTGACTCCTGAAGAAATTGAAGCAAACAAAGAGAAGGAGAGACAGAGACAAAGAGAAAGAAGAATGAGAATTAAATCAATGAATGATGGGGGAGCATCCAATTCCACAACTATTGAAGATGAAAACATAGAGGAGACCATGGTTGTAGATGAAGCGAATTTGCAAGAAGTCAATTTGGAGAAGAATGTGATTATACAATCAAGTCCTACTATGTCTTCAAATCCCTCTTTCAATGCTATGGATAATGTTTCAATATGCACAAATCCAGGTACGTCTTCAAATCCACATGTTAGTGAAATGGTAAATTCGTATGTAGAAATTTTACAAGATGCTGGACTTAACGATGTTGACATTGATAATATTCAGAGAGATGAAACTTTTATAGAATTTGTTGAAAATGATAGTGAGAATGATCCTTTTGTTGAAAATGAAATTGAGAATAATCCTTTTATTGAAAATGAAAACAAAAACCGTTTTGTTGATTTAAATGAAAATGAAAACCGTTTTGTTGATGAAAATGAAGATGAAAATGTAAATCGTTTTGACGTTGAAAATGAAAATGAAAATGAAATTGAAGATGAAAATGAAGATGAAGATGAAAATCTAGAATGTGATGTTGAATTTAATGAAAATACTTTTTTTTTAAATTGAAAGTGGTGTTTTTGATAATCTTCCTGGTCAAATTTCTTAGAGGCAAACAAAATATACAACGAATTCTTTTAACATAAAAAAATTACAATTCAATGTCAACTAATGATGCAATTGATGAGAATGCAAAAAATGAGGAAAATAATGAAAAGGTTAGACTTTTTTGTTAAACCAAAAAGAAAAGATCAATCATTAAAACATACTATATGTACTGTTTCTATTGCCATTCAATCAATTGGAGAAAAGAGTCGATCTAAAGATAAAAATGCGGCAAGAAGAGCTATAACAACTGCTATAGTTAATAAAGCAACTTTGAATAAAATAATGGTAAGAAATATTAGTGAAGTTTTAAAAATACATCCTAAAACATTGCTAAGAGCGGAAAAAAGAAGAATAATTATAGAAAATGATCCTATCAACCAATGTTGGAGTTTCAGTGGTCGACTCCCAAGGTCTGATATGAAATTGAATGTTGAAATTAAATCTTTGATTGAAAAATATTGGCATGATAATACTAGGGTTTCATCTAATGCTAGAGATGTTTTAAAATTAAGGGTGGGGTCCAAAGTTCGCGATCCTCACCCAAAACACCTATTAGATAAAACACAAACTAAATTTTATAAAAAAAATTGTGGTGATTTAGTGTTACTCGGTAATATTAAAATAAGTCAAAGGTCTTTTGAAAAATGTAAACCATGGTATGTAAAAATTAATAAGCAACGAATATCTTCTTGTTGTAAAACGCATGTTCAATTTCGTTATTTTTATGATGTTTTTCGATATATACATTGTACCTTGCATACTAACATGATTATACAGGAATGCGGTATTAATATGCCACCTGAAGCAATAAGGGAGTTTATTTCAAGTTTGTTTTGTGAAAGATCTAATGGTAAATTGTTTTATTTAAGTTCTTGTATTTCTAGACAATGCGTTGACTGTGGAAACCTTTCATTCTTAGGAATTTGTATGCATGAAAGTGTTGATAATGATTTTGGAAAACAATTAGTAGAAGTTAAAAGATTTAAGAATGTTCACTATTCTTTAAAAGATGGAAAAATAGGAAAGCGTTGTGATTTAGTTACAAAAAAAGTTAGTGTGCATGCATTCATGAGTGAATTTAAGAATAAGATAGTACCAAAATATATCATGCACTCTCAACATGATTGATGGCTTGATGGCCAATTTTGCGCATGTAGAAACACATTTCCAATTGGTACTATACTTTCAGTGGTTGATTTTGCAAAAAATTATACTCTAGCTCCACAAGAGGAAATTCAATCACAATATTATAATTCAGTGCAAGTAGCTATGTTTGTCCATATTGTTTATAGAAATGTAAATAATAGCACTGAGGATGATAGAAAAGTTCTAAGGGAGTATCATTTTTATTTGAGTGACAATTGATTACACTCATCAGAGTTTGTTCAATACTGTTTCAATATATTTTACAAAAATTTAAGAGAAAGAGGAGTCCATATGAAAGAACACCTCATAGGGTCAGATAATTGTATGGTGCAGTTCAAGAATGCTCGAATGTTCTATTGGTTAAGTAGGATTCACAAAGAACTGAATGTCCAACATATATGGAGTTTTTTTGAAGCTGGGCATGGTAAAGGAGAACATGATGGAATTGGTACGTGTGTCAAAAGAATTCTTGCTAGAGAACAATTAAAATTTGAAGATGCAGTAAAATTTAAAGATGCACGTGGGATTGTCGATTGGTGTAATACAATATTATCTATACCTGGTTCGAGTGAGTACTCTAGAGTTCATCAATTTTTTTGGCTGGTTGAAGAAGATAACATTGTACCTAGAGTTGACTATGAGACAATTAGTGGATCTACTAAATGACATTCATTTAGGAGTTCGACAGCAAACACATGGACTATCTGGACAAGGGAGCTTGCATGTTTTTGCTAGTTTTGCATCTCAGGAGATTGGGAAGCATGTGAAAATACAGAATGGGTTGAACAGTTGGAGCAAAGATCGTTGACACCTTCACAAGCACATGATCAATATGAAAGAACTATTGAAGAAAATGATCAAGTGTTTGCATCTGAAGACTATGACCATGTTTCAGACCTTGTACAAGAAGGTAATTTATTTCATTTAATTTTGCTTTATTAAGTTATTTTGTACTACTAAATTTTTTATATTGATATGCGCAAGTTATTAAATCATTTTTTGTTTGTAGGACATGTGTATGTTGTTGTTGCACTTGAGGGGAATGAAGAGCAAACAGAATATTGGTTGGCTTGTTGTGTGGAGAGTAAACATAATTTAATATTGCCTCGAGAAGATGATGATGGCTATCATTATCCAACAAGTACCATGATCCCCCTAAGACATCTCCTTAAACAAATTTTGATAACAATTTTTTTGATCCCCTTAAACAATATTTTAGAACAAGTTTTTCATTTCATTAAGAAAAATTTGAGAACTTATATGATGATTGTTTTCATATTTTCCAATGGGATTGGTTGTGGTTGGTGGTACTTGGCTACGAAAATACCTAGCAAGGAAGAATGGTCTACCTGCATTCGAAGATTATGAACCGCATAAAAAAATTATACATTATTCACATTTACGGTGGCAACAAATATAAAACTAGATCGGTATCGTGGAAGACCTGCAAATAAAGTGTTATGGAAAATTTCTATGGAAGAGCATGAGACAATCATAGATGCATTACAAAAAAGAGAGGATGTAGATGGTACAATGGAATAAGTAAATATAGGTAAATATAGTTTAAGTTTTATATTGTCCTTTTAAATAGAGGTAATTATTAGTAAAAATGTATTTAAATACATGTTTTGATTACATATTGATATTGCTTGTACATTAATAGTTTAAATTGATTTATTATCCTTTTTTTGTATCTTTAAGCCATCATTGCATTGATCTCATACTTTGAAACAAAAAGGAGAGGATGTCTGGATTCAACCTACACACGTGTGGAATACTTTTAAATGTAGGTACTTGAGTTGTGTACATATAGTTAGTTTTATATAAATTAAACTATGTATGTTTTGATGATTTCATTGATATTGCTTGTACCTTTTTGGTATTAGGCGGTGTGAAGACCTAGTACATTCTGGGCATGAGTTTGAGATTTTCTTGAGATGGCATATCCAAATTTTGTAAACATTATTTTGAGATGACGTATATGTACATATATGTCCTTGTATGTCTTCAAATCACTAAATTTCATGCATACATTATTGTTAAATCAATTATATCCTTAAGATGTTGTATTATGACCCCTTAAGACATTCCCTTAAGACAATGTATTGTGACCCCTTAAGACATTGTATTATGACCCCTTAAGACATCCCCTTAAGACATTGTATTATGACCCCTTAAGGAATCCCCTTGAGACATTGTATTATGAACCATTAATACATTGCATTATGAACCCTTAATACATTCTATTATGAACCCTTAAGACATCCTCTTAAGACATTCTATTATGAACCCTTAAGACATCCTCTTAAGACTTTGTATTATGACCCCTTAAGACGTTCTATTATGAACCCTTAAGACATCCCTTTAAGGCATTCTATTATTAACCCTTAAGACATCCCCTAAAGATGTCATATTATGACCCCTTAAGACGTCCCCTTAAGACGTTGTATTATGACCCCTTAAGATGTCCCCTTATTTGTTTTCAATGTATGCCTTATAATTTAGTATTGGAATCCATTATTTGTGTTGACAACTTAAAACATAGTATTGGATGCCATTATTTGTTTTGACAACTTATAAATTAGTGTTGGATTTTGTTATTTATAGAATTTATTAATGCTTTTGTTCTCTAATCTTGTATGGTTTTGTTTATTTCTTAAAATTTTATCCTTTCTGGTATATAAACGAATTGCTTTGGTTTGTAAATTATGATTTATTGACTAATTATGATATTAGGTGGTGTGAAGACCTAGCTAATTATTGAATGTACATATCATGTATTAGATCACTAAATTTATAAACTATAATTATTAAAATGTCCTATTAATTTCAACTTTTATTTCATATTTATATTTAATTTCACATTAATTTCCTATATTAATATCTTGACTATGAACATAAAATGCATAAATGTATATGTGTAAATTAAAATTTCAAACAATAATAAAGTCCATAATTTATGTAAATATATTAAGTGCATGAAAAAAATTCCATCAGAGTACAACCCATGAGCTAACGTCTAACTAAGTACTCAAGAACCATGAATTATAAAGTCCAACAAAGTACGTGACAAACCAAAAATATAGTCCACAAAATAAACAAGTATAACCCACAAAATCATGTTTCTAGGTCATGTATTGTCTCTATAATCAAGAAACCTCTTCGTGCCATGCGGACTATGCAGATGACCTAAAACACTCTGTATAAGAGAAAGATGAAATCATATGCAAGACAATGAAAAACAATTAATGACAATTTAATTTATAATTCATCATATTAAAATTAAATTACCGTCATATCTGGGTTTGGATGCTCCACTGCACCTGAAGCAACCTCTACATTCTCTAAATCAATCTACACAAACAATACAAAAAAATTTAAAATTAGATGCACAAGTCTACAATTAAAAATGATTTAATTGAAATTAATTTATAATTTATCATATTTTAATTGTACCATATCCATAGGTTGTGCACCCTCTTCTGCAGGACATGTTTGTGCATTCTCAACTACTAGATGTGTCACATGCTATAAAAGAATAATAATTTAAAACATGTATTAGCTCAAATTATATTAATATTCAATTTGAAATTTAAAATTATTTAGTTATATATTCACAATATATAATTTATAATTTAATTTAAATATAATAAAAAATTTAAATTACCATTTGATCTGGAGCCCGCTCCACATGCCCTACTGGAGGTGTAACTATGTCTAGGTCAGGGCTGAAAGTCGCACTAACAAAGTCCTACAAGATCAAAGTTAAAGCATGTACATACTTGAATTAGGTAAATATATATATATATATATATATATATATTCAAGTTTTCACAATTTGTGTAGAAATTTATTTAAACAACCTAAAAATCAGAGGCCTCACAAGTAACCACAAAATCTAATGTTTGCCTGATGCCCATTCTGATTGTGGTATCAACCTAGACAGACATGTAGACATGTAACAAAAGCTTATAATATTTACAAGTATACATGCACATTTCATATATATAGTGAATTAAAAATTCATAATTGTAACTACACTAATGTAAGTTAAACAATTTACAATATAAATGTACCTACCCCTGGTCTACGACGACTGATAGTGGAGGAGTGCTCGACAACCCCTCAGGTGGAATCGACGTGGAAGCCGATTGACTCGCCTAAACCAACATTAATATTTCAAACATATATGTTATTCAATTATAAATTTAAAACTCAAGTTAAAAATCATTTCATTTATAATTTAAAAATTTGAAATCAAAATACCCCATAAGGGTTGTTGATTAGGACTGGTGTCGATGTATGTACTCGTGGAACAGATGATTGCCCCATCATTACTATCGTCTGTACACCAAACAATTTGATTGTTAAAATGTATTGCAAACTTTACTTTGATATATACATTAATTTATAAGAAATATATACATTCATCAAAATTCTTATAAAATGAACATGTAGATGCATATTTATACTTGTGTACCAGTGTCCTTAGGATGTTCACCTCTTGTAAGAAACTCTACAAATGAACTGGTGTGACCAAATGAACCACCAAAATCTCCACGTCCACCTAAACTAGGTGTGGCCTGATCAGGTCCATAGCATACTTGATGGCAATTGGTACATACATGTGGGATGAGCCTCGACAATCCTGGAGTGGTACTCAGACTAGCTCCATAGAACACTCCTCCATCATCATCATCTCTATGCTCCCCACCCGCTATCGTAGAAGCATGCTGATCAAGGTCTCCTATGAGTGTACTAAGGGAACCTAATGTCAAGACCATAGATCGATGATGCATAGGTGCAGGAATAGGAGGACCAGGGGCAACAACAAGGGGTTGTGCATGCATAGGGCATTGGGATCAACCCTTGCCCCTAACCTCTGTTGTGGCATGCCGCCACCAACACCCTGAAATGATTTAAAATCAAAATAATTGAGCTTGTGCCCCATAAAAAAATCTACATATAATTTCCTCAAAAAATACAATGGGCACTCCCAATTAGCATGTGGGGGACTATCAAAAACCATATACCATCGATCCCAAAAATGTGCACTCATCTGTGGATGTATGCACCACCTCATGGATATTCTAGATTTGTTCACAGGAATGGGCTATCGAGTAACGGGGTCGAGAAAGTAGGGGGCTAGGTGGGATTTCATTATTTTAAGGTCTAATATTTCTTTATAAGAGAGCACATTAGCATAAAATTGTCTCATTTGTTCTCTGTCTCGTCTATGCCTATCTAGATCAAAATCAATGGTCCTGATGGCATCCACAACATTTTGCATTGCAGATGCAAAAAGTATAACATGGGGTGGAATCAATGCTTGACTCTGCATAGCATTGATTTGATTTTGTATTGATGCAACCTGATCATTTATGTGTGCTTGTAAGCGAGCCTCATCAGATGAAATAGGTCGTGGAGGGGGAGGTGGAGGTCAAGGTGGAGGGGGAGGTGAGGGAGGCTGAGGTGGTGGATTGATGATATCATCAATATTAAAGTCATCCATGATATGAGATATAAGTGTGCACCTGCATTAAATTATACTAAATTAACATACAAACTTAAAAAATTAAAAAGAAATAGTTAAATTTGAAACACACATGCAAATTTGTTTAAATATGATACATGCATACATATATTAGGATCATATAAAATTGAAACACACATATACATTGATTGAACTTGATCAAGTAAACTATGTACATACATTTAAAATAAAATAATACCATGCATTTAACATACATACATTTAAAATAAAAAATACCATGCATAATTTGCATGCATACACCATTAAAGTAAACTATGTACATACAAATTTCAAAATTTAACAACTATATGTGCAATTTTAATACATGTGTACATAGTAAACAATAAACTTGAAACATTCACAAAAAGCTCATTTTATGTCTAATGCATATATATATATATATATAGAACCATCCATCTAAAAATATCCATTTAGAACCAAAATCATAAATTCACGTCACACAAAATATCCATCGTTCACCAAATTCATCACACAAAATATCCATCATTCACCAAATTCATAAATTCATAACTATTTAAGATCATTGTCTTAATTTAAAAACTATTGTGGCTTTCTACTGCATCTCTTCATTTATTTGTGTTTTCCTTTCTAGAATCAGAAGTTCTCCTCTCCTCTACCCATTGTCATTGCTCATCTAAGATCCCATCCATAGCCTTGACAACATCAACAATGGTTTGCATCCTAGATGCAATCATCCTCACAGGTGGTGTGGAAAATTCTTCATTTTGAATAATTTTGATTTGATCTTGGATGGTTCTAACATTGGAATTGATTCGTGCTTGCAAACGAGCACCATCGATTTCAGGTGGTGGAGGTGGGGGTTTATGAGGTGGAGTGGGTGGAGGTGGAGGTGAAGGTGGTGGAGATGGAGGGCGTGGAGGTTGATTGTGAATATTATTGAGTCGATCCATGTGATATCTAGAAGATATGAGTGAACCTGCATTAGATTTGTAATTTCAAAATGTAAGATACATGTTTAGGATTTATACCCTTAAACCATTCAATATAAATGGCCTAATTGAATACATATGATAAAATAAACTTTTAAGCCTCATTTATGTCTAAGGCAAGTTACTTGAATGAAAATACAATTAACTATTAATATTAGACAATTTATGAATGTTATAGGGTTTACGGTTTAGAGTTTAACATAGATCCCCTTAAGCCATCCTACCACCCTAAACCATAAATTAATCAACCTAGATCATGATTTATCTCATTCATATTATAATTAAGATCCTATAGGATTCTTGTGGAACAGTTGATTAAGATCCTAAGACAAAATGAAGGCTTTAGTGAAGAACATTTTCTTGTGGAATAGTTGATTGAGAAAGGTCTTGTTTCAATTGACCAACCTAGATCATGAAATATCATTCATATTATAATCTTGCACAATCTTGTTATTGTTAAATTTGGTTGTCTTCGGCAACTTCACCAAATTTTAAGAATTTTTTTGATCCCATTAAGAAATGTCATATTAGGACCCCTTAAGACATCGATTTACGATTTATGGTGATAGGATGGATTAAGGGGATCTATGTCTAGTGAGGTCCTAGGAAAAAATAACATGGCTTAAGGGAATCAAATTTGGTGGAGTTGCCTAAGGCAACCAAATTTGATTTTAAGGTCCTAAGACAAAATGAATGCTTTAGTGAAGAATATTTTCTTGTGGAACAATTGATTAAGATAGGTCTTGTTTCAAATATCATTTATATTATAATCTTGCACAATCTTGTTATTTTTAAATTTGGTTGCCTTGGGCAACTTCACCAAATTTTAAGAAATTTTTTGATCCCATTAAGAAATGTCATATTAGGACCCCTTAAGACATCGATTTACGATTTAGGGTGATAGGATGGATTAAGGGGATCTATGTCTAGTGAGGTCCTAGGACAAAATAACATGGCTTAAGGGAATCAAATTTGGTGGAGTTGCCTAAGGCAACCAAATTTGATTTTAAGGTCCTAAGACAAAATGAATGCTTTAGTGAAGAACATTTTCTTGTGGAACAGTTGATTGAGATAGGTCTTGTTTCAAATATCATTCATATTATAATCTTGCACAATCTTGTTATTGTTAAATTTGGTTGCCTTGGGAAACTTCACCAAATTTTAAGAATTTTTGATCCCATTAAGAAATGTCATATTAGGACCCCTTAAGACATCGATTTACGATTTAGGGTGATAGGATGGCTTAAGGGGATCTATGTCTAGTGAGGTCCTAGGAAAAAATAACATGGCTTAAGGGAATCAAATTTGGTGGAGTTGCCTAAGGCAACCAAATTTGATTTTAAGGTCCTAAGACAAAATGAATGCTTTAGTGAAGAACATTTTCTTGTGGAATAGTTGATTGAGATAGGTCTTGTTTCAACTGACCAACCTAGATCATGAAATATCATTCATATTATAATCTTGCACAATCTTGTTATTGTTAAATTTGGTTGCCTTGGGCAACTTCACCAAATTTTAAGAATTTTTTGATCCCATTAAGAAATGTCATATTAGGACCCCTTAAGACATCGATTTACGATTTAGGGTGATAGGATGGCTTAAGGGGATCTATGTCTAGTGAGGTCCTAGGACAAAATAACATGGCTTAAGGGAATCAAATTTGGTGGAGTTGCCTAAGGCAACCAAATTTGATTTTAAGGTCCTAAGACAAAATGAATGCTTTAGTGAAGAACATTTTCTTGTGGAACAATTGATTGAGATAGGTCTTGTTTCAAATATCATTCATATTATAATCTTGCACAATCTTGTTATTGTTAAATTTGGTTGCCTTGGGCAACTTCACCAAATTTTAAGAAATTTTTTGATCCCATTAAGAAATGTCATATTAGGACCCCTTAAGACATCGATTTACGATTTAGGGTGATAGGATGGATTAAGGGGATCTATGTCTAGTGAGGTCCTAGGACAAAATAACATGGCTTAAGGGAATCAAATTTGGTGGAGTTGCCTAAGGCAACCAAATTTGATTTTAAGGTCCTAAGACAAAATGAATGCTTTAGTGAAGAACATTTTCTTGTGGAACAATTGATTGAGATAGGTCTTGTTTCAAATATCATCCATATTATAATCTTGCACAATCTTGTTATTGTTAAATTTGGTTGCCTTGGGCAACTTCACCAAATTTTAAAAACTTCTTTCATCCCATTAAGAAATGTCATATTAGGACCCCTTAAGACATTGATTTATGATTTAGGGTGATAGGATGGCTTAAGGAGATCTATGTCTAGTGAGGTCCTAGGACAAAATGACATGGCTCAAGTGAATAAAATTTGGTGAAAAAATGATGTCTTTAGCCTGTTTAGGGTTTAGAGTTTTGAGTTTAGGGTTTACGGTAATACGATGGCTTAAGGGGATCTTTGTAGTAAGGTTCTACTACAAAATGACATGGCTTAAGGGAATCAAATTTGGCTTAAGGGGATCTTTGTAGTAAGGTTCTACGACAAAATGACATGGCTTAAGGGAATCAAATTTGGTGGAGTTGCCTAAGGCAACCAAATTTGATTATAAGGTCCTAAGACAAAATGGATGATTTAGTGTTGAGGGTTTAGATTTTAGAGTTCAGGGCTTAGGGTTTAACGAACTTAGGGTGAAGTTTGGGTGGCCCTTGGAATAATGGACTTGCAAGTTAGTGCCTAGTTTATGAATATTTTTTTATTTTATGAATAGATTGACTATTTCCATAATAGAAACACATAATTATGTGTGATTAAGATTGAGTTTGATGTATATTTTAACTGGATGTTTTTTTAATTGAATATAAGATTATTTTATTTAATATTTTTTTCATTAATATTGAACTCACTTAAATGAATTTTATGATATAAAACATGTATAATATAAAATTAGTTAATGTTGAATTGAAAGTATTTTATTTTAGATTGTTTGTAATTGAAAGAACTTAAAAATAAATTATATTTAGATTATTTAGTGTCTAGGTAACTAGTGCAAAAATTTAAGTCCTAGACCAATACTCTAAGTACATATATATGGTAAATCCTAAACCATGGATTTAATCATTAAAATTTTAAAATTTAAATTCAAATTTTTTCATCCCTTACACATTTAATAATGCATTATGAGCCAACTAAAATTTCTTAGTATTCGAAGGCATTCAATTGTCTTTATTTTATCATTTAATTACACTTGATCATTATTCACAAATCATTTAAATTTTTGAAAGTACTATATGATAGGAACACTTCAATAGGAGGACCTAAATTTAATCTAATTATGCATCACCATTTCCAAGTTTGAATACTATTCTCCTCAATCATTTCCATAATCATGAACTTGATCTTATCATTCAGGCTAACCTATGAGAACATGACAATTGAGATCCAACACTCAGTGCCCCTAGGTGTTTTTAAATGCCACTACTTAATAACTTAAATCTTCATTTTTAATAAAACTAATTTCTATGTGTCAAGTAACCCTCTCATTTAATTTCACAAAAAATAAATATTATGCATATGTCATAAACTCTATTCTTTAAATTAATTTATATATTTCTTACCATTATTTTTCTCAAAAATGTATTTAAAAACTATATTTTTCTTCAAAATAGATTATAACTTAAATCTTAATTTCTAATAATTAATTGTTCAAAATCCTCATTTTTTCTCTAATAGAATAGACATCTATATTTTTTAAAGAGAGTTGATTTATTTACCATCCCTAATTTAATTTACATTTCATCAAAATACCACATTTCTTCTTAAGTAGTTCAACTTCAATTCAAGAACCCTAGATCCCTAGATGAAGCTAGATTTTGAATTTAATCCTCACTTAAGGTTTTGAATAGATCCCTAGATGAAGCTAGATTTTGAATTTAATCCTCACTTAAGGTTTTGAATAGACCCTAGATGAAGCTAGATTTAGAATAGACTGATTATTTGACCTAAAATTAATTATCAAAATTCATATAAAAGATAGTTCTAAATGAAAAGTCATATAGCAATAATTAACTCATTTCACAAAAAATGGAAAGTTTTTCTAATCTAATTATAATTTAACATTGAAACTAAAATTTAACATATCATTTTATCCATACAATGCAAATCAAATTTAAAACATTTAAGCAATGCAAAAGAATTTTCTTGAGCTCGAATATTAGGGTTTTCAAAATCAAAATGATTTGTTCGATTTCAATTTAGGGTTTTAGCAATTTTTATTGTTTCAATTCAATTCAGGGTTTCAATTTCTAAGCAATTAGGGTTTTTAATACAATTTTTTAGTTTCAATTCAAACTAGAGTTTTGAAATTCTTTTTTTTTGCTTTGATTTGAATTTGAGATTTCAAAAAGCTTAATTAGGGTTTCTAAATGCAAATTTTCAATTTATTTGAATTTCTAGGGTTTTGAAATGCATTTTTTTTGTTTTGTTTCAATTAGGGTTTTGAAATGCATTTATTTTGTTTTTTCAATTAGGGTTTTAAATGCATTTTTTTGTTTTGTTTCAATTATAGGGTTTTGAAATGCATATTTTTTGTTTTGTTTCAATTAGGGTTTTGAATTTTTATTTTTTGTTTCATCAAATAATTCAAGTTTCAAAAGTTAATTTTGTTTCTAAAATCAGTTCAAGTTTTATTTTTTTGTTTCTATTGAAAATCTTCACAATTTGACCTATTTTTTTAATCTATTTCTAAAATTTCTTATTTCAAAAAAAAAACATGAAATAAAATGCTTAAAATGGAAATAAAATTTGAAATTAAACATTCTAAAAACAGTAAATTTATCAAGAATTTCAATTTCAAATTAAAAAATGCAAAAAAAAAACAAAGAAGAGTACGGGTACCTAGAGGTCGTCTAGTAGTCACTGTCCCTCTCAAACCGGGATGCTGTGTGCGTAGGCGAAAATGAAGATTTCTTCATTTAAAAAAAATAAAATAGTCTTACGAAACGGGATCCCGGTTTGTAAAGAACAGGGTCCCAATTTTTACAAATCGAGATCTCGTTCTTTACAAACCGGGATCCCGTTTCCTCTCTGCCGGTTCGGGACCCTCTAGCAAATGGGATCTCGATTTTTAAAAAGTGGGATCCGTTTTCGATTCAGGCTCGGGATCATAATTTGTAAAAATCGGGATCCCGTTTTTGCTTAGCCAATTTCATTTTTTCGGCTAAAACAAAAACTTCCACATTTTGTGGACCCAACTTCGTGCTTTCACCCTCGAAGCACTCTAGTCAACACTGTGTTTCTATTATAAAATACGAGCTTCAAAAAAGACAAATAGATGCTCTTATGTAACTTTGATTATTTCAAACTCGATACAAATTGTTCAAAAGAATTATGTTGTATTTTTTTATGTGTTAGTGCAATTCATTTACAATCTATATTTAATTTCCTATGAGCGTTTCTCTTGAACCTCCAAGAGCTAGTTAAATGGGTTATTAATATCGCTACTTTTGAAGAAAGGGATGAGGACACTAGTCCAAAACCATCGCGGGTGAAAAGAAATACTATTGAATTGAAAAACCTGCATGTTTTTCTCAACTGAAAGCGAAAGATTTGCTCCAAACAAACACCGACTTTATTAGCTAAAATCAATAAACATTCATATACTGCGCTACTTTAGAAGTTGCTGCTGTACGAAAATTATAAACTGTACAGCTTCTGCAAAACCTTAATAATTTCTCCTAATAATTTCAGAATGGTGGAGGTAGATGTAGGTACTTCAAGAAAGTAAAGAAGGGACTATTCCGAACCTGTAACCTATCTACTGAAGGAATTAGAGAGCTGCTTGGCAGATATAATAAACGAATGCCTAGAGAAAATTCAAAATCTCCTCATGCTCAACTACAGGAAATGGGCCGTAAAAAGTGATGAAAGAAAGACAGCCAAAGCACTTTGTACAGCAGGGAAGGCAAGGAAAATCATGGAAATGCTGAGAGACAACACAGTCATGGAAGAGGGGAGCGGCCCAGTAAAAGTTCCATATCAGGGAAAGTTTTCTTTCAGCTGCTGTTTCTCAGGCGTGCTTTGCGGAAAGTACGAAGTAAGTAAGTAAATAAATGTAGAAGCTTCTGTTTGTTGTTCCTGCCTATTAAGGGAGGGCAGTACTTATTATTATATTATGGTTTCAATTATCAAAGATGCATTTTTGGGACTGGATAGGCAATAGTGTATTTAGGTCTTTTATTCACTTCTGTGTTATTTAATATGTGTGTTTCATAGAGAGATGTATTATGCTGTTTGTAGATAAATTGCAATGCTATGATGTATGTCATCTCAAGGATGAATGTTATAACTATCTTATATGTATGTCATCTCAAGGATGAATTTTATAACTATCCTATCATTTTCATTTTTAAAACTGTTTTCAAAGATATTGATTATTAGAAGATTTAAGTTGGTAATGGTAAAACACATACTATGTCTTTTTCCCTTATGTTTTAGATCAGTTTGGACATAAAGTTTTGGCTCACAAATTATCTCAATGTTTTATATTACTAGTTATTTTTATAAATTGTAAGTGTTCAAAATAGAATGCATTATTGTAAAAGGTTTGATGATTATTGAAATCATGAAAATAAGTCACCAAAGTATAAAATAGAATGATCCAAGGTAGACTTTGAGTGTCAAACCTTCAAAACCTCTTAATTGAGACACTTTCTCAATTTGTTATTTGAATTTTTAAGCACTTGTTCATGTATTTGCATATGCAAAAACCCCTATATCATTTCTTTAATTATTGATTAGTCACATTAAGTAGGCAATGATCACACATTTGTTGCAATGATTAGGAGATGAGAGTGACAATTTTAAATTTGCAAAAAGTGGTGAATCCACATGAAAGCAATGAATTTGTTTTTTTCTTCAAATGCATAAGTTACTTCAAAAACATATGTTTCTCTTGGATTCCCTTTTCAAATTTCTGTAGATCAATATTTAATTAGGCGGCAACATAAAGACTTATCCCATCTTTTGAGAAAAGTGTGACACTCAAATAAATATATTTAACCAAATTTTCACTTTTTATCACCAACAAGTAAATTGTTAAGAATTTAAAAATTATGTAAACAAATGATTTTAAGACATTATATAAATTATTACTATAAATCTTAAAAAAAAATTGTATCATTTTTAAATATTTGTTAATAAATTATTTCTTATACTTTATAATATGTTTAATCAATAATTTTATTTATTTTACATAAGATAAGCTAGAAATAAGTTAAATTCCTAATTTCTTAAACATAAATAATTAACATTGATAATTAAGGAGAAAGCTAACTCCTAGACAAAAGTTACCTATGTGTTTGTAACATTATATCATAACATGGCATCCTCCATCCCTTGCAATGGACAAAACAAACCGTCGGAAAGACAAAAAAGCATTGACGGAAACGCTGACGGACGAACGCCAGTTTCAAACAACGGACGTCAATTTTAGAAATTTTAAAAATGAGCGACAATTTTAAGAGCGGCAATTTTGAAATTTAAAATGGTCTATATCCTGTGGATCCATTCCAGGGACACATTTTTCATGCAAGCAGGGGAATATGGCGGATCTGTCACAATGCCAACCCCTCCATCATCATTCACAACACTGTTAAAAGAAGCAAACATTGATGGCAAGCAAAATCTATTTAAACCAGGGAAATGGAGTTGGAGAGAATCTGCTAACTGTTGGACATAATGCCTCAAGAAGATTTCATCTCATGGAATGAAATAATTGCTGAATGGGCATACTATAGGTTTGTTGAGCAGTTTTTTTTCTAAAATTTTAGTTCCAATCTCAATCATATTCAGTTCGATTTTTACAGTAATCGAGGGAGGAGTGGGACTGAGGGACACCATTTTGTTCGCAGTGGCAGCATTGAACTGTCTCAAGCGTAGAGGGTCGCTGCTATGGAAATTAGATTGTATTGAGTTTCAAAATAACAATTTGGTGTATAACAGGGTTTGGCTGAATGCTTAGAATGGGTTCAAAAAATTTTGGTAGATCAAGGTACTTAGAATGTTCATTTCTCTCTTCAATTATCTAATTTTTATGGTTGTGACATAAGGAGCAGTGGAATGGTTTATGAATCTTTATATTTATAGGTATGGTCGACAATAGAAAGTTTCACAACTTGTGGAGTCAAATCTATAGATTTGCAAGAGGAGAAGTTTGGTACTACAATTGGATATAGAACTAATGTGCTCTCTTGGCTGAAGGCAAGGAAACAACTCCAATCAAAAGCCCACTTTGTTCTTATCTTATTATTTGGATTCGATCTATTATTTCTCATAAGATTCATTGTAGTCTAAATTTTGGCTGAAGGCAAGGAAACAACTCCAATCAAAAGCCCACTTTGTTCTTATCTTATTATTTGGATTCGATCTATTATTTCTCATAAGATTCATTGTAGTCTAAATTTATTTTTTCTTATCTTGTTCAGGAATGTGATTTTTTTTTAAGAGATGGGCTTCCCAATACGCCTTTTTCGACGGATGGAATGGAAAAGATTAGTATCACATTGCGAAAAGTATTGTGTCATATATCAATTCAAAAGATTACAATCTATATAGTGGTTATGTATGTGATTCCTTAAAAGTTGAGGTCTCATGTTGTAAGCCCTTGAGACGAGAAAGTAAATGTAGTTATATGAATTAATAATTCATATTTTTATTAATTGATTATGTCATCAAATTTTATTGCGAGTGTTTGTGTAATTGATTGTATGGTTGGATAATCCTTAACTAGATCCTCTAGTCATAATTCTATCACATGGTATCTAGTGGTTTTAAATCACAAGGAAGGGCATCCATTGGAATTGTATTTTAAGTTATATCTTCTATTTTTTATAATTGGGTAGGTGTTAAGAGAAGTATGCTTGTAAATAGATTGTTGGACTTAAGATAGTTTGAAAAGGAATACTTTAAACATACCCTCAAATTTGAGGTAATTTACAAGGGACTTTGTAAATAGTTCATTGAACATGAGGTAGTTTGCATTGTAATATATAGAAAAGATGTCTTCATGAAGAGTGAGTAGATTCGAACATGTAGTTAATAATTCTATAAAGATAAAAATAAATGTTTGAGATGATGAGGAATGTTTGGATTGGTTGGACATATAAAAGAAGATAGAAGAGGTAATAAACTTAGATATGATTAAAGTTATGATTAATAAATTTAAAGAAAAATAAGCAATTTAGAGAATACACTTTTTATTGAACAAGTTGTGGATGAAGAAGAAGAGGAAGATATAATTCTTTTAAAGATATTGAAATCTATTTCAAAAAATTATAAGGGACTTAAAATTTGGTGTAGTAAAAATGACATTTCACTTTCTTTGTTTGATTGGAACAAAAAAACGCTCACATTATTTGTAGTGTTGGAAAACAGACCGTCACTTAAGTAAATTATTTCTTTATGATTTTTTTTTGTTTTGTACACACCAACAATGTAATGAAGTTCACTTTCAAATTTTAGAACAACTCTTTGGTACAATAAAAAAGGAATTTCACTTTCTTCATTTGATTGGATCAAAAAATGTTAACATTATTTGTTGTGTTGGAAAACACGTTGTCTCCTGTTAGTTATTTCCTTATGAAAAGTTTTTGTTTCGTACACACCAACAATGTAATGAAGTCCACTTTCAAATTTTAGAACAACTTTTTAGTACAATAAAAATGGCATTTCATTTCATCTGATTGGAACAAAAAAATGTTCACATTATTTGTAGTGTTGGAAAACACATTGTCCCTTGTCAATTATTTTATTATTATTATTTTTTGTTTCATACACACCAAAAATGTAATGAGGTCCATCTTCAAATTTTAGAACAACTCTTTGGTATAGTAAAAATGACATTTCACTTTCTTTGTTTGATTGGAACAAAAAATGCTCACATTATTTGCAATACTAGAAAACACATCGTCCCTTGTCAATTGTCTTGGTATGTACGAAACAAAAACTTTTCACAAGGAAATAACTGATAGGGGATAGTGTGTTTTCCAACATTGCAAATAATGTGAGCAATTTTTTGTTCCAATCAAATGAAGAAAGTGATACCATTTTTACTATACCAAAGAATTGTTCTAAAATTTTAAGGTGGACTTCATTATATTTTTGGTGTGTACGAAACATAAAATTTTCATAAAGAAATAATTGAGAGGAGATAGTGTGTTTTCCAGCACTACAAATAATGTGAGCATTTTTTTGTTCCAATCATATGAAGAAAGTGAAATGTCATTTTTACCATTACCAAAAAGTTCTAAAATTTGAATGTGGACTTCATTACATTCTTCGTGTGTATGAAACAAAATTTTTTGATAAGGAAATAACTGACAAAGCACAGTGTGTTTTCTGACATTGCAAATAATGAGTTTGTTTTTGTTCCAATCATATGAAGAAATTGAAATGTCATTTTTTCTGTACCAAAGAGTTTTTCTAAAATTTGAAGGTGGATTTCATTACTTTCTTGGTGTGTACGGGGGAAAAACATTTCAGAAGGAAATAATTGACAAGGGATAGTGTGTTTTCCAGCACTGCAAAATAATGTGAGCATTTTTTTGTTCCAATCAAATGAAGAAAGTGAAATGTCATTTTTACTATATCAAACAGATGTTCTAAAATTTGAAGGTGGACTTCATTACATTCTTAGGTACAATAAAAATGACATTTCACTTTCTTCATCTGATTGGAACAAAAAATTCTCACATTATTCCCACCGTTGGAAAACACACTATCCTTTGTCAGTTATTTCCTCTAAAAATGCTCACATTATTTCAAGTGTTGGAAAACACATTGTCCCTTGTCAATTATTTCCTTATTTTCTTGTGAAAGGTGGAAGATTTACAGGTGGGGGATACATAAAACTAATCAAATTGACTTGACTTCATTATATTTTTAGTGTATACAAAACAAAAACCTTTCATACAGAAATAATTGACAAGGGACAGTGTGTTTTTCAGCATTGCAAATAATGTGTGTTTTACATTCTTTTTGTTTTAATCTCAAGGATGGAGAGCTTGGGGAGGATTTTCAAGTGGGGGATACATAAAACTAATCAAATTGACCTAAGGGGTGATTAACCAATTGGTTTGTTACGTGTAGAGATTTTTACAACACTATGTGGGTTGCAGATTTCATAACACCCAGTGTTTTCCAGCTTGTAATTATTATAATGAAAACCTTTTCTTATTTAGAGAGTATGAATATAATGAAATGAACTTTCAAAATTTACCAATCTATTACTTAGTAAAAATTGCATTTCAATTTTCTCATATGATGGATAAAGAAATGCACAAAATAATTGTAAGTTAGAAAACACAATGGGTTGTGAGTGATTGCATTCTTCTTGTTCTAAGCTCAAGGGTGGAGAGCTTGGGGAGGAGTTGCAAGTGGGGGATACATAAAACTAACCAAATTGACCTAAAGGGTGACTAACCACTTGGGTTCTTACATTTTTTTTTTACAATAGTATGTGGGTTGTAGGTTTCATAGCACCTAGTGTTTTCCAACCTGCAATTTTTGTAATGAAAATGTTTTCTTTTTTAGAGATTATGAATGTAATGAAAGGAAGTTTCAAAATTTACCACAACTATTACTTAGAGTATTAACCTCATTTTTTTTTAATGATAAAATCTTCTTCTTATCTTTTACTTCCTTTTCTAAGTGGTTTCATAAGAAAATACATGACATGGTACAATGTGTTTTCCAACACTACAAATAATAGAAAGAACATTAGAAAGGTACAAGGATAGTTGGTGAAACGGTTTATTGTAAGGTAGAAGGAATATTGTTTATTGACATTGTTTTTTCTTGTATCTGTGTTGAACTTCATTAGGATATTGTTGTCTATACAGAGAGTTAGGGAGAGAGGGAGGGGTAGGTAGAGAGAGATAGTGGAGAGAGGTTGTGTGTGTGAGGGAGGGAGATGGGGAAGGAGGGAGATAGGGAAATTAGAGAGGGAAGGGGAGAGATAAGTAGATAGAAGGTTTTGTATTGCACATTTGCAAGCAAAGAAAGTGAGAGATGATTGTATAAGTGAAGTTGAACAAATGAACTCAAAGATTCTTGAACTTAAGAATTCCATGGAACAACTACAATTGGAAATAAATGATAAAAGGAAAAAATTAGATCTAGGTGCAAAAAAAGAGAATCATATCACATTCATAAAAATATCACCATGATAAATTCTTGTGTCTTTTCTTCAGTTATGTTTGGGTCCATTTTGGCTTACTAACATCCATAATTTATGACTACGATCCATGATTTTTTTCACTTTTGGTAGACATTGTGTACCATGTTAAATACATAAAGGAAGTAGTCTATATGCTTTCATTTGTAGATAAGAAAACAAATGGAGGTAGTCAAATACAATCATGTAAATCTATTTCATGTATACTATGTTGTGCAACCACACATTTAGGATGATAATATCTCCTACTTACAACATTACTTCATTGTAGTTATTCATAGTTCTGCATTGCATAGTTCTTTCTAAACATGTCTTGGGTTCCCATCTAAGACATTTATTGACACATCCTACCATGCATGACCATCCATAATGGAGTTAGACGCTCATGAATAAAAAATTGACAAGGCACATGAAATCTTTTAGAGCATAAAGTGTATGTACCAATAAGTTCAATAAATTATTACATTCTAATAATATAAATATAGAGAGTGACAAAATTCTTACATTCTAATTAAGAGGGAATAAATGATTTCAATATCTAGCCTCATACACCCTCTTTAGAAATGATTATTATTCTTGATTACTATTAAGGTATGGTAGTGAAATTATTATTCTATTTTTTGTCATGTATTATTACACATTATGTTATAATTCAAAATAATTTCTTGCACTCTCTATATAAATATCATTTGCCATGACTCAAAGGTGATTTTCTAATAGCTCCAAAAGATATTTTTTTGTTAATATTGGTGAAGTTTAGTAGCACATTGTGAAAATTATTATATCACATATCAACTCAAAATATTATATTCGTAATAGTGGTTGTGTATTTGATTCATTAAAGGTAGGGTGGGAGGGATAGAAGGAGGGAGAGAAAGAGGGAAGGAGAGAGATACATATAGTTATAGAGAGTGATAGGGTGGGAGGGATAGAGGGAAGGAGGGAGATAGGGAGTCTAGTAGTGTGGGAGGGATAGGTATATAGATAGTTAGGGAGGGATGGAAGGATGGGTACATGGAGAGAGGTTGTGTGTGTGTGTGCGAGGGAGAGAGAGGGGGAAGGATGGAGATAATAAGTGGTAGGGTGGGAGGGATAGAGGTAGGGGAGAAAGAGGGGAGGAGGGAAACATGAATTGGTAGGGTGGGAGAGATAGGAGGACCCAAAATGGACTTAGTATGAGGGAGAGATGTGATGGTGGATTGTGGGAAATAGCCACCAAAAATGAATTTCAATGGGAAAATGAAAATGTAGAACTAGAGGCAAAAAGTACTAGAATGTATGAAATGAAAAACGAATCTTCTCTAAAAATAATTGAAAAGAAGCAGAACAAAGTGAATGAGATAGATAATGTATTGACTGAAGAGATTCTTCTTGCTCTTGAGAAGTTGTGAAAGGTGCATGAGCAACATGTGCAATGGGAATATGGCAATGTAGAACTGGAGTAGTAGGTACTAGAATGTATGAAATGAAAAAGGAATCTACTCTAAAAATACTTGATAACAAGCAACCAAAGTGAATGAGATAGATAATGTATTTATTGAAGAGATTGTTGCTGCTCTTGATAAGTTGAGGAAGGAGCCTATGTAGTATGTGCAATGGGAAAATGGCAATGCAAAAGTGGATTAAATCAAGAGTTTTGTATTACATATGAATTTGTGCAAGCAAAAAAAGTGAGAGATGATGCTATAAGTAGAAATGAACAAATGGACTCAAATATTCTTGAACTTAAGAATTCCATGGAACAAATATAATTGGAAATATATGATTAGGAAAAGGAAAAATTATATGTAAGTGCAGAAAAAGAGAATTAGTTGGGTGGAGACATGAAATTCTTATCTATCTCATTCACTTTGGTCTACTTCTTTTCAAGTGTTTTCAAAGAAGATTCCTTCTTCATTTCTTTTCAAGTGTTTAAAAAATAGATTCCATCTTTTCATGTGTGTGTGAGAGATAAGGGAGAGATGTAGAGAGAGAGGGATTCCTATTGAATACAACCCATGTATATATTATAATTGTTACTATATGGTTTTTCATAACATTTATATCAAAGGTTATTAATATTTTTTTAGGATTAAAATTCTAATTCTACGGGCTATTGGTTGCAACATATTTGTGGTAATATATAAAAAATGAAAGATCTAATTATATCTCCAATATTTAAAATTTACATAAATTTATAAGTTTATCCCATGAGTTTGGATGAAGTGGTAGGGATCTTCATATCTTTCTTTGACACAATATAATCAATTGAATTAGAAAATTGAAAATATATTTCATATTTGGCAATCCCAAGGAGCACATGCAGATAGGTAATATATGAGGAACAATGAGAGTACCTTCTGTAGACATATAACTTTGATCACTTCCATATGATCAAAATCGTCTATTCTATTCATCTATTTCATTAATAGTGATTAAATAATTTATTTAATCATTATTTTATTTTTTGCCTAAGGTTCCTAAAGTATTTAATTAAATAAATTAAATACTTTACCTTACACCTTTTCTTCTCTAAATTAAATAAATGGGACAATTTATTTAATTTAGTCATTTGACTTATTTGGATTAAAACTAAATTTTAATTCCTTTTTTTCTCTCTCCTTGTCACATTCTCCATAACCCTTTTTTAATTCGGATTAAATTAATTAATCTGTGATTAGGATGTGCACCACTTAATCAAGATTAGTGTCACATCCTCCATAATCTCCCACTTGCCTCTAATATTTCATTAATTATCATAATCATGTGATTGCACAACCTTAATCAAAGTCATTAGCCACATTTGGCTTACGTTTTCTGGTCAACCTTTCCACTTGCCTTTCTTGGCCTTGACTCTCTTTCCCATGTGAATTTTTAATTCACATTTATTCACCCAAGGCTCCTCTCTTCCCCATGTGAATTTTTAATTCACTTTTATCTTTCCAAGGTCTACCCTATCCCCATGCAAAGTTCTAGAAGGCTTGACTTGTCACTTTACATGTGCCAAGGACTTCTAGAACCTTTGACTTGTCACATCACCCACATGTGACAAATCTCCAGCTTTCTGGAGACCCTCTTTTATCCAATAAACTCTTATAAACATGTGAATTTTTAATTCACATTTATTTCTCCAATCACTTCCCCTTTTCCCGTGGAGATTTTTGAAGAATTCTAAAATTCCTCAAATGTTTCTTTCATTCTCATTTGGGGACAAAAATTTCCTTTTTGAGGAAATCTTCCCATCCCCAAAGGTACCTACAAGGTACTTGTCCTTCATCCACCTCATGTACTTCTCTTCCACCTCATTTCCACATCATCCCACCCCAAGACATCTCACATTCCACATGTCAAGATGTGAGGGCTTGTGAGTCCTCAACTCACCATAGCCCTTCATCTTGATATTGTTGGATCAATCTCAACCATTGAATTCTCTAGAGAATTCAAATTATCCTATAAATACCCCTCTTTTCTCTCATTTTACGAATCAAGTCTTTTGCTACCAAACTCTTGCAAAATTTCCATTTGAGCTCTCATCCTCCATAGCATTTAGCATCACACCATTATCATATCTCCATCCATCTTGCATATCATTTTGCATGTTCAATTTAGCTTGTCATCCAAAGAGCACACAAATCTTCAAGAATCAAAGGGCCAACCGAGGCAGGAGTAGCATGAAGGTATAATCAATCAATTTATCTCATCTTGA
Source organism: Sequoiadendron giganteum (assembly GCA_007115665.2). Lineage (NCBI taxonomy): Eukaryota > Viridiplantae > Streptophyta > Pinopsida > Cupressales > Cupressaceae > Sequoiadendron > Sequoiadendron giganteum. The sequence continues at coordinate 231,199,045 of CM021108.1, read as the reverse complement.
GTTCATATTTACCATTTATTAGGCTAATCATTGAGGTGTCCTCTTTTGTGTTAGTTCTTGTTATTGCATCATTGATTATTTAGCATCTCACATTAGAACATAAAATTTTAGGAGATCACATTTCTGGCATGCCTGATGGGACCCACAAACGGGTCTCTTTGTTTTACGTTTGTTTTTATTTAAGTTGTTTGTAGGTTTAGGTCGTAGAGGGGTAGACTTACCCTCCCGAGCCCTATAGAGGGGCAGATATGCCCTCCTATTCTGACATTTTTTGACAGTTTTTACTGTAGAGGTGCGGATACGCCCGCCTATTTCAACATTTTTTCTAACTATTTTCTGTAAAAGTGCGGATACGCCTGCCTGTTCCAAAAATTTTTCTAGCTATTTTCTATAGAAGTGTAGATACGCCCGCCTATTCCGACATTTTCTAACTATTTTCTATAGAGGGGCGGATACACCCTCCTATTCCAGCATTTTTCACTATAGAGGGGAGGATTTTCCCTAAACAACACGTTTAGAAAGGTAAAAAAAGTTGCATTTTACCTTCGTTTTTGCCTCTATTTTTTGTTGTTTGGAGTTCTAACCCTCTAACCTTGTTTGTTGGTGGGTGAAGTCAGATTTCTTGCTGATACTTTGTAGTATTTTTTCTGAAATTCACAAGGGGCAAAAAAGATAAAACAGCTAACATTTTCTTGCAGGGCCTTTATTTTATTCAAATTTTAAAGCTTTCTGTACTGTTTTATCTAATCACTTAGTATAATTCGAGGGAAGTAATACTTGTTGTTTGCTATGTCTGCTTTTCTTTGTGTTACCCTAAGGGGGCATTAGTTTGTTTTCATCTTCCCCTTGCACTTTGTGCGGACCGGAGTTAGTTGGAAACGATTAGTGTCTTCTTCTTAGAGGGAACTGCTTGGGGATTTCATCACCCCAAGGGATGATCCCAACCACGCGTACTGGTGGGGTATACAAAGGGGGGAGAGCCAAAGTTGTACCCCAATCTAGTTGCATCATAATTGGAAGAATGTCGAAGCTAGGGTGATACCTAGATAAACGTGAAGAGTTGGTCCGAACCTTTTAGTATCTCGCTGGGGTTCCCGACTCACGCTTGTGATGGAAAGGTGTTCATGGTTGTGTCTCACATACCGAGCGTATATCGAGGACTCCCTAGAAACCTTGTTCATCCTAGAGTAAGACCTTTGCTGGCCATACCCCTTAACACTAATAATAGGATTGTGCTTGTCTAAATTGCCTTTCTGTGAAAAACCAGTAAATTTTGATAAGTCAGCCTCATTGAATCATTTCAAGTCCTTGCCATAATCTCATCATCCAAAACCAAGTCACTATTTTCCTGCATAGGGGCGAACTTGCCCCCCTGTTCTGACATTTTCCATTGCAGAAGTGTAGATACGCCCCCTGTTTTAGCATTCTCACTGCAGAAGTGCAGATACGCCCCCTTGTTTCAGCATTTTTCACTATAGAAGTGCAGATACGCCCCCCTATTTCAATATTTTTCACTACAGAAGTGCAGATACGCCCTCCTGATCCACTGTTTGATTGCAAAAGGGTGGATACGCCCTCCTGAATGGACAGTTTCATCCATTTGACCATTCCAAACCTCTGTTTAACCACTCTAAGTCTCCATTTGACTGTTTGATCATCCTAAACACTCATTTAATCAATCCAAACATCCATTTGACCATTCCAAGCCTCCATTTAACCTTTCTAAACGTCCATTTATCACATTGACATTGATCATTTCACAATTTGGGAAACCCATTCTACTATTTTATCGTGTGACCTAAACATTTGCACTCTCCAAAAAGATCATTCCATCAAGACATCTTCCATTTACATTCATCATCATCTCTCAACACAAAATCCCTTAAACCTTGTTTTAGGAGTTATCTCCCGAATTGACCAAGGCGTTAAGTTTGATCGTTATCCTACATATCAATCATTGCCTTCAACCTAATCAATCTGCTTCTATCTTGAGGTGGATTTGTGTTGTAAGTCAACATCATTGGCCCAAATCAATCCCCTTCTATCTCAAGGCAGATTCAGTGCCATGATCATTGATTTAACCAGTTTAATCTAATCAACCAACCTATTAAGTCACCTAGGGTGGTTTTTGAATTGGGTTTAGGACCCTTTCCATCAAATCCAATCATCCAAATCATCAAATTGATACATCATCAATTGATCCATCAATCCAATCCTCTTCCAAAATCATCAAATTGATACATCATCAATTGATCCAATCAAATCCAATCCTTATCCAATCATCAAATTAATTGATACATCATCAATTAATACATCATCCAATCCAAATCATCATCAATCCAATTGATCCAATCAAATCCTCATCCAAATCATCAAATTGATACATCATCAATTGATCCAAACAATCCAATCCTTATCCAATCATCAAATTAATTGATACATCATCAATTAATACATCATCCAATCCAATTGATCCAATCCAATCCTTATCCAAAATCATCAAATTGATACATCATCAATTGATCCAATCAAATCCTTATCCAATCATCAAATTAATTGATACATCACCAATTAACACATCATCCAATCCAAATCATCATCAATCCAATTGATCCAATCCAGTCCTCATCCAAATCATCAAATTGATACATCATCAATTGATCCAATCAAATCCTTATCCAATCATCAAATTAATTGATACATCATCAATTAATACACAATCCAATCCAAATCATCATCAATCCAATTGATCCAAACAAATCCAATCCTTATCCAAATCATCAAAATTGATACATCATCAATTGATCCAACAATCTAATCCTTATCCAAACATAAAATTAATTGATAGATCATCAATTAATCCATCATCCAATCCAAAGCAATCTTATCCAATCAACCAATTTGAATCAATCAATCCAAATCATCTCCTAGATCATCCTTGGAAGTTGCATCTTAAAATCACTTAGTTGTTTTACACGTTCATGCCCGTTCAGACCCGTTCATAAACAATAAAGAAAATGGCAGACCAACAAACTCAAGATTCCCAACCAAATGTACCTCAAGATCCTAATAATATTCCACACAATCCCCATAATGGAATCTCATCTCAATCAAACACCAACATCCAAAATATCACACCACCTAGTGATGAAAACATGGTCAATCAACTTGAAGTCACCGTTGACGAATATCTCAACAATCCCACCAATGTCTAAATGATAGATCATCTCCTAAATTAAAATGGGGATAAGATCCTTTCCACCTTACTCATGAAGGGAGTCAAACCATTGACTGGTTTTGATACATCACAATATGCCCTTCCCGCATTTGTTGATCCACAAACCTCACAAAATGTTCTAGAGGGTTCCTATGTTCCTGAACGTGCACTCGCTAAAAACTGGTACCACCCCGAATTTGGAAATGCAGTCATCCATCAAGTCCAATAATATCCTCATCTTCCAACCACAACATCTACTATTCCACCTTCTGATCCTAATGATCCCCATACCTATGGCATGCCACCATACGTCCCATCTGCTCCACCGCTTGCTCCCCCATATTCTAATATTGGGGGTACACCTACACTTACCAATGTGCTACCTCCTGCATTTCGACAACCTCCAAATAATCCACACCAACCCACCACATTACCAACACCACAACATATTGCTACTGCTCTAGCTTCATCTCAACCATTGCATCCACAACATCCACAACATACTACCGTTCTTGCACAACCATCACATTAAGTGGTGCAACCTATCTCACAACCACAACCACCATCACATAACCCTTTCATGGTTGCCCCCCAACAACAACATATCTCATCTCACCCATCTCATCAACAACAACCACAACAACGACCCCCACAACAACATGTGCATATCCCTACACAAACATACCATAACCCGCTTACTAAGTACCTCTATCATCCTTCTAGCACATACACAATTCCATCTCATCTCAATATGAATCCTCATCAGAATACTCAAAACCAAACACATACTCAATCGCCACCTTACACCAATCCTTCGCAACCTCAACATCATCCCCATCAACAAACATTGAATCCATCCCCATATTCCATGCAACAACCCACCATTGCTCAACAATACCAATCCTATCTGCCTCACTTCCAACAACAACCAAATTATCAGTAGGGCACCTTACATGTCCTATTACCAACAACCATCATCACAATATGCTACACAACAACAAGAACTGTCCCTCGCTTCCTACTATCAATAACAAGTGGCTCCCACTCATCACAATCAATCATCCAATTATCAATCCACTTATAATTAGAAAACACACTCCTATCTGACTCAAACCGTCTATGATCCAACAACGATAGGGGCGTCCTCATCATATCCGCAATACTATCCATACAATCAATCCACTTTGACTCCCATGACTCCCGTCAATAAGGACTTGGAAGAAGTTAAAGCAGCATTAAAGGACCTACAGGTTGGAGCGGGTAAACAAATATTCAAGTTTGAGGACATATGTCCTTATCCTTTTGATCCCTCCATCTCCTTGATTCCTTTTCCTAAACATTTTGAGGTACCAAAATTTGATAAATACAAAGGAACCAGGGACCCTAGAGCCTACCTTCAAGAATTTTATGCCCATTCCCAAGAGGTCATGCATAATGACAATTATCTTATCCGACTTTTCCCTAAAAGTCTACAAGGAGTTTCCCTTAACTGGTTTATGGGCCTTGGAAAAAGATCTATCAAAACCTTTGCACAATTATCCGAATAGTTTGTCTCCCACTTCTCTTTTAATCTAGAGAAGGATATTGACACACTTGAACTCCTAAAGGAAAAACAACGTGAGGGAGAGACATTTGCAAGCTACTTGCAAAGATGGCATGCCTTAGCCAGCAGGATGAAATCCCCACCATCAGAAAAAGACATGGTCACACTATTTATCAAAAATTCCCATCCAGATATGGCTCATAATTTCCAACTCCATTGTATCACCACCTTTGCGGTGCTTGTGGAGAAGGGCCCGATCTTGTAATGAGCCCTTGTTGCAAAAGGGCAAGTCAAACATTTCAATTATGATAGAGAGAAGTGCTTTGGGGATAAACCTCGTTATTGGAATAGAAATAAAAATGCTATCAATGATGGTGTCACTCACACTAAACATGTTCAAGTGGCCACCACCATGCAAAGATACCCTCCTTAGCAACAACCGTCAGTCCAGAATGCCATATCCGTCCCCCAAGGGGCACCACAACAACAATCCAACCAAAATAACCAAGGGAGAAACAAATGACAGTTCACTCAATTGGGAGAACCCCTTAGCATGGTGTTTAGCAAGATTATTCAAGCTAATTATCCCATCACATATCCTATCACCAAACCTCTTGATATGTCTAAACCCAAACCAACTTGGTTTAAAGACAACGAATATTGTGAATTTCACAAGATCAAAGGACATACCTTAGATAAATGTCAAGGCCTCAAAACCTACATTCAAGGTCTCATCGATTGAGGTGAAATACATGTAGATGCTAACACAGCATCTTTGTCCAATGCTCAACTCCAGATATATCAAAACGCTTTTCCTAACCACAATCAGGGTCCTAGTACTTCCAACTCTAATCCTGGATCTAGCAACAATAACAAGAAAGGTAACAACACTAATAACATCAGCTATAAAAATGTGCCATACAATTACCAAGGTGTAGTCTCACATATAGAACAAGTAGAGCCATGTGTATCCATGATACATGTCAAAGGAAAAGATCCACAATGTACTGTTACCACTCGGCGAACCCACATCACAGTCCTAGCAGCTCCTCCATCTACCCAACGACCATCCATCAATTCACAATATAACATCCTAGACCACCTAGGCAAGACTGCAGCCCAAATATCCATCTTGGATCTGCTTAAGTCATCTCCCGTGCATCAAGATATCTTGACTAAGGCTTTGCAAAGCACACAAGTGCTCGATGATATTGACCCTACCCAATTCCAAGCATTGGTAGGTAATCTCTCATCAACCTATCACTTAGCCTTTAGCCAAAAAGACATGTTGCATCTTGATTCAAGCCACAACCGCCCCCTCCATCTCGAGGTTGGTGTAAATTGTCAAAAAGTAAAAAGTGCATTGGTAGATAATGGTTCGGCCCTAAATCTCTGCACACTAAAATTCATACAACAGGTTGGATACACCCATGCTGATTTAAGAAGTCAAGTGATCACCATCAAGGCATATGATAATGCAGAGCGGGATTCTGAAGGAATTATTTGCCTCCTTATTCAAGTGGGCCCTATTGTGCAATACATTATATGTCATGTTCTAGACCTTGAACTTCCATACAACATCCTTCTTGGCCATCCATGGATTCATTCTATGCAAGTCGTCCCATCCACCTATCATCAATGCTTAAAGTTCCTATTTCAAGGAGTGGAAGTTACCATATAGGCTGATCCCTAACCTTTTGAATATTGTCATTCCTTGGAAGCCTCCTTCCCGCATTCACATTACTGCCCAAGAGTCAAAATGGGGGCATCTCCACTATCTGATTCTGACCCATCCACCAGCACACTAAACACCTCATCTCCACCATCATCCACACCTACTTCTACCTTCACCAAGGTCCATATCATAGACAAGAGATGTGGTGAATATGAAATTCATAGCACACTAAATGTGGCAACCATGCCACCCTCACCCTGCATGTATGGACAACCAACTTTTCTAGTACCAAAAGTGGAAGAAAAGACACTTACACTCACCTCCAAGAACATGGGTTTGACAACATTCAATGATTTGGGATCCCTTCAGGATCAAATGGAAGAGGACATCAGTTAATGGGTTTATCGAGAGGAACCTGAGCCACCACGTCCCCTTATAGAATAATTTCAAGAAGTTTATCCATGTGCATCCAAGTTCATTGAAAAGTGTCCTTACCAAGGTGGAGGCCTTGGCGCAGAAGAACAAGGAAAACGTCATCCCATTGAAGCAACTACCATCTGACCAAAAAATCTGGGCTTAGGTTATGATACTAAACAAAAAGGTCTTGCAACATCCTCTAACACTTCTAATAATGTTAGTGTTGACGATGGTTCCCTCGAAGACATACCAGAGGAAGAGTCCATCATACATGCGTACGATGATTTGAATCACATTGACCTCCCCACCATATTCGAATGCTTATCTGTTTGCACCATAACCTTATCCCTCAAACATCCTGAACTTATCGATCATGACCTACAAGGCAGCACACCTATCAACACATTTCCCTCAGAGGATACCTACATACATCTCATGGGATTGGGGGAAGATGAACGCCCTAACCGCAAAAGTAAAAAGAAACAAAAGGAAAATAGGTCATCAAGTGAAAACCTCACTGAGGTGCTTTTTGACTGGGAAAAAGTAAAAACAAAGGGTGTATCTGACAGTGAAAACCTCAATACAACACTGGAAGAAGGGGATGTTCATCTTCCCCTTGTAGGAACACAAACATCTGAGCAGTCTTCTATTCTCATTGAAGAGATGCAAGAAGTAAATCTGGGGACAATAGAAACTCCAAGGATCACCTATGTAGCCAAATCTTTATTAGAAGAAGAATATCTCACCATTGTCCAAATTATCCGAGAAGGGGTTATCAATTTTGCATGGGCTTATTCTGATATGCCTGGCTTAGATCCTAATCTTGTTGTACACCATTTGGATGTCCCTCCAGATGCCAAACCTGTCAAACAGAAGCTCTGAAAGATGCACCTGTAGGTAGCACAATTAGTTAAAAAAGAATTAGAAAAATTACTAGATGCTGGCTTTATCAGGTCCATTGATTATTCCGATTGGATCTCCAATATAGTACCTATTGCTAAACCTAATGGAGACATCAAAATTTACATAGATTTCCAGGATCTTAACAAGGCCTATCCAAAAGATGACTTTCCATTGCCTAACATCTACATGTTGGTCGAAATTACTACAAGACACGAGATGTTTTCCTTTATGGATGGCTTCTCCGACTACAATCAGATCCGAATTACCCCTGAAGATCAACACAAAACTGCCTTTACAACACCTTGGGGTACCTTTTGTTACAATTTCATGTCCTTTGGTCTAAAAAATGCGGGGGCAACATATCAACGAGCAATGACTATTATATTCGATGACCTCATCCACATTATCTTAAAAGATTATGTTGATGACCTACTGGGAAAATCCAAAACCAGAGAAGAGCATCCTGTCATCCTAAAAAATATCTTCGAGCGCTTGGAGCAGTACAAGCTGAGACTGAATCCGAAAAATTATGTGTTTGGTGTCACATTAGGGAAATTTTTAGGCTTCATAGTCTCTCGGAGAGGCATCGAGATTGACCCTGCTAAAGTAAAAGCTATCATGGATATTCCTCCACCTAGAAACCTGAAACAGTTAAGGAGCCTTCAAGGAAAGCTACAATCCATCCGTCGGTTTGTAGCCCAGCTTGTGGATAAATTTCAGTCATTCACCCACCTTCTCAAGAAAGACACCATCTTCAAATGGAATCAACAGTGTCAATTGGGTTTTGATATGATAAAAGAATACTTGGCACACCCACCAATCTTGATGCCACCTATTGCTGGAAAACTCCGCTTGCTATACATCTTTGCCACTTTGGTTGCATTGGGTCCATTGTTGGCACAACATGACGAATCCTCCAAAGAACGAGCAATCTATTATATTAGCTGAACATTGGTTGGTTATGAACTTAATTACTCACCAATGGAGAAAGCATGTCTCTCTGTGGTCTTCAGTACACAAAAATTACGTCACTATATGCTTAGTCATCTGATAAAGTTGATATCAAAAGTGGACCCCCTCAAGTACCTGTTATCTAAGATAGCCCTAATTGGTCGAATGGCTAAATGGATCATGCTTCTTAGTGAATTTGATATAGAATATGTGGACAAAAAATCCATCAAAGGACAGGTAATAGCAGATCAGTTAGAAGATGCTCCGTTAGTAGATGCCTACCCCATAGAAGTCAAATTTCCAGATGAAGGAGTCTTTGCAGTATCAAAAGCTACCACTTGGACACTGTACTTTGATGGATCACACACTCATAATGGATCAGGGGTAGGAGTCTTGCTTATCACCCCCAATGTGATTACATACCGAAATCATTCAGACTAGCTTTTCCCTGCACGAATAACATCGCCAAATATGAAGCCCTTCTCACAGGCCTTAGAATCGTAGTCCAATGGCACATCACTCATCTGCAAGTTTTTGGTGACTCCCAGTTGGTTATAAAATAGGTCAATGATGAGTTTCTAACAAAAGATGAAATGTTGTTTCCTTACAAATGTATGGTGGATGACTTCAAAAAATATTTCACCTCCATCCAATTTGAGCAGATCTCGAGATTCCAGAATAAGGCAGCAGACGCTATGGCTACCATTGGTTCTCTCCTCGACATGCCAAAAGATTGCACAAATTGTCAGTTCCTAGTCGAGCAACTCCTAATCCCAGCGTATGATATCCCCGAGAGTGAAATGGTGTGTGCTATTGTAGGTCCTAAATCCCCTTGGTACCATGACATTTAGACCTTTATTCATGACAACACCCTCTTGCCTGATCTCACGAGAAACCACCGTAAATCATTTATCCAACGCACTACCCGCTACACCATCATTGGTGATACACTTTATCGACATGGGTATAATGGAACTCTCCTTTGTTGTTTAGATGAAACTGAAGCCTGCACAACATTAACAGAAGTGCATAGCAGTATTTGTGGGGCCCATTCTAATGGTATGGCCTTAGCCAAATGGATTCTAAGAGTAGGATATTACTAGCCTACAATGGAACATGATGCATGTGAATATGTCAAAAAGTCTCTTTCGTGTCAACAACATGCAAAATTGATTCATACTCTGGCACAAGAGCTACAACCTATCATGACACCCTGTCCATTTTCACAATGGGGTTTCGACTTGATTGGCAAGATTTACCCTCCATCGTCTGATGGTCACACTTTTATCATCACGACTACTGAATACTTCACCAAGTGGGTGGAAGCCATACCACTCACTCAAATCACTGGTGTTCAGATCTCTAAGTTCATCCTCTACCATATCCTCTACAGGTATGGTATCCCCTCCACCATCATCACCGACAATGGAAAGCGATTCAAAAATCAGTGCATGAGGCTTCTTTATGACACATATCATATCCAACATCATTGGCCCACCCCCTATTACCCCCAGGGTAATGGACAAGCAAAAGCAACAAACAAAACATTGATCAAAATCATTAAGAAGATGGTCAATAGCACTGGCTGAGATTGGCACCTCCATATCCATCCTGCTCTTTGGGCCTACCATACATCCATCCGCACCCCCACCAGTGCTACTCCATACTCTCTTGTCTATGACGCTAAAGCCATATTTCCAATCGAAGTTTAAATCCCTTCACTCCAAATTTCCCTCAAGAATCTCATTACTGACGAAGACACCCGAGTGGCACGCCTGACACAATTGGAATTGCTAGACGAAAAATGGGTCAAGGCTTATAACCATCTGCAAGCCTATCAACACCAACTCAAAAGGAGCTATAATAAGAAATTATGCCCTCACCAATTCAATGTTGGTGATTTGGTCCTTAAAGAGAATCAACGGAATCAGCAAGATCGAGAGAAAAAGGGCAAGTTTGAAGCAAACTGGTTGGGCCCTTATGTCATCACCACAAAATATGGTTCTAGCACCTATAGACTCTCTACCCCTGAAGGGGAGCCCCTGGAAGAACCCATCAACATCATGCATCTAAAGAAGTTCTATACTTAGGTCAGCTGGGGTATCCTTCCTGGTAAAAGTCAAAAAATACAAAAAATCAAAAAATACAAAAAAATCAAAAAATAAAAAAAAATAGTAAAAAGAAATAATTCATCCTATGGTGAAAACCACCCCTATGTGGCACCTTGGATACGTACGATTGGTGAAAAATTGGCAACAGGTGCCTCTCGTATAGGGCTTAATCATTATCTACCTCGCGTCCTTGTTAATTTATGGCTTATCCGTTGATTCCTCAATCCCCCTATCCTTCCATCTGCTTACATCGTCTCGTTGCTTGGTATATTTTGGTTGAGCATTGGATGAGCATCATCTGCTATCCAAAATCTTGAGCTTGTTATCCTAATTTGAGCTTGTGTCCTCTCATTGTCGTGTGCATCTCCATCTAGGCCCACTCTTCGTGTTGATCCCCATCTAGGTCTCATCACGCCTTCTTCTTGAACTATGATGCCTTTGCGCTTGCACGTAGGTAAGGCTAATCTTTGGATCATCCCCCAAGGCATTTCATCTTTCATCAGCTGTCCTCATGGTTCACTTTTCAATCTTGTCCATCCTCGATCTTTTGTCCTATCCAAACTACGTCGCCCATGCACTTTCACGTAGGCAAGGTTGATCTTTTGATTCACCCCCGGGGCTTGTGTTGGTCTTGGTTCTCCATCAATTTCCATCAATCCACTCTTCGCTCTTTTACCATAGTCTTTTCCTGAACTACGAGGGCTCTTCACTTTCACATAGGCAAGGCTGATCTTTGATCAACCCCCGAGCCACTAGGTCTTTAGGTTGTGTCTCGTCCTCTTGTTGTCTTGTTGTCAAGTATGTCCCTATCATCGTTGATTCTTCACAAACAAGATCTTCTCGTATCAAGAAATCTATCCAATGGCAATTATCCTGCGTCATCTAGTTCCCTTTAGCTTAGTATCCATCATCGGTCTTAATAGGAAACACCCTTCCTAACAGACCACATCAACCCCATCCATCCTTGGGATCTTATGGCAAAGGACACTTATAATTGATCACGATCTTTTGGTACTTTTGAATTTTGTTTATTATTTGAGCTCCCCCTTTTAACTAGTCAAGATCACCATAATCCATCATATTATGGTATGTTTTTTCTAGTCAACATAGGGGAATCTCTTGACTATTTTATCATTGTTTTCTATTGGGATGCTCCATGTAGTACCCACCAAGATTCCTCTAGGATCCTACGTTATGTGGGGGCATCCCTTTGTGCTTGTGGTTATTCCAATACTTGGCCCGACCAAAGTCATCATGACTTTGGGGTATTGGGATAGCCCTCTTGTTTGTTGTGTTTGTTTTATGCATTAGACATTACTTCATCTTGGTTTACATACCCAGACGCCCAATGTCTTATGCTATAGAAAAAATAAGTGCTATAAAGGATGGAAAATTGCATTCATGTTGCATTTCATCTCATCGCATATTCCCCTTTCATCCAATCTTACTCCTACATCTATGACTCCAGATTTTGGTTGTGCAAATGCTCATTCATTCTTACTAACTTTCTTTCTCAAGATCCCCATGGTTCTTGATAGGTACCATGCCTCACACATCCTACACCCATCATCTACCCATTGATACTTATGTTTACATTACATTTGATGTGTCAGCTCATCATTTATCCATTTGCATCAATTCATTAAGTTCATCATTATCTATTTGCATCAATTCATTAAGTTCATCATTAGCCATTTGCATCAATTCATTTAGTTTCATTTATCCATTTACATCCATTCATTAGGTTCATTTATCCATTTGCATCAATTCATTAAGTTCATCATTTATCCATTTGCATTAATTCATTAAGTTCATCATTTAGCCATTTGCATCAATTCATTTAGTTTCATTTATCCATTTACATCCATTCATTAGGTTCATTTATCCATTTGCATCAATTCATTAAGTTCATCATTTATCCATTTGCATCAATTCATTTAGGTTCATCATTTATCCATTTGCATCAATTCATTAAGTTCATCCATACATTTCCATATATTTTCATACCCATCCATGCATCATTATTAGGCCCATCTTAATTACATCATACATACAATCGCATAAATCATTATCATCATCCATAATCACATCATCCAAACATGCATAATAAATCATTAACATCATACATCAATACAACATCCATATCAACACAACTCATCATATACATGTGCATAAAACACATCATCTATCATAAAAGCATAAATATCTAACCATCTACATAACATAAATCATCTGTCACAAAAATGTCCGGCATAATATCAATGGGAACCATCACATATCATCATCAAAATAATATAATAAACATCTCATATCCAAAATACAGTCATATCATAATCACATACATCCCATCCTTAAAATAAGGTGTATCATCTAAGAATATGTGCTACACCTCCATCTGGTACTTGTCATAGCACCTGTGTCCTGTCACCTGTCCTTTGCCTGCCCTGAGCTGCCCACCCCTGACCTCTGAGGAGACTTAAGCACTGGTCCCCTATATGTCGGAGTCCCTCGAGACTCACGTGCTGGAGTCCCAAACCGAGAAGGATTCGGCTAGAAATCACTATACCCTCTGGTTCATGTCCCTAATGACTGGGATGGTACCGACATTTGTGGTACCTACCTAACATAACGTGATGTCCGTTGTGCTAGATCTGGCACTGCCTGCTCACATGCACACCTCCAATAGCTTGCCTCATGCATATACTCATCTCGCCATCTAGCCTGGAACCTGGTGGCATTCCGCTCATACTTGTATCTATCCCGCTCTCTGGTGATGGCTCGTTGCTCTTGCTCACATGCCTCTTGTGCCACTGTTAATAGTTGTACCTGCTCTACAGTCCTCCTCCTCTTTGCCTATATACTCTGTAGCTCTGCCTGCAAGCTTTGTACAGCTAACTTTGTCCCATCACCCTACACTCGATGTGCTTGCCTCTGTGCTATATCTCTCTTGGAATTCTCTGCCCGGCCCACTACCGCATCTCTCTGAAACTGTAGAATCTAAACCTATCTATGTGCATCATCCCTCTCTCCCTATAGCATCTACACCTATCCCTATGCACTCTCTCTGCACTGTCTCTAACCTAGCCTCTGACACCTCCGCCCTCGCTGTCATCTCCTCCAAGGATGTCTCTGTAGTAGCTATCCTCTCCAAAAGGTTTTCTCACTCTCCCTACAGCCCTGCCACCTGTCCTCTTAGTGTCTCCATCTCCCCTCCCCCTACTGGCTCTGGCTAACCCCGCATCTGAGCCATTGTCATTGTTACCTCTAATCTATCTCAATCCCAAGTCACTCGATCCAGCTCACACTGTACTCTCTCCATCTCTGCTCGTATCTCCTCTCTCTCCCTCTCTATCGCCAGTATATCTGTCATCAAACGACCCACAACACACTCAAAATCTATCAGCTCTGACTCCTCCACCCTCTGCACCTCTACCTCCACCCTCGTCAACTCCTCCTCTAACACCCATATCCTCACATGGTCCCCTTGCAATAACACCACTGGATCATCCACTGGAGCCGCCGGTACTACTACTAATGGTGAATGGAAAAGAATACAAATCTACTGACCCAACAGTGTGGAATACATTCCCTTAACACCTTTACTTTAGGGGAGAGAAGCAAAAATGAAAAACTAACAGTTTCAAAAACTTATAGAGATGCATACAACCATGGCAATGAGAAACCAGAAAGATAAGCAAACAAAGATGACACAGTATTTATGTGGGAAAACCCTTTCAAGTAAAAAACCCACCACACAAAGTCAAATCTATTGTATTACAGTAATGAATCGATTACATACAATATCCAGACTTCTTTCTTCAACTCACAATCACCCAGAGAGTTTCAAATTCATTGTTACAATGTTTTTACAACATACAGTTCAAAACCCTCCTCAAGAACTCACGTCCTTCTTTTCTTCAGCTTGCAACTTCAAACTCGCTCTGCAACTTACGACTCAACTCTTGACTTGTCTAACTTATGAGAAATAACACATCTCTCATCCATATGTAACCGACTCAGAAGAGCAATGAAGTCCATCCTCAAATCACGCATCTGGTCAGATCTGACAGATTTGCTACAACGAGTTGACTTTGCATTCAAAGCCATTACTCAAAATGGTTGAGCTCGCCACCCTTCGTTGACAAATGCAACTACCACACTAACTATCTTGGTATTCATCCAATCACTATTCAACCAGGTGCCACATGTCCAAGACCCATCAACAATCGTAGCTGACAGAGCAACCAAAACGGTCAAACAGACATCGAGCGCGACCAAGACTTCAAGTCATTTCTAACACTGCCGAAGCCGGAGTCGAAATGGGACTCCACCAAAAATACACACTGCTGGAGTCAGAGTTGGAGACAGAACTGGAGTCAAAACATGACTCCATCGAAATTACAG
Source organism: Sequoiadendron giganteum (assembly GCA_007115665.2). NCBI lineage: Eukaryota > Viridiplantae > Streptophyta > Pinopsida > Cupressales > Cupressaceae > Sequoiadendron > Sequoiadendron giganteum. Next base: position 231,183,824 of record CM021108.1, on the reverse strand, counting down.
GTTCATGAACCAATATGGTTTCGCGTCCGCCCACGACAAAGAGGAACTCATTGGAAACAGTTCTGACCGGGGTACGTCAACCTGAGGTCAAATCAAGATGGGAACACAAAAGAACAGAGTCGGTGTCGAGGACGGAACAGGAACAGAAACAGGACTTTACCAAAAGTCTAAGATCAAGAACCAATCCGGTTCTGGTTCCACCTCCGCCAACTGCAAGAAACAAGAATCCAGAACTTGGACAAAACGGAGGAAAACACCCAGAGGAGAATCCAAACATCCAAAAGAACCAGATCACAAAAGTAGGAGTCAGAATCGGAGTCGGAACAGGAACTGAAACAGGAACCTAGCAAATAGACATTGCCAACTTCCAAAACTGGTTCTGCCTCCGCCAGAACCTGTGAAGCGAGAATCAACAGATGGTAGGAAGTGGAGTCAGAGCAGGAACGAGAACCAAAACCTGGAACATAGGCAAACAAAACAATGCCAAGTTCCATCCCAGTTTTGCCTCCGCCAGAGACTCGAAACTTAGGCAAACAGAACAATGTCAAGTTCCATCCTGGTTCCGCCTCTGCCAAAACTTTGCAAACAACACAAAATCACCAAGGCATGAAAATGAGGACTTCAAGCTGAAAGTTGAGACATAATTTCTCAACAAATGGCTCCACAACCTGCACATCCATATCCATCACCTCCACCTCCACCTCCTCCTGCGTAGGCTCCACCCAGCTCATCACTCGGATCCTCCGCGGATGTCCTCTCCTCCCCACCCTCATCAATCTCCTCGGCTGTCCTCCAACCTGTCCCTCCCCCTCTACCTCCTCCTGCTCAGCTCTCACCTGCACTCACCTCTGTCATACTCTCCCACTAATCCCTATCTGAGTAGCCCTCCCCTCCACCACCCCTAACATCTCTGCCTTTGGCTCATCCCCTCATCTCGACATCTCTGCCTCTGGCCCTCCCCCATCACCTAGCCCTCCTGCCTCCATCTCCTGGCCCTCCTCCGAGGACACCTCCTCCTAACCCTCCTCCTCCTCTTTGGTTGATCTCCAACACCACCCTCATCCGCCCTACCACTCTGATGTTCCACATCCTCCTGCTATCCCCCCTCCTCTTGCTAATCCTCTTATCCCCCCTCCTCCTGCTCATCCTCTAGCCCCCACTCCACGTCTCCCATGTTCAGCTCCGCTAGTATGACCCTCTCCCACTAGTGGTTGTGAAACCACCGAGTGTACCGATCTATAACTCCTGCATCCTCTATGCCCTCCCCCTTCCCTGGATAGGGCACCACACTTGCCATCACCCATGCCTCCCTCGCTGCCCTCACTGACAACCTCGCTCCCCATGGTACCTCTCTGGTAAGCTAGCAAAACATAGTCGGCGCTACTGGAATATCCTGCATGAGTCCAAACTGCCTCATCATCCTATTCAGACAATGCACCTCCACTGTATGTCCCTGAATCCCAATCAAGAAACATCTGCATCTAAAGAAACCCCGATGTCTCTCCTCCTCGGCCCTCCATCCCCCAAAACTGCCAATACATGTAAGGCCTCCATACGATGTCCTCCTCTCGTAAACCATCAAACGCTCTCCTCCATTGATCCATCTCTCCTTGCATCTCATATCATAAGATGCAGCCCTTGGTTGCCCCAGACTCCCAAGCCACCGGCTCTCTATCTTTCAACTCTCCTCTCCTAACCACTATGGGTCTCGTCACCGCGATATGCTCCCACCCCCACACCTGTAATAGCATCCTATGCATCACGCTCTGCATCCCTCGATAACAAATCACATGCATATCTCGATATAACTTGGCCAATACACATGACCCCCAGGAAAACAGTCCCTCCCACCACTTGACAATATGTCGAATCACCTCCATATACCGTAAGTTGCAGAATCGCCTGCTCCGATCCAGCAGTAATATCCCACTAATCAAACAACATAAAAATAGCGGTAATTCTAGCAACCCCAAGGCCAGGCATCTATCTACATCTATCTACCCCCTCTGTATCAGTAAGTCATCTCTCTTGAATAGCACCAGGATAGTCTCATCTAACTGCGGTCCTCTCAATACCACCCCACTCACTAATGACTTGCTATTGGTAACCTCAAAATCTTCCACACATTCTCTAAGGTCACCATCATCTCCCCTATCAGAAGATGGAAAGTTGACGTCGCCGAGCTCCATATTTCTATCAGGGCTGTCAGCATTGCCTGATGCACCCTCATCTCTCGAAACTGCACTATCTGCAGTAACCCCGCATGCTCCAGTGCTACGTGATCCGCCCCACTCATCACCTCTATCATCGCCACCAGTGCCTCTGGCCTTCGCTCGTGGGTCCGTAGTCGACCAAAATCCTGCAAACATACCATCCACTTTGTCAAATTCTTCATCACTTTCTTTTTCTGATCACGCGACTTTCTTTTTCATTTTTTTCTCTTTTTCTCTCTCTTCTTCTCTCTCTTTCTCTCTCTTTCCCATCCCCCCTCTCTCCTCCCTCTCGGCCATGGGGCGGCCCCTCCCCTGCAGTGGGGTAGACTCACCCTTGGTCAGGGCGGACCTGCCCCTGCAGCAAGGTGGACTCACCCCTGCAGCGAGGTGGATCTGCCCCTACAGCAGGGCGGACTTGCCCTTGGCTGGGGCGAACCCACCCCTGCAACGGGGTGGATCCGCCCTTGCGGAAAGGAAAACCCACCCCTACAGTGGGGCGGACCTGCCCTTTGTCGGGGCGAACCCTCCCTTGGCCAGGGCAGCCCCACCAGCCAGGGCGACGTCATTGCCGCTGGCCACAAGGCACCGCTAGATGCGGCGGCGCCTGTTCGCCTAGCCGTAGGGTGGACTGGCCCCCGACTGGGGCGGACCTGCCCCCGGCTGGGGTGAACCCGCCCATGTAGCTAGGTGAATCCAACCCCAGCTGGGTCAAACCCACCTCGAGCCGAGGCGGACTCACCCCTATAGCATGATGGACTCACCCCTGCAGCGGGGCGGACCCGCCCCAAGCCATAGTGGATTCGTTCGAGGGCGTATTTTCCCTCCTCCGGACGAATCTTTTTTTCCAGATTCCATATTTTTCAACAATTTTTTTAAATTTTTTCTAACTTCCCATTTTTCTATTCTAACCCGCCCACCAAACCCATATTTTACATTTTTTATAAAACATTTAAAATGCATTAAAATTGCAAAAATAATGCATAGAGCGTTTTGTCGGCTACCTGGTGGGGCCCACCCTGCTGACTGTACGCTCGTCGGACCTTGTCCACCCAGTGGATGATCTCGGTGTCATTATCCTGTGACATCCTCGCTCCTCGTCTGCTTCCTCTTCTCTTCTCTTCTCTCAACTACTACAGTGCAAATGAGGTGAGGTAATTTTTAAAATTACCTTATATTCTTTTTCCCACCTTTTTTAAGGGGTGTTTTTTTACCCCTTATTTACCTTTTTTTTTCCTTCGTTTAATCTCTTCTCTTCTCGGGGCCGCCATTTGCACCCCGTTTGTCCGATTGACTTCATTCAAAAAGAAAACTTGCCTAATTTTTTGTGCTCTTTCCAACTATACCATCCATTTCTTCATATTGAGAAGTCATCTGAGACCCCTATTTCTCCCCCGTCCTCCTCTTAAGGGGGCATACCCTTCACATTTATCCATTTCCCTGTCATAGTCATTCCCTTGCAGGATTGAGAATCTTCATCCATTCCCCCGCTAATTGGATAGTTCAGGGCCTCTTCCCCACGTTGGGGCAACATTTTCTGATTACTTCCTCTATAGAGTCATCTGCATTTTATTTTTCTTCGAAGCATGGTTATTCTAAGGGTACTTCAAAGAGGGGAAAAATGTAGACATATAAATTTGATCACTTCCATATGATCAAAATCGTCTACTCTATTCATCTATTTCATTAATAGTGATTAAATAATTTATTTAATCATTATTTTATTTTCTACCTAAGGTTCCTAAAGTATGTAATTAAATAAATTAAATACTTTACCTTACACCTTTTCTTCTCTAAATTAAATAAATGGGACAATTTATTTAATTTAGTCACTTGACTTATTTGGATTAAAACTAATTTGTAATTCCTCTTTTTCTCTCTCCTTGTCAGATTCTCCATAACCCTCTTTTAATCCAGATTAAATTAATCAATCTGTGATTAGGATATGCACCACTTAATCAAGATTAGTGTTACATCCTCCATAATCTCCCACTTGCCTCTAATCTCTCATTAATTATCATAATCATGTGTTTGCACAACCTTAATCAAAGTCATTAGCCACATTTGGCATACCTTTTCTGGTCAACCTTTCCACTTGCCTTTCTTGGCCTTGTCTCTCTTTCCCATGTGAATTTTTAGTTCACATTTATTCACCCAAGGCTCCTCTCTTCCCCATGTGAATTTTTAATTCACTTTTATCTTTCCAAGGTCTACCCTATCCCCATGCAAAATTCTAGAAGGCTTGACTTGTCAATTTACATGTGCCAAGGACTTCTAGAACCTTTGACTTGTCACATCACCCATATGTGACAAATCTCCAGCTTTTTGGAGACCCTCTTTTATCCAATAAACTCTCATAAACATGTGAATTTTTAATTCACATTTATTTCTCCAACCACTTCCCCTTTTCCCATGGAGATTTTTGAGGAATTCGAAAATTTCTCAAATGTTTCTTTCATTCTCATTTGGGGACAAGAAGTTCCTTTTTGAGGAAATATTTTCATCCCCCACAATACCTACAAGGTACTTGTCCTTCATCCACCTCATGTACTTCTCTTTCACCTCATTTCCACATCATCTCACCCTAAGACATCTCACATTCCACATGTCAAGATGTGAGGGCTTGTGAGTTCTCAACTCACCATAGCCCTTCATCTTGATCTTGTTGGATCAAGCTCAACCATTGAATTCTCTAGAGAATTCAAATTATCCTATAAATACCCACTAATTTCTCTCATTTTAGGAATCAAGTCTTTTGCTACCAAACTCTTGCAAAATTTTTATTTGAGCTCTCATCCTCCATAGCTTTTAGCATCACACCATTATCATATCTCCATCCATCTTGCATATCATTTTGCATGTTCAATTTAGCTTGTCATCCAAAGAGCATACAAATCTTCAAGAATCAAATGGCCAACCAAGGAAGGAGCAGCATGAAGGTATAATCAATCAATTTATCTCATCTTGCTTTAATCTTTACCATTTTTGGGCTAATCATTGAGGTGTCCTCTTTTGTGTTAGTTCTTGTTATTGCATCATTTGATTATTTAGCATCTCACATTAGAACATAAAATTTTAAGAGATCACACCTTCAAACATGATGATTACATATATATTTTTTAGTTCTATCAACCCAATAACTTAATTTATTTGAGTTAAATAACATGCACAAGAACCTTGTAGCTAGCCTTTATTTTTTAAGGGAGGTGAGAATTCCATGAAATCATTGGTTGCATCAATGAGATATGAGAGTGATGCTAAAAGTGGAGTTGAAAAAATGAATTCAAAGATTCCTGAACTTAAGAGTTCCATGAAAAAATACAATAAAAAATAGATGATGCTATAGGTGGAGAGAGATAGGGAGGGAAGTAGGGAAGGAGGGAGGGATGGGTAGGTTGAGAGAGGTTGTATGGGAAGGAGGGAGAGAGAAAGGGAAGAAGGGAGATAGGAGATGTGGGTAGAAGGAGGTAAGGTGAACATAATAGAGAGAGGTAGGTAGAGAGATATCTATGTAAGGTGGGAGAGGTAGATAGAGGTGTTGTGTGTGTCATTGATTATGAAAAGAGTTTTTTTAAACAATGATGGTATCGATAAAGAACTAGTACAAAGGAGAAGTATCTTTAGAAATATATACAAGACTAAATTATATAAGTATCTTTAGAATATACGAATCAATAAATCCATACATTTGTATAAAGATAATACTTACACTATGATGAAGGAAAAAAAGAAACATACTCTAGGGAGAGAGAGAGAGAGAGAGAGAGAGAGAGAGAGAGAGAGAGAGAGAGAGGGATGAGGGGAGATATGGAGTGGTAAGGTGGGAGGGATAGAAAGACCCAAAATGGACTTAGTAGGAGAGGGAGATATGTTGGTGGACTGTGGGACATAGGGACCCAAAATGGGTTGTGGGATATAGGGACCCAAAAACACTTAAAAATAAGTATACCAAAGTGAATGAGATAAATAATGTATTGATTGAAGAGATCCCGCTCTTGAGAAGTTGAGAGATAAATAAATAATTATAGGTTGGAAAACATAGTGGGTTGTGAGTGATTGCATTCTTCTTGTTCTAAGCTCAAGGGTGGAGAGCTTGGTGAGGATTTCTAGGTGAGGTATACATAAAACTAATCCAATTGACCTAAGGGGTGACTAAACAATTGGGTTGTTATGTGTAAAGGGTTTTACAGTAATATGTAGGTTTCAGGTTTCATAACACCTAGTGTTTTCCAACCTGCAATTGTTGTAATGAAAACCTTTTCTTATTTAGAGAGTATGGATGTAAAGTAAAAGATAAGAAGAATATTTTATCATCAAAATAAAATGAGGTTCATTTTAAAGATTCCTTTCATTACATTCATACTCTTTGATTAAGAAAAGGTTCTCATTACTATCTTTGCATGTTGGAAAATATTGGGTGTTACGAAACTTGCAACCCAAATACTATTATAAAACCCTCTACATGTAACAAATCAATTCGTTAGTCACCCCTCAAGTCATTTTCACTTTCTTCATCTAACTGGGACAAAAACATTCTCACATTATTTGTAGTGCTAGAAAACACATTGTCCCCTATTAGTTATTTCCTTATGAATTTTTTTTGTTTTGTACGCACCGACAATGTAATGAAGTACACATTCAAATTTTTAAACAAATCTTTGGTATAGTAAAAATGAAATTTCACTTTCTTCATTTGATTGGAACAAAAAAATGCTCACATTATTTTTAGTGTTGGAAAACACATTGTCCCTTGTCTTACATGTAGAGGGCTTTACAATAGTATGTGGGTTGTAGGTTTCATAACACCGAGTGTTTTCCAAAATGCAATTCTAGTAATGAAAACCTTTTCTTATTTAGTTGGAATATGAATGTAATGAAAATAACTTTCAAAATTTATCATAACTGTTACTTAGAGAAAATTGCATTTCAATTTCATCATATGATGGAAAAAAAATGCACAAAATAATTGCAGGTTGGAAAACACAAGGGGTTGTGAGTGATTGTATTCTTCTTGTTCTAAGCTCAAGAGTGGAGATCTTGGGGAGGATTTGCAAGTGGGGGATACATAAAACTAATCAAATTGACCTCTATAAGCAACACCTTCTATTGTTGTCTTTATTTTCTCAACTTCATGTCTGTTAGATTATAGCTCTCTCTCAATAACATTAACCTCCTTTTTCTTTTTATGATAAAATATTATATCCTTTTGTAAGTGGTTAATTTTAGTCTTCTATTGTTTTTCTATAGTTTCAACACTTCCAACTATTTCTTTTGCATCTACAAGTTGATCATCGACACACTTTTCCCCATCCTCGCTGCTCTAGAGGGAGAGATCTAGGTATAGAGAGAGTTAGAGAGGGATTTAGGGAGGGGTAGGTGGAGAGAGGTAGAGAGATGTTGTGTGGGAAGGAGGGAGAGAGAGAGGGAAGGAGGGAGATAGGGAGAGGTAGGTAGAGAGGGGTAAGGTGAACATAATAGAGACATGTAGGTAGAGAGAGGGATACACATAGGGTGGGATAGGTAGAGAGAGGTGGTGTGTGAGAGCGAGAGAGAGAGAGAGGAGGGGAGGGAGAGGTGGAGAGAAAGAGAGAGGGTGGTAGGTGGACTTCATTAAATTATTGGTGTGTACGAATCAAAAAAATTTCATAAGGAAATATCTGACAAGGGACAGTGTGTTTTCGGACATTGCAATAATATGAGCATTTTTCATAAGGAAATAATTGACAGGGACAATATGTTTTCCAAAACTAGAAATAATGTGAGCATTTTTCATAAGGAAATAATTGACAAGGGACAGTGTGTTTTCCAACATTGAAAATAATGTGAGCATTTTTTGTTCCAATCAAATGAAGAAAGTGAAATACATTTTTTACTGTACCAAATAGTTGTTCTAAAATTTTAAGGTGAACTTCATTAAATTGTTGGTTTGTACGAATCAAAAAATTTTCATAAGGAAATATTTGACAAGGGATAGTGGGGTAAGTGCACAAAGATGGTTCCCAAAAAGGGAACTTAAGTGGATAGCTTTTTTCTGAAATCAAGAAATACTGACCTTGGACGTGAAATTTGAGGATAGTTACACTCAAAATTTTGAGATGGAACAAAAATAAGGATCGAAGTGCTCCGAGTCTACTTTCTAAAATACTAATTTATTTTTAAAATGGTTGACATTCAGGGGTTCAAAAGAGGGACACACACAAATTGGTGTTGTTTTTGTTAGAAAAACATAACATAGCAACTCTTGTACGACCCTCGTACGGTGAACTTTTTTTTAGTATTTTTAAAATCGTAATGGTCAGAAGTTAGCTAACAGTATGTAGTTGATGCACGTTTTTTCTAATAATTTTTTAATGAATATTTGATTTTTTACTAATTTTCGAAGTGGACATTTCCTGAAAAAATAGAATTTTGGCCGTGCTGCCCCTACAAATTCTAGAAACTAATTGAGTTTTATTTTTAAATTTGTAGAATGGAGTCTAGTTTATAAAAATGTAATTTATTTGAAAATTCAATGAACGGTTAATTTATAACGAAAAAATTACCAAACACTACTTTTTGGAAAAAAAAAGACATACAAATTAAATAAATTATGGATGAAAGGCTTAACATTTTCAGAAAGTGAAAAAAATTACATTGTTGGATAGTTAAGAGAGAACCCAACATTACCCATGTGTTCGATTTTTTTGATATTGAACCACGTGGAATCCTGACGGTGAGCACGAACTTGATTATGTGAAATATGGTAGATTTTTAAAAAAAAGGGTCTCTAGTCATTGGGAGTGCCTTCCAAGGAAAATACCAAGCCTAAGGGTCAGGAATTCCCAAAGAAAGATATAACGCGAGTGTGCTATAACGTGCTCACATTATCGCTCGCGTTATATTTCAGTTTTGACAATGTTTTTGCTTATGTGAGAAACATGTCAACTAAGACATAACGCAAGCACATTGTTAAATGCCAATATATTTGTATGTTTGTATGTACATGTATGCTTGTATGTATGCCTGCATGTATAAATGCATATATATTGTATGTATGTATGTAAGATTGTATCTACACATGTATGTATGTATTTAAGTATTATTTAAAGGGAGGGAGAATTTAGAGAGAGAGAGTTAGGAGAGATGGAGAGGGGGTGGAAGTGAAAGTTTAAGAGAGAGGGAGTGGGAGAGAAGGGGTTGGAGTGAGAGGGACTTAGTTAGGTAGGGTGGGATGGATAGAGGGAGGGAGAGAGAGAATCGAGAGAGACAGAGAGAGAGGGGGGAGAGAGAGACGAAGAGAAAAAGAGAGTTATGTAGGTAGGGTGCAAAAGGGAGAGACTTGAGAGTGTGAGGTGGGTGAGAGGGAGAGAATTGAGAGATAGGTAGTGAGAGGGAGTGTGAAAGAGAGGGAGTGTGATAGAGAGAGGGAGAGATATTGAGAGACTTGAGAGAGGGAGAGGGTGTGGGAGTGACCTGATAGAGGTAGAGAAAGAGGGAGGTGGATTGAGAGGAACTTATCTAGGTAGGGTGGAAGGGATAGATAGAGAGAGGGGAGAGAGACAAAGAGAGAGTTACTTAGGTAGGTTTCCATAGGGAGAGACCTGAGAGAGAGGGGTGGTGGGAGGGAGAGACATGAGAGAGAGGGAGAGAGAGGGAGTGGGAGAGAGTGGGATAGAGTGGGAGGGACATAGAGAAAGATGGATAGAGGGAGTGAGAGAGGGTGGTCGAGATTGGTTGAATGAGAGGTACGCAGAAAGAGGGAGATGGTAGATAGAGACAATTAGAGAGGGTGGGAGGGAGAGAGGCAGAGGTGATAATTATAGATAGAGAGAAAGTGATAGGGGCTGAGGGTTTAGGGTTGAGAGATTAGGGTGGAGGACCTATAGGGTTTCTAGGGTATTAGGGTTTAAGGTTTTAGGGTTGAGGGAATAGGGTCGATGGTAGAGGGTATAGGGTAGAATGTTTAAGGGTTTAGGGTTGAAGGATTTAGGGTTAAGGGTTTACTTGGTTGAGGGTAGAGGGTTTAGGGTATAGGTTTGAGGGTATATGGTTGAAGGATTAGGTCCAAGGTCCAATGTAAGGGGTAGAGGGTTTAGGGTTTAAGGATTAAGGGTTGAGGGTTGAGAATTGAGGGTTGAGGGTTTAATGTATAGGGTAGAGGGTTTAAGGGTGAGGGTTTAAGGTTGAGGGTTGAGGGTATAGGGTCGAGGGATTAGGGTTGAGGGTCCAATATATAGGGTAGAGGTTATAAGGGTTGAGAGATTAAGGTTTGAGGGTTTATGGAATAGGGTAGAGATTTTTCTTAGATTTAACGGTGTAAGGGTTGAGGGAATAGGGTTGATGGATTAGGGTTTAGGGTAGAGAGTATTGGGTTGAGGGTAGAGGGTAGAGGGTAGAGGTTTTTAGAGTTTAGGGTTTAAGGGTTGAGGGTTGAGGGTCAAGGGTTTAGGGTTGAGTGTTTAAGGGTTGAGGGTTTAAGGGTCAAGAGGGTTGAGGGATTAGGGTAGAGAGTTTACTAAGTGGGTTTAAGGGTTGGGGGATTAGGGTTGAGGGTAGAGGGCAGAGGATTGATGGTAGAGGGTAGAGGGTTTACGGGTTAGGGTTTAAGGGTATAGGGTTTAGGGTTGAGGGATTAAGAGGTTATAGAGTAGAGGGTATAGGGGTTGAGGGATTAGGGTTGAAGGCTTGAGGCTTGAGGGATAAGGGTTGAGGGTTGAGGAATTAAGAGGGTATAGGGGTTGAGGGATTAGGGTTTCAAGGTTGAAGGTTGAGGGTTGAGGGATTAAGAGGGTATAGGGGTTGAGGGATTAGGGTTTAAGGGTTGAGGGTTGAGGGATTAAGAGGATATAGGGGTTGAGGGATTAGGGTTTAAGGGTTGAGGGTTGAGGGATTTAGAGGGTATAGGGGTTGAGGGATTCAGGTTTAAGGGTTGAGGGTTGAGGGTTTAGGGTTTACTTGGTTGAGGGTATAGAGTTTAGGGTATAGGTTTGAGGGTATATGGTTTAAGGATTAGGTTTAGGGTCCAATGTAAGGGGTAGAGGGTTTAGGGTTTAAGGATTAAGGGTTGAGGGTTGAGAATTAAGGGTTGAGGGTTTAATGTATAGGGTATAGGGTATAGGGTATAGGTTTGAGGGTTTAAGGGTTAAGAGGGTTGAGGGATTAGGGTAGAGAGTTTACTAAGTGGGTTTAAGGGTTTGGGGATTAGGGTTGAGAGTAGAGGTTAGAGGATTGATGGTAAAGGGTAGAGGGTTTACGGGTTAGGGTTTAAGGGTTTAGGGTTTAGGGTTGAGGGATTAAGAGGGTATAGGGGTTGAGGGATCAGGTTTGAAGGATTGAGGGATAAGGGTTGAGGGATTTAGGTAGAGAGTTTACTAAGTGGGTTTAAGGGTTGGGGGATTAGGGTTGAGAGTAGAGGTTAGAGGATTGACGATAGAGGGTAGAGGGTTTACGGGTTAGGGTTTAAGGGTTTAGGGTTGAGGGATTAGGGCTTAAAGGTTGAAGGTTGAGGGTTAAGGGATTAAGAGGGTATAGGGGTTGAGGGATTAGGGTTTAGGGTAGAGAGTATTGAGTTGAAGGTAGAGGGTAGAGGGTAGAGGGTTTTAGAGTTTAGGGTTTAAGGGTTTAAGGGTTGAGGTTAACCCTCTAACCTCTATCTCTCTCTTAGTCTGTCTCTCCCTCCATCTATATCTCCATTCTCCCACTATCTCTTTCTCCCACTCTCCCTTCTCCCACTCTCCAACTCTCTCCCACTCTCTCCCACTCTCACTCTCCCACTCTCCCCCTCTCTCCCTCCCTCTCCCTCCCTCTCCCTCCCTCTCTCCCTCTTTCTCTCCCACTCCCTCTCCCTCCCACTCTCCCACTCTCCCTCCCTCCCTCTCTCTCTCTCTCTTTCTCTCCCACTCCTTCCCTCCCTCACCTTCCCTCCCTCACCCTCACCCTCCCTCTCCCACTCTCCTCTCCTCTTTCTCTCCCCTCTCCCCTCTCTCCTCCTATCTATCTTCATCTCTCCCACTATCTCTTTCTCCTCTCCCTCTCCTACCTCCACTCCTTCTCTCTCCCTCCTCCCTCCCTCTCTCCCTCTTTCTCTCCCTCCCTCTCTCTTTCTCTCCCCTCCTCCCTCCCTCCCTCTCCCTCTTTCTCTCTCAGCCTCTTCTCTCTCTCTCTCTCTCTGCCTCTCTCCCTCCTCCTTCCCTCTCTCCCTCTCCCTCTCTCCTCACTCTCCCTCCCTCTCTCTCCCTCTTTCTCTCCCACTCTCTCTTTCTCTCCCCTCTTCCTCTCCCCTCTCCCCTCCTCTCCTTCCCTCCCTCTTTCTATCTCCTACCTCTCCCTCCTCCTCTCCCTTCCTCCACCCCTCTCTCCTCTTTCTCTCCCACTCCCTCTCCCTCCCTCTCTCCTTTCTCTCTCTTTCCCTCTCCCTCTCCTCTTTATGTTTCCTCTCTCTCTCCTCTATCTATCTCCATCTCTCCCACTATCTCTAACCCTCTCCCTCCCTCTCTCCCTTCCTCCACCCTCTCCCTCCCTTCCTTCCTCCCTCCCTCTCTCTCTCTCCCTCTTAGACAAAGAGGGAGAAAAGAAATATATTAAGAAAACCATATTTCATATAATGCGTGCGTGTTTTGAAGAAGTAGAGATGCTACCATTTTAGGAAGAAATAACGTGCTCGTGTTATAACACGAGCGTGTTTTGTATTCCACGAAAAATAGTAAAAAAATAGAATATACCCGTGATGTCAAGGCCCACAGTCTGCATATTCTCCTGGTTCTATGCGTGCTCTAACAAAAAGTATCCTTTTGAAGATGTTGGGAAGTGTGCAAGCATGTTTTTCACATTACATCACCTTTTCCATGATCTTTCGACCACCTTTGCATGAAATAGAAGAGTTTCCACATTGAAAGACATATAATATCAGTTGAAGTTTGAATTCCATTGGAAACTGATATACAATTGAAGTTTGGAGGGGAACAAGCTTTTGAACAAGTCAAATTGTTGTGGAGTTTGAAGAAAGAAGAAGCTAAGCCTACATAATTGGGTTGAACTCCTCCATTTGAAAGTCTGGTTTTTTAGGTATGTGAAGTCTTTACACATTTTCTTTCATTCTATTATGGCTTGCTTTCAATTTTGTTTGTCATTATAACCTTACGTTGTCAATACACATTTTAAATTACACAATTATATACACTTGCCAATTACCATTTTAAACTTGATGCAGAGCATCTACCAAGATCCACAAATCATCAAGGATACTTCTGACCCTAACTTAAATTGAAGAAGATCAATGAACAAAACTCAATCATCTTTTCATCAAAATCCTTCAATTTCAATTGATTTCATATTTCCACAAAACATTATAACTTGGTTTCAACTCTTTGTCAGACTAAAAAAATAGATTAACCATCGTAAAATTGATTGTAACATAGCATAAAGCTTATTAGAAACTTAGAACCATTCTGTGAACCCCTAAACCTGCAATTGCATAAGAACAACAAACAAATTAGTGTGTTAGATCAAATGCAAACAAGAATGAAGGAGTCCCCATGAAATCCATCTATTAAAAATTAAAGTAGGAAAACGAAGAACAAAATGTAAAGATGCATGTAAATCCTAATTAAGCCAATAAACTCATGATCCCATGGGGGAATCGGTGCTAATTGAATGTTGAAGTTGGCCCTTTCCCAACTCCTAAGTTGCAATGTTGAAGTAGTAGATTGGTCAAATCTCCATGATGAGATTTGAGCATAACTTAGCTATGAAAATGGATGAAATATGTGATGGAATGAAGTGCACAAAATTAGCTCTCAATGCCAAGAGAGTAACTTTGCATGAAATTGTGGATGAATAATGAGGAGAGAAGCCTCCAGTTTATAGATTTGAATTTGGAAGAGATGGAAAGATTTTGGTAATGTGGTACTAACTTTCACCCAATGGTTGAATGCCACTTGCCATCATGTGAATGGTTGATGGTTGTGCACATTTTGGCCAAAGTGCCAATAAATGCAATTAGGTGGAATTTGAATATGAAGAAATGACATGTGAGAGGGAAAAAAGAATGAAATAAATGCCACTTGGCTCAATGCACAAGGACATGTAAGAGGAGTGAATGACTTGTTGGATGTACAAGTCCACTTGGACTTTTTGAATTCAAATTGAGGGAATATTCCCTTTTGATGCCATGTGAGGGAAAATAGAGATTTAATAAATGAATTAAATCTATTTTCCTATGCCAGTTGCATTCTCTAGAGGATTTTAGTGAGAAAGATTAACTTAATCAAGATTTGATTAATTTAATTAGATGATTTGAGAATTTTGACTTAAATTGATGAATTGATTTAAATTAGAATTGAGAGGAAATGATTAATTAAATAAATGATTTTGATTTATTTAATTGAGTGGGGAAGATGTTAGATTAAATCAAATAAGGTTTAATTTATTCAATTTAATAAGACTTTAGAAACTTTAATTAAATAAAATGATTTATTTAATTAAACAGAGATATAAGGTTAATTAAATTAAATTGATTAATTTAATCAAAGGAGGTGAAAGACTTAATCAAATAAATAATGATTTATTAAATTAAGAGACAAAATATGATGAAATGCGGAGAGTATAATTTAGGAAGAAATTTTGTTAGTAATCAGGATCAAGTGTGCCAAAACAAAATTGTACATTTTTCGTGTCTACACATTCAATTCGTTCATAACATCAACACACCAACCAATGATTATGTCATTCACAAGTTGTCTTAAATCTTCCATAATGGCACCATTGTTTACAAACAAAAACTATAATTCTTAAGGCACAACCAAACCATTATTTGCTTAAGAAATATTTGTTTGAGTTAGTACAACAAAAATGAAACGTTTCAGAAGTCTTCCCTTACACACAAACTCAGTTCCTTTGTTGACTGTCCACATTACTAGTAGCCAAGCATCTGCAAACTGTCACATGTATCTCCAAAACCATGCACAAACTTCATACTATGATACTCATTTTGGACACCCATTTCCCTCATACAAAACATATTACAAGATGGATATTAAGTGCTTCAGAGAAAATGCTTGTAAACTAGTTGTTTCAGTCTGAGAATAAGCCTAACTAAGCCTTAGTGCAAACAAGGGTTATTGGTTTTGCTACCCCAAACACCAAATAATCATAACCAATACATCAAATACCTTTCATTTTACTTTACCAAGCTTATAAGTCCATTAGAAGTTCATTTCCAAACAGATTTCCATAAACCCTAAGCTCTAAGCTTCATAATTCCCTGTTTTACCAGTCTGAACACAGTTTTACAGTCAAGAAAAATTATTTTATTCACACCTTATTCCTCACCATATGATTGGTAACCTTTGAAATATGAAATTAAATTACACAAGGATTTTGTACACCAAAATTGAGAACTTTCACTGAGTAGAATGGGAGAAACACAATTTCTCAAGTTCACTATTTACCCTAACAGAGGGTTTGACAGTTTTAGAGAAAAATTAAGAAGAATGCATGAAAAAAATTGTATGTGGGAGGTTATTGAGTGTTAAAACACTTAAAAACATCCAACCAAGCATTCTTGGCCATACAAATTCATACAAGAGCCTGAAACAACAAAATTCTAAAGAAAATACAGGAAAATAGTGTGTTTATTCATTCAAAATCAGATATTCAATCACCCAAAACTTTCCAAACGTACATGAGGCCTTATAAATGAATTATATACATGTCTTATAAACTTACAAGTGCCTCCAAGCAAAAATAAGTCCATATTACTTTTCACCTTCCCTATTTCACAGTTTTTGTAACTTTTTAGAATTTTGTATTTGTGCAAATTTTGCAAATAGTGACAACTTTACAAAATACACATAGGAATTAAACATTAAACCTCATAATGATTCCCATACATTGAAAATTTCTTTAATGACCCTCTTACAACATGGAGATACCCAAAATTGAATCAAATTTCAAAATGGAAGCTTAGATTGTCAAGGTGCTCCTGCACCACAAACTTATCAAACACTCACAATGCCATTACACTCATTATGATTGTAACTTACATGATATTTATCTTATTTCCCTTCAAACTCAACTCCCCCAACGTATATAACTATTTTTGTAACTTCTTAACTAACTTATCTCTTCACAACTTTTCCGAAAAATGCAATTTTGTGCAAATGTCCATGCTTCCATTTTGAGCCTATCTTGCAATCATGGCATGCCACGTTACCACTTTTCTTTAAGGAATTATGGATTGAAAAAAATCATGTCACATTTGTCTATGCTAGGTTAAATTTTTTACAGGATGATTGTAAGTATTATTTAAATGAAGCCTTGAATGACATATATTTTTCAATTAACTTGAATGGATACATTTTTAGGAACTAATATTCATCTCATTACCATGGTACAGATAAAATTATCCACCATGCCGAAGAAAAAGACAAAGAGGAAACTAACAGACAAAGAGAATGAAACCATCAAATAAAAGGAGAGAGTTCGGGTGGCGACATATCGTGAAAATAAGAAATTGGAAACGATTGACGAAAACAAGCCAATTGAAGAGGAACCCCAATCGTAAAAAAAAGAACGAAAATTGGCAGCACAAAAAGAACAAATGTGAAAGAATCATCATAAGAAAGATTCAGATATCATAGCTGGAGACACACCCTCTACGATAAGTGAATATGAAGGGACACCATTAAGCATAAGCGAATATGGAGGGACACCATCTAGCAGAAGTGAATATGGACGAACACCATCTAGTGCAAGTGAATATGGAGGGACACCATCTACCTCAAGTGAATATTGTTGGACACCATCCAACACATCTCAAGTTGAGAGTACATCATCACTCGGATTTGATGAAGAAGGTATGCCATCATCCCCATGTGAACCTACAGGTATGTCTTCTTCTCCAACCTCGATCGAAGGTATGCAATCTAGCCCACCTCAATTAAATATTGATGAAATTCTTAATGTTGAGATGTATGTACCTAGGAAAACACCACCTAGAATTTTGTGTAGAAAGCCAAAGTATTTGATTAATATTGATGATGAAATTTTGTAGCACATGGAAGGTAAGACTTCAACACACACTTTTTGAAGATATGCTGATAAGATTTGGAAACGATTCTTTGAAAGACTAAATGAGACTGCAAGATGTCAACTATTTGTTGAAATGATGCGGGGTGTAAAGTATAGGAACATCATGAAGACTCTTGGGTTGAGAACATCGAATGCATCAAGTGAAGACACTATTGTGAAGAATCTAATGGATGCTTATGCGAGTGTGGGTAAGACCTCACGCTCAAAGGATAGTAATGTCACCCGACGTAACATTACATTGACTTTGGTAAGCTTTCAAACAAAGAGAGGCCGTCTCATTAAAAAGACCAGTGAACACATGGGAATTAGTAGAATTTTTTTATCAAGAGCCATTCAAAGGCAGCAAAGAATTGAGGGAAATGATTCAAATGAATTATGGGAATTCTTGGGGAGATTGTCACAAAAAGATAAAGAAGTTTTTGAAGCCTTGAGAAAACTACTTGAAGAGTATTGGAAGAATAAAACAAGGCCATCTCCGAATCAAAGGGATTTGGTAAGAAGGAGAATCGGTAGTCGGAATCGTGAGCCACATCCAAAGCATTTTTTGGATATGACTCAAACCCATTTTTTTTTTAAATTTCAAATTCATTATCTTGAAATTAGTATTTCTCAAAGATTTTTTGAAATTCTTAAACCTTTTTATGTCAAGATAAATCACACATGTACTACTTGTTGTTGTAGACTACATATTGAATTTTCTAACCATTATGATGTTTATTGTTC
This sequence comes from Sequoiadendron giganteum, assembly GCA_007115665.2. NCBI lineage: Eukaryota > Viridiplantae > Streptophyta > Pinopsida > Cupressales > Cupressaceae > Sequoiadendron > Sequoiadendron giganteum. The sequence continues at coordinate 231,165,822 of CM021108.1, read as the reverse complement.
TATATGTGTAGATTTGCATACTAATGATGTTTTGTAGGATTGTGGTATAGAAGCCCCACCAAAATCTTCAAGAGAGTTCTTATCAAAAAATTTATGTGAAATAGAGGATGGACAGATATTCTATAGGACAACATGCTTCGATGGTTCATGTGAGCATTGCGGTGGCTTCCACCGTATGCTAGTATGTCAACATATGGAAAGCACAGATGAGGTGAGACAAAAACTAGTAGAGTTTAGGAAGTATAAAACAATGGCATATGCTACAAAAGATGGGTCTCAAGAAAAAAGGTGTGATTTGGTTATTGAGAAGATTCTAGTGTACCAGTTTGTGTCCATGTTTCGTGTCAATATACTATATGAGTATGCAATGCATACCCATAGAGCCTGATGGTTGGACACGCAATTCAAGCTATGCAAGGACACCTTTCCAATTGGAAGCATAATATCAGTGGTTGTGTGGATATGTTAAAATCTGCAAGAGATGGCTTAAACAATTTCATGTTGTTAGCATGAAAGTTAGTTTAAACTAGCAAACTTAGACATCCCTATGAAATATTTAACCATGTTAAACAATGCAACTAACGAAGACAAATACAATCTAAATAAAAGCATGTGCAAACATGATTAACCCTTTATCTCATAGTGGATTGGTGCCACCTTGTTGTGTAATAAGCAACCCTTTCCCAATCCTTGAAGAAGCTGATTGATGTTATGGGCAAGATTACTCCTCAAATGAAGAGAATAACCTTGCTTGAAATCTGTGAAATGAAGGTGAATCTGAGCATAGTAAGTTTACTCAAAGTTGTGTGTTGTTGAATGAGGAGAGGAGTCTCCAATTTATAGATTTCCAAAATGGAAGAGAGAATGAAATAGAGCAATGTGGGATCATTCAACATCCAATGGCCAAGTGCCACTTGTCAAGATGTGAATGGTTGAAGAAAAAGCACATTTTGGTCAATGTGCATGATAAATGTCATTAGGTGGAATTTCAAATTTGAGAAATGACATGTGAGAGGGAAAAAGGAATGAAATAAATGCCACTTGGCTCAATACACAAGGACATGTAAGAGGAATGAATGCTTTGTTGGATGTACAAGTCTACTTGGAATTTTTGAATTCAAACAAGGGAATATTCCCTTTTGATGCTATGTGAGGGAAAATGGAGAATTAAATAAATCAAATTAATTGATTTACTGTGCAAATTGCATTCTCTAGATGATTTTAATGAGAAGGATTAACTTAATCAAGGATTTGATTAATTTAATGAAGAATTAGATGATTTGACAATTTTGACTTAAATAGATGAAATAATTTAAATCAAAATTGAGAAGAAATGATTAACTAAATAAATGGTTTTGATTTATTTAACCAAGGAGGAATATATTAGATTAACTCAAATAAGGTTTAATTTATTTAATTTAATAAGGACTTTAGAGAATTTAATCAAATAAAATGAATTATTTCATTAAATAGGAAATGTTAGGTTAATTAGATTAAATTGATTAATTTAATCACTAGAGTAGAAAGACCTAATTAAATGAATTATGACTCATTAAATTAAGAGGCACAATATGATGAAAAGTTGAGAGTATGATTCAAAAAGGAATGTTGTTAATAATCAAGATCAAGTGTGTCAAACTAAAATTTGTATATTTTCCATGTCTACATTTTGCCCCTCTTTGAAACAATGTACTTGTTGCATTGATTCAAAGAATAAACTTATGTGATCGAAGATCAAAATTTCTCTATTTTTTTTCATGCTCCACTGTTACCCTAGCGGGAGGATTATACTGGTATATTGCCCCCTCGAGAGATCGAGTGGAAATGCTAATTTTCCAATCGATATCGCGATAAATTGCGAGTGGAGTGATTCTAATGACCAGAGGATGAAAGATAATTATTTGATGCAGACAAATCTGATGACGTATAGATAGTCATCGACTATGGGTAGTCTCATGTATACCTTGATTCAACACACCGATTTTAGATAAAAATGTTAGTAAAGATAGAAGAATAAGAAGAATAAGATGAATGGAAGGAGGAGCCACACAAGTTCACATTATTACCGATGATGATGATATATTGCTTACCAGGAGTTGAGATTTTCAAAGGGTCAATTACTTTATGTTTGATAACACACATAGGTATGATGCATCAAGGTATAAAGGACCAAGATGGCATTGTACCTAGTGTGATGGACTTTGACTTGTCAATCAGGTAGGAGTATTCTTGTTCACACTTTGCGTACATACTTCATTTAGGATGTAGTTCAGACATTTTAAACATCTCGGGCCAAAACATAAAAAGGCAAGCCTTCTTATGTGGTCAACAAGATACCTAAAACATCCTTCCTACAAAGAAAACAAAGTATTCATGATGAAGTTATTTTACAAGAATATCCAACAAGCACATCAGATAAAAAGATAATGATCATTGTCCCATTCCTTTTTCTCTAAACCTGTTTTGTTTAGGCATCATCAAGAGTTCCTTGGAATGAGCGCAAAATAAGATAAGTCAATAAAAGACCAAATAAAGCAAATCAAAGAAGCTAATGTTCTTCATACCGCTAGCCAAGGCTAAACTATTGTGAGGGGTACATGATGCTTATGTCCATCGTAGGAAAGCTTCATCCTAGGACATGTTATGATCAGGGTTTTGATGGGACTGATTTGGGTGATAAGCTATTGATACTCCGAGTTGATCAACTTGCTTACTTACTAACTTAGACTTTCAAGACTTTTGACGATTAGGTGTTCACTTTTGAACCTGCTAGACTTGCTTCTGACTGATGCACCAAAGGGTGATGGCGATGATTGACTTTATTATGAATGATGATTATCGCGGGTGAAAGCGAGATGAAATGGATGCACCATTTTAGATTTTTCAGATATTTTGAGGCTATTTTTGGTATTTTCAGATTTCACGACGAAAGGACTAACTTAAAGACCTATTCTAGGGGTCTCAGGAGCTAATCCGTAGATTAGCCTTTCCTATGTTATACATGCAGAGACCACATAGTTTGACTGATGACAAAATGACTTGATGATAAGATGGACAAATGGACTGCCCTTTTATTGCTTAAAGGACTGACGTAAGATACAGACTAGATGGGCAAACAGATTGTCAATGCGACGAAAGCCTAAAGGACTAACCCTAACTATCTCGGGGGATGATCAAAGATCAACCTTGCCTATGTTCAAGCTCAGAGATGATGTAGTTCGACAAGGTGAAAAACTGAAAAGACTCAATGATGAGTTTTTGAAGATTTTCCGATAGTTCGACATGTTTTGGATTTTTGATGATTTTGATGAATTTTTGAATGTTTTTGAATTTTCGCACGATTTTGACGATTTGAAGGTTGATATACATGACGATATCAGTGCTCTATTTTGGGATTTTGTTGAAAACCAAGCTTAATGTTGATCGATTGGATTGATGGATTGATAGTTTGACTAAGTGTGTTAAGTCAAAAAAAAATGATAATGCACTTGTAAACTCTAGGAAGCTATGTTATCCTAGAGTAACCTTGTACATAAGAGGATGGTTTGAATAGGTGTGTTAAGTCAAACAAGGTGGTTTTGGATTTGATAATTTGGCTAAATGTGTTAAGCCAAACAAGATGATAATAGACCTGTAAACCCAAGGAAGTTGTGTTATCCTAGAGAAAACTCGTGCATAAGATGATAGTTTGATTAAGTGTGTTAAGTCAAACAAGGTGATAATTGATTGGATTCGATTGATCAAGATTGATGAAGCTTGATTTGGAACAAAATTGTTTTGATGATTTGATGTGATGCTGACGTGCAAGTTAGATGTGACTGATATTGATTGTTTAGATTGATGTTCGACAAAAGATAAAGCTTGATAAGGAACATCTTCTTGTCAAAATATGCCATGGGCTAGTGATTCGGATTTTTGGCTCACAAATTATTTGACCAAGTTGATTTCACGTTTTCCAATGCTCGGATCACAACATAGGCTAGAGGATATACATCAAGATTTATTCTCAAAGCAAGATGCAAATATTTGCCCCCAGTGTCTAGCAATGTTTGAATGGCCATGGGAGGATTCTTTAGATCAGTATAGATGAATAGATATGAATTATCTTGCAATAAGATAAGGGTGTTCAAATAGAGGATTCTCATTTGGATAATACTTCAAGGCTCAAATAATGTTGGGTAGGATGGAATCAATGAAAATGACCCATGTCAAGATTTTTTCCATAAACAAGTGTAAAAAATTTACCAAACCTTTATCAAAATCTAGATAAGGTACATAGATAACCATGGGTTGGATAAATGGTTCATGGATGAATGGATGATATGGTTGGGATGCTGGCTTTATTATGGATGCGATAAAATATTTTCAACTAAACTGACACATGTAGATGCTTGATTCTACTCATGACGCCTATTTTCTAGGTTTTCATCATGGTACCTACCCAAAGCACCACTGAAATGGTCTTCGCTAGAGGATGATTTTTCTCTTTACTATTTTCAATCCTTTTTCTTTTTTTTTTCTTTTTATATTTTTTGATTTTTTTGTATTTTTTTGAGAGATTTTAAGTTGATACTGAACCACTTGCTGGTGCTGATGTTGATTCTTTTGTCATAACATGCCATCGGTATGCTGCTTGAAGAAGTTGCTTTGCCAAGATATGTGCACTTGAAAGAAAATTTTGAGAAATTAATTCTGCTTTGGTGATACCAGAGTTAACTCTGTCTTTATGCACACATCGTGATAGAATGCCTTCTAAATCCTTATGATGAAGGGTCATTGCCAATACATGGTCAATGTGAGAATTGGATATCATGTGTGGAGACATGGATGGAGTGTGTTTAGGAATAAAAGATGCATTGGTCGATAGTTTGAAACCTTTGACTCTCCAAACTTGGGAAGATGAGCAATGATGGGTGGATATGGAAGTGTGCATGGAATTAGGACCAACTGTTTGATACACTTTGTATGTTGCTTGAGAAGCTTTTTTTTGCCTTTGTGGACCTATTTGATGGATACTTTTCCATTTTTGATTTTTCCCCATAGTTTCTTTGACTAATGGAGTTTGATAGGGATAGTCTTTCTTTGTATTCTTTGTTATCCATATATATTTGACTTGTCCTTCGTGCTTCGCTACTTCTTTTTCTTTGATGACGTTCTTCGTGCTTTGATTTGAATCTTTCTTTTGTTGTTGGTCCCAATTCATGGATGGGGTGATAGGTGGATGAAGATTCATGACATGGTGGGTTGTAGTATTGGCAATCGGTTTCATCATAAGGATCCTTTGTGCTCCCTATGTTGACGTTTACTTGAGATGACGTTGCCCCCAATTTTATAGAGGTATTACCGATTTGTTTATATTCCTTGATTATTGAATAACCAAGGCCTTGACGTTTAGGATTTCCAACAATCTACACTGGTTCTAGGATACCTTGTTCATGTAGGCCTAATCCTCTACCTTGGTAATTCATTTGCTGAAATTTTTTATCTGCAATAGGATATGATTTACCTTGGAAACAAGGTGCTAATCCTTCTCTGCTCTATGGTGGATCTTCAAAAGTGTCAGCTTCTTTATTGATGAGATAGCTTGCTTTAAGAAAGGTAAGTGATCGGATCCTCCATATGTGGGATAAATTCTTGATTGATATCTTTAGCTTGATCTTGTGAGATATTAGATTGTAATGCTTCTTCAAGAGATGTTGGTGATTTACTATCCACACACAAGTCTTCCTCTTGACTCCTTTCATAGGATGTTTCTGATTCACAACTTTTGTAGAAGCCTTCTTCATGACCTCTTTCTACTATGTCTCCAGATTTTTCCATATCTTGGCCGTGTACAAATGTTAAGAGTAGGAGACTCTTGTTCCTTGGTAATGATGTCAAGAGTATGAGACTCTTCTTTTGAATGAAGATCATCTATGTGTCCATCAAAAGAAAGCATCTCATGGGTAGATGGACAAGTGTATGTTATATGGATACGATCACCATTTGTGACATCTTGTATAGATAAAAGAGTGCTCATTAGATCATTATAGTATCTTGGAGATACAAATTCTCGATCTTGAGTGATTTTAGAACTATTTTCAACATGCTTTGGATCAAGTTCTTGACATGGGTCAATTTTAAAGGATGGATTGCTTATAGTGGGTTCTTGGACATCTTCATTAGGAAGTGGCTCAATATTCTCTTGAGCTTTGAGTGGATTTGGATCAAATGTTGAGCTAGAGATTCCTTCAATATCTATAACCATGAGGTCAGAGGATGTCAATATGTCTTGGGAAGGAACATTGCTAGACCTTGGTGATAGATTTTGATCATGCTTTGGCATACATTCTTGAGATATGTCCTCTAACTCATAAGGCAATGTAGAGACCTTTTCGATATGATCATTGCTTGATGGATCATAGATTATGTCAATGGGATCAAATAATTGTAACACATCTTGAAATAGATCACTAAAAAGTGGCTCTTGATGAATGTTGAGTTGATCACTGGATGGGGTAGAAGCATCTTGAAGATCTTGAACATTGCTTTCAACAATTGTGGAAGATAGATTACCAATGTCCTCAACCATAGGATCAAGTGATGTTGACATTTCTTGAATTTGATCATTGTTGGGTATTTTTGTTGGATTTTGATCGTGACTGAAAAGTAGCTCTTGGTGTATGTTGATTTGATCGTTGGTCGAGTTGGAAACATCTTCAAGGTGCTTATTGATGGATTGATCTTGATTTTTTATTTCAACAATTATGGTGGGAATCTGTTGTAAGCTTTTTTGAGTGAGTAATGTCTGTGTTTGCTGTTGAGCCAAAAACACTTTTTTTATGGTCGTGTCGTTGTTGTTCCAACAATGCTTTTTCTTGGGCTTGTTGTTGAGCTACTTGTTGATGCACTTGTTGATGGATTGCTTGCAATAGTGTCTAGAATTCTGCTTGCCCCTATCGGGCTTGGTGTTGGGCTTGAGCTTGTCGGGCTACTTGAGCCGCTTGTGCAGCTTGTTGGGCTTGGAGTGCCTTTTGGCAGGCAGATTGTTGAGCGGCTTGCAACATGATGGATAATTAATTGGTCATGTTGTGTTTTGGAGACAGTGGTGGTGGTGGTGGTGGATTGGGAATGGTGTTGATTGTTGGGGTTGCTTGAATGGTTGTCACCTGTTGTTACGAATCGATGAGAATTTTGAGTGTAGCAATTTTGCTTTGCAAGATTTGACCTTGACATTCTTCATATGGTTGACTTGGTTGTTTAGCAAGCATATTTGGCATGCATCCTTGTGGTGCTTTCTTGGGATTGTGGACAAGTTGATTCTAGATAATGCTCTGATTCAGTGTGATGTTTTGATTTGGCATTATATATTGAAATTGAATATTGTTGTGGTTGGGAATCATATTGCCTTGATTTAGGTAACTTTGATTTTGCATGGTGTTACTTTGACTTGAGTCAACATATGGAGTTGCAAATATACTGCTAGGATTTTGAACAACATTAGGGGGATTTTCAAGCATATCTATCCCAAAGTTCACCAAGTTTGGACTAGAAATGTTCATGTTCAACAAACTTGTATTTGGCATGTATGGGTTTGGTGGGATAATGTTGTTTGGAAAACTCATGCATTGAGTGTTTGGTTGATAGATTTTCAGATTTGGACTTGGATTTAAATCTATCATTGGGAAAGGTGTTCCAAAATTTAGATTGGGCATACTCACATTTGTATCATTGAATTTTGGAGGAGATAATGATGCCATGTTTGAATTGCATAAATGTGAGTTTTGATAATCAATTGGCATTGTGAGACTTGGATAGTTTGGTTGAATTGGATTACTTATGTTGGATGGATCAAGTTTATATTCCATGTCTCTCTTGTGTTTTGACTTTGTTGACCTCTAAGGGGTTTAGGATCAATGATGATATGGAGTATGAAAGTGGTGAATGATATGAGTGTTTGAACTTTTAGGAGCTTTGGATCAATGCTAGACTTTAGGAGTTGATTTGATTTGATTTGGATAGTTTGACTAAGTGTGTTAAGCCAATCAAAGTGATCATGAACTAGTAGAACTCAGGAAGTTGCGTTATCCTCGAGGAAAAATTGGTCAAGAGGATTGATAACTTGACTAGGTGTATTAAGTCAAATGTAATGATGTTGATTTTTCAAAAGTCTAGCATGAATGATGTTTTCAAAGTTCCAAAAGTTGTTGGTGAAATGGAATTTAATAGATTTTTGGATGGATGAAGTGTTTTGACTTCATCCTAGATGACCCTATGAAGACTTACTTACAAGACCAAGGTGATGAAGAACATGTTTTTCCCTAAGAATAATTCAAACCAAAAGACCAATGTTTGCATAGAAACCAAATGACTCAAAAGAGAATAAGCACATGTGTGGTTCAATTGTCTGTTATCTTGTTTAGATTTGGTTCTTTTTACCACAAAACCCTTTCTTGATTATGTTTTAAACTAAATGTCTAATGTCCCACTTTCTTTTTCATCCCACAAGGTCCATTATGCGGAAATCAAGGAAAATAGGGAAAAAGTCTCCTATGTTTAACCTTATTGAAAAAAAATGATGATAGAATCCAAGCACTTAGAAATCTCTAAGGATATGATCCCTAGGGAAAGCAAGAGTGCTTAAGTTCGTCAAAGGTATTTGTTTTCTCCAAGGGGTTTGAAATTCAAAGCTCTTTGTGTATGTTTGTTTCCAAATGTTTTGAGGACCAAGCAATGTGTTCTTCACTTCTGAGCACTTTTTACAACCCTAGGATGATGAGACAATATTTTGTGGGGTTCCCACTTGGATAAATCCAACTGTGCATATTTTGTGTGAATGGCTAAATGCTTGACCACACTGGCTCCTCTCCATGACACACACTTCTCAGGTCAGCCAAGCATTAGTACCCATGAATCTCGCATGGCATACTTTCCATTTCTACAACTAAACCGCATGTATAACGTGGGGCGGTTTCAAAGGGCATGAACTTTTGCACCAACAAAATAGACAAGGATTTGGCCTTTCTAAACAAGGGTTTTAGTTTGGGCATTCCATTCGTGGGGAATTATCCAATGTTGGCAAGAGTCCATTTCTGTCCATCTCGTCAGAATAATCCTCGTGATTCTTGAACTTTCCTCAAGAATCCACACTTATATACTGGTTGGAAGTCGGTTGGCTTTAGCGTGTTCCTGGTTGGGTCATTCCCTAGGGTGATTACTTTTTCCCACAAGGCAGGCCTGCTAAGATAAACAAAAGCGAGTAAACATATTCATAGTTCAATCAACCTTCATTTAGAAACAAAGGGAGAACACTCGCAATAAGTTTACTCACACTTGCATGTTTTGTTCAATTGTTAAGTACCCAAATTGAAATGTGGAGGTAATATTTTATGCAACTTAGTGTCACCAAAAAGACTTTTGATTCTCAAGATCACCATGAAGTATGAGAGAAGTGCATATGCCTTTTCAAATGACACTAATTTGCAAAAAAGATTACAAGATACGAAAAACACATGTTCATTTTAAGTCCTTCAAAGCAATAATGAATTCTTTTTAATCACCAAAGGAAATGTGAGATTGCCTTGTTCAATTTTAGACCCAAATTGAAATCTAGTAAATTTCTAAGATTCAATTTTAACGAAAAGATCAAGTCAAAATGGTTAATTTTAAGCCCCCAAAATAGATGTGAGATGGTTTGAAACTCAAATAAAAATCTAGCTCAACAAGCATTAAAAAATGCTTTTGTGAATTTCTCCAATCTTGTTTTGCCTTGGCTCGTTTCCAATGTTCAACCTTTAAAAGAAAATACAAAGTTAATAAAATATTTCATAAAAATATATCATGTATTAATGTCCTAATCATAAAAAAAATTGCCATCTCTAAAAAAATTTATTTAACCCCCTTATAAATGCAAAAAATTTCCTTCCTCATTGTTTATTTCTTGAATTAATCTCCTCTGCTGCTTTACCATAGGCTGCAGTTGCGTGGTTGGTGGCTTCACACAGTCAGTCGAGATCGCTACTGCTAGATCGTGGGCTGTCTGAGGGAGACCCGCGGTAGCGCGGTGAGAAAATTGGCGACGAAGCGATGATAGGAGAGGTAGCTGGCGAGTTTTACCGTGGTACCATGGAGGTTTCAAAGGCAAACCGCGGGATGATGGTGATCGCGGGCAGTTAACCGCAACACTGTGGAGGGCTTAGTGGGAGACTGCAGGGACACGGTGACAGTGGGGAGGCAGTTACTGCGCTACCGTTGGCGGTTAGCTCGGTGACTGTGGTGACTATGGTGATGGCGGGGAGGCGGTTACTACGCTACCACTGGCGGTTAGCTCGATGACCACGGTGACTGCGGTGACAGCAGGGAGGCGGTTACTACACTACCGCTGGCGATTAGCTCAGTGACCACGGTGACTGCAGTGACGGTGGGGAGGCAGTTACTGCGCTACCGCTGGCAGTTAGCTTGGTGACCGCGGTGACTGTAGTGACAGTGGGGAGGCAGTTAGCTCAGTGACTGTGGTGATGGCGGGGAGGTGGTTACCGCGCTACCGCTGGCGGTTAGCTCAGTGACTATGGTGACGATAGTAACGAAGAGGGATACCGTGATACCGCGGGTGGTCGAAGGGTAGACCACGATAGAGCAGTAAGGAGATGAACAACCAGAGAGAATTCAAGGTCAAATCACCATTGTACCATGGGGAGATGGAATGAAGGGCACGGTGAAGCAGTAGAGGATGGTGAAGACAGTGAGAAAAAAGGGAATGATGACGTAGTGACATAGTGAGATCAAGATAGACATGTGAGAGCAGTTTTAAAGTCAAAACACCACCACTATATTCTATTTGACAGAAATGAATTCTCCACGTCCCTATTCAAAGCAGTAATCAATATTAAATTAAAAGCATAATGAACTTGCATGATTTGTGACAGCATAACAAAACATAACAATATAAATTCAAACTTCAACTTAAGTTAAAATCTATTAGCCTGGGAGTAGAACGGTGCCAGGAAATCAGAGACTATTAACAACCAAAGTTATCAGCCCATGAATATAACAAATAATATGAAGTAACTTCAGAAATGCATAATATTGTCAAAGAATAGTGCCCTCCTTCTAGCACCAGAATGTGGATATGCTAAAATCTGCAAGAGATGGCTTAAACAATTTCATGTTGTTAGCACGAAAGTTAGTTTAAACCAGCAAACTTAGACATCCCTATGAAATATTTAACCATGTTAAACAATGCAACTAACGAAGACAAATACAATCTAAATAAAAGCATGTGCAAACATGATTAACCCTTTATCTCATAGTGGATTGGTGCCACCTTGTTGTGTAATAAGCAACCCTTTCCCAATCCTTGAAGAAGCTGATTGATGTTATGGGCAAGATTACTCCTCAAATGAAGAGAATAACCTTGCTTGAAATCTGTGAAATGAAGGTGAATCTGAGCATAGTAAGTTTACTCAAAGTTGTGTGTTGTTGAATGAGGAGAGGAGTCTCCAATTTATAGATTTCCAAAATGGAAGAGAGAATGAAATAGAGCAATGTGGGATCATTCAACATCCAATGGCCAAGTGCCACTTGTCAAGATGTGAATGGTTGAAGAAAAAGCACATTTTGGTCAATGTGCATGATAAATGTCATTAGGTGGAATTTCAAATTTGAGAAATGACATGTGAGAGGGAAAAAGGAATGAAATAAATGCCACTTGGCTCAATACACAAGGACATGTAAGAGGAATGAATGCTTTGTTGGATGTACAAGTCTACTTGGAATTTTTGAATTCAAACAAGGGAATATTCCCTTTTGATGCTATGTGAGGGAAAATGGAGAATTAAATAAATCAAATTAATTGATTTACTGTGCAAATTGCATTCTCTAGAGGATTTTAATGAGAAGGATTAACTTAATCAAGGATTTGATTAATTTAATGAAGAATTAGATGATTTGATAATTTTGACTTAAATAGATGAATTAATTTAAATCAAAATTGAGAAGAAATGATTAACTAAATAAATAGTTTTGATTTATTTAACTAAGGAGGAATATGTTAGATTAACTCAAATAAGGTTTAATTTATTTAATTTAATAAGAGGACTTTAGAGAATTTATTCAAATAAAATGAATTATTTCATTAAACATAAATGTTAGGTTAATTAGATTAATTTAATCACTGGAGAAGAAAGACTTAATTAAATGAGTTATGACTCATTAAATTAAGAGGCAGAATATGATGAAAAGTTGAGAGTATGATTTAGGAAGGAATGTTGTTAATAATCAAGATCAAGTGTGTCAAACTGAAATTTTTACATTTTTCATGTCTACAGGTTGACTTTGTGGAGAAATACACTCTACAACCACAACATGAGGTGCAGTCACAGTATTACAACTCCACATAGGTTTCGATATTTGTGCACATAGAATTCATTCATGCATATGATAGTACAGATGACCAAAGGAAGGTATTGAGGGAGTACCACTTTTACATTAGTAATGATCGCACACATTCTCCAGAGTTCGTGCAAGGTTGCTTCCAAATGTTCTACAATGGTTTGGCTCAGAGGGGCATAAAATACGACCGACATATAATATGGTCTGATAATTGTGAAGCACAATTCAATAAATCGTGCATGTTCTATTGGTTGTGCAAGGATGCATGTAATTATAGGTGTTCAACATATGTGGAACTTTTGTGAAGCCGAACATGGAAAGGGGGAGCATGATGGTGCAGGAGCATGCGTGAAAAGAGCATTAGCATGAGAAGATTTAAAGTATAAAGATAGTGCAAAGTTCATAGATGCAAAATCAATCGTCGAGTGGTGTAATGCTTCGATGGGTCCAGGTAATGAAGACATGTCTTCAGATCATAGATTTTTTTGGTTGATGGATGATACTAAAATTGCACCATATGAGGACTGTTGTACACTAACATGATCGAGTGAGGTACACTCTTTCCTTAGCTCAAATGTAGGTTCATGGAGTATCGATACATGAAAGATGGCATGCCAATGTTCTTCATGTACAATGCAAGGCTGGAATAATTGTGAGTTAGGGGAGTGGGTTGACATGTGGTTGAAAAGTTATCTTAGCCCACTTCACATGTATGACCCTTTGACGGCATTGGAACTGACACAGATGGAATCATCAATCAACTTTGACCACGCATCAGATCCAGTTCAACCAGGTGATATATCTACGTGCTTATTTTTTGAAATTCTATATCATTATCTTACTTTGTATTGTATTCGTAATGTTGAAAAATTTCAAGATATTTTCTGCACATGTCAATGCAAGGTATGTTTATGCAGTTATTGTAGATGAAGACAATGAAGAGGGAACAAACTATTACTTGTGTCATTGTGTTGAGGCAAAAAAAAATTGGAGGCCCCATTTATAGATGGAGAAAACATCAAATACCCTAAAGGCTTAGTTGTGGTTACTAGAACATGGATTAGAAGGTACCCACATTCGAGTGTTAAACATTGGCTATTTCAGGACTTTGACATGCATCATAAGATTCTTCATTACTCAAACCTTGTTGTGGCATCCAATGTTTGTTTGACCAAATATGGGGGTAGACCTTTGAAGAAGACCTTGTGGAAGGTCTGCGAGTCTGACCATGAGGCAATACTTGACACAATAAAGAGTAGAGCAGACCCAGATGGTTCATTGGATTAGTTTGTAAGTATATGAACATTGGTTCTTATTAATTTATACTTGTATGCACATTAATTTTTTTGATGCCAATGTTATCATCTTCTTTTACTTTGCGTATTTGTAAGTAACATACTAGATAGTGATTGGTACCCCCTTGCAAAAAATGTAGATATATGAGCCATCCAAAATAATGTTAGCCAGAAAAGCAATGCAACATCCTTATTTTGATGATCTTGACAAATCTCAATCATGATTTTAAGCCATTAGAAAAGTGTGTGCAAAACTTGGTGAGGGAATTTCAAGTTATTCATTTGAAGTTAACCTTATCATGAGCAGCTATGATGTAGACATTATAAGAGCATCTGAAATTTCAACTTATTCTATTCATGAGAGGTGTTGTGTGCAATAGATATGTTGGAATTCCCAATGAAGATGTATGACTAGGAGTGACTAAGTTGTGAGACTTGCATGCTTATATGTAAGTGCCTTGCATCTATTTTTATTTCATTTCCATTTTGGATGCTCTTTCTTTTTCTCTTTTACTTTGCGTATTTGTAAGTAAACTACTAAAAATTGATTGATCTCTCATTACAGAAAATACTGATTTATGAGCCATCAAAGAGAATCTTAGCCAGAAAAGAAACACAACATCCTTATTTTGATGATATTGACAAATCTCAATTTTGATTTCAAGCCATTATAAAAGAGCGTGTGAAGCTTAGCGAGGGAATCTAAAGTTACTCAATTAAAGTTAACCTCATAATGAGCACCTATTATGTAGACATTTAAAGAGAATCTCAAATGTATGAGTGACATTGTAAAATATATGTGAGAGCAAAGTACCTAAGACATTGTAATGAGATTTACTCAAATATTGTAATTTTGGAGTTCATGTTTGGTGTAGTAGCACCTTGTTCTGTAAATGTTTTCAATAGGAAAATTTGCAATTTTTGAATTTTGAAATGTAAACAATGTGAAAAGGGTCATGTAAAGGTCATATGTAATGTATTCAAAGTCTCAAAGAGGTCATTAGGTTATTAGAGAAGTGTTATAAAGCATGCAAGGTCGAATTAGGATTTTTTAAGTGTGTGTGTGTTTATTTGTGCAGTGGAATTCAAGAAACAAAGGAACATACCTTTAAACATTCAAGAACCCCTTAACTTGTTGAGGCAGAAATTATCTTGTATCCAAACCATCAGATCTAAAAATTTGTCTCAAGACAAACTCACTCCACCATGCCAAACCAAAACCCTTATTTTATGCTAGTATAAGGATGGTTTATTGAAAGGAATGGTTCCACACCTTACCAGAACATGCCACCACCTCAAACCTTTTTAAAATAATCTGCACAAAATCAAAAGACAATCACCCAACCTCTACATGCAATATTTTATCAAACCCTAGGGTGAAACCTCATTTTTCATGCCCTTTTCCATCAAAATTTACAGGGGTAGCAACATAAACCCCATAAAAATTATTCCATTTCACTTAAATTTTTTTTTATTTGATCTAGCAAGATTGTATTGGTCCCTTCTAGAAAAACCTATTTCGGTATTGGCTATCTCGGAGTGGTTTTCCCGTGGTGGCGGATTTTCACTTGATGGAAAAAGTGTCAAATTCAAGTTGTGCAAAGTTGCAAAGTGGTGCAAATTTCGCTATGCAACTTGTGTGACCAAAATAACTGCTCCAACGTGTCTGAATAGGTATTTTTATGCTAGGCATGGTCCTCTTTCACACTGAAACACGTGGAATCGCTTCGAGCTATGTTCCACCGGATAGATTCCTTAAGGGTCCAAAGTGCAAAATGGCTGGAAACTTCAGCATGCTATTACTTGGATACTATGATGCTTAGAAACTTCTCATCTAATCCTACAAGATTGAGTTAGACCCCTCTACAAAAACCTCTCTCAGTTTTGGCTATCTTAGAGTGGTTTTCCTGTGGCGGTGAATTTTCACTTGATGGAAAAAATGTCAAATTCAAGTTGTGCAAAGTTGCAAAGTGGTGCAACTTTCACTCTGCAACTCATGTGACCAAACTAACTACTCCAATGCATCTGAATAGGTATTTTTATGCTAGGCATGGTATTGTTTCACACTTAAACACGCGGAATCGCTCTGAGCTACGTTCCATTAGATCAATCCCTTAAGGGTCGAAAGTGCAAAATGGTTGCAAACTTCAGCATGCTATTACTCAGATACCATGATACTTAGAAAATTCTCATATGATCCTACAGGATTGAGTTGGGCCCCTCTACAAAAGCCTCTCTTAGTTTCAGCTATCTTGGAGTGGTTTTCCCGTGGCGGCAGATTTTCACTTGATGGAAAAAGCGTCAAATGCAAGGAGTGCAAAGTTGCAAAGTGGTGTAAATTTCACTCTGTATCTCGTGTGACCAAGCAGACTGTTCCAACGCATTCAAATAGGTATTTTTACGCTAGGCATGGTCCTCTTTTGCACCGAAACATGCAGAATTGCTTTGAGCTATGTTCTACTGAATCGATCCCTTGAGGGTCCAAAGTGCAAAATGACTGCAAACTTTAGCATGCTATTACTCGGATACCGTGACACTTAGAAACTTCTCGTCTGATCCTAAAGGATTGTGTTGGGCCCATCTACATAAACCTCTCTTGGTTTTGACTATCTCTGTAGACACGTAAAATATACATGCACCTGATTCTGATCCTTCTAACATCGTTTCGTCTTGAATCATACTCTCAGCTTATCAACACCTTTCATCCCTTAATTAAATAAATCATTATTTATTTAATTAGGTCTTTCTCCTCTGGTGATTAAATCAATCAATTTAATTTAATTAATCATCTTTCTGTGTTCATTTAAATAATTCATTTTATTTAAATTAAATCTCTAAAGTCCTCTTATTAAATTGAATAAATTAAAACATTATTTAATTTAATCTAACATATTCCTCCTTAGTTAAATAAATCAAAGTCATTTATTTAATTAATCATTTCCTCTCAATTTGATTTAAATCAATTTATAAATTTAAGTCTAAATTGTCACATCTCCTAATTCCTCATTAAATTAATCAAATCTTTGATTAAGTTAATCCCTATCACTAAAATCCTCTAGAGAATGCACTTTGCATAGTAAATCAATTACTTTGATTTATTTAATTGCCTATTTTCTCTCAACATGACATCAAAAGGGAATATTCCCTCAATTTAAATTCAAAATTCAAATGGACTTGGTCCTTCCAAACAAGGCATTCAATGCCTCTTACATGTCCTTGTGCATTGAGCCAAGTGACATTAACTCCATTCTTCTCTCCCCCCAACATGTCACATTCAAAATTAAAATTTGAATCCAATGGTATTTATCATGCACATTGACCAAAATGTGCTCATTCCTCAACCATTCACATCTTGACAAGTGGCACTTGGCCATTGGATGTTGAATGATCCCACATTGCCTATTTTCACTCTCTCTTCCATTTTGGAAATCTATAAATGAGAGACTCTTCTTCTCATTCTATCATCCACAATTTGAGTAAACTTACTATACTCAAATCCATCATTATCCACAATCATATGCAAAGTTACTCTCTTCACATTGAGAGCAAATTTTTCCCATTTCAATCAACCATTCATCATCTTTCAAGATTTACAACAAGGTTATGCTCAAATCTCTTCGGAGATTTGACCATTTCTCAATCACACACCATTGCTACTTAGGAATTGGGAAAGGGCCAATTGCAACACTTCATTGGAACCAATTCCCCCATAAGATCATCATGCTATTAGCTTAATTAGGATTGAATCTCTTTTGTTTAAAGTTTATTGTGTTCCTCATTTCCTAATTTAGTTTGAATAGATGGATTTTATGGGGAATCTCTCATACTTGATTGCATGAATTTGATCTAACAACCTAATGTGTTTTGTTGCTCTTGTGCATATGCAGGTTTAGGGGTTCACAATATCTGAGTGGTTTTCCTGTGGCAGCAGATTTTCACTTGATGGAAAAGTGTCAAATTCAAGCTATGCAAAGTTGCAAAGTGGTGTGGCTTTCGCTCTACAACTCGTGTGACCAAAATAACTACTCGAACACATCCTAATAGGTATGATTACACTAGGCATGGTCCTCTTTCACACTGAAACATGCAGAATCACTCTGAGCTATGTTCCATCAGATCTATCCCTTAAGGGTCCAAAGTGCAAAATAGTTATAAACTTCAGCATGCTATTAATCGGATATCGTGATTCTTAGAAACTTCTTGTCTAATCCTATAGGATTTTACTAGGCCCCTCTACTAAAACCTCTCTCGATTTTGGCTATCTCAGAGTGGTTTTCCTGTGGTGGCGAATTTTCACTTGATGAAAAAAGTGTCAAATTCAAGTTGTACAAAGTTGCAAAGTGGTGCAACTTTCGCTCTGCAACTCGTGTGACCAAACTAACTGCTCCAACACATCTGAATAGGTATATTTATGCTAGGCATGGTCTTGTTTCACATCAAAACACGTGGAATTGCTCCGAGCTACGTTCCACCGGATCGATCCCTTAAGGGTCTAAAGTGCAAAATGGTTATAAACTTCAACATGCTATTACTTAGATATCGCGATTCTTAGAAAATTCTCATCTAATCTAAAAAGATTGTGTTGGGTCCATCTACAAAAACCTCTCTCGGTTTTGGCTATCTTGGAGTGGTTTTCCCGTGGCGGCAGATTTTCAATTTATGGAAAAAGCGTCAAATGCAAGCAGTGCAAAGTTGCAAAGTGGTGCAAATTTTTTTGTGCAACTTGTGTGACCAAAAAAACTATTCCAACACATCTGAATATGTATTTTTATGCTAGGCATGGTCCTCTTTCGCACCAAAACACATAGAATCGCTCTGAGCTATGTTTCACCGGATTGATCCCTTAAGGGTCGAAAGTGAAAAATGGCTACAAACTTCAACATGCTATTACTCAGATACTGTGACACTTCGAAAATTTTCATCTAATCCGATAGGATTGCATTGGTCCCATCTACAAAAATTCTCTCTCAGTTTTGGCTATCTAAGAGTGGTTTTCTGGTGCTGGTGGATTTTCACTTGATGGAAAAAGTGTCAAATTCAAGCTGTGCAAAGTTGCAAAGTGGTGCAACTTTCGCTCTGCAACTCGTGTGACCAAGCGGATTGTTCCAACGTATCCGAATAGGTATTTTTATGCTAGAAATAGTTATCTTTCGCACCGAAAAATATGGAATCGCTCTGAGCTACGTTCCACTGGATCGATCCCTTTAAGGTCCAAAGTGCAAAATGGCTGCAAACTTCAGTATGCTATTAGTTGGATACCATGATTCTTAGAAACTTCTCATCTAATCCTACAAGATGGTGTTGGATCCCTCTACAAAAACCTCTCTTAGTTTTGGCTATCTCATAGTGGTTTTCCTATGGTGATGGATTTTCACTTGATGGAAAAAGTTTCAAATTCAAGCTGTGCAAAGTTGCAAAGTGGTGCAACTTTTGTTTTGCAATTTGTGTGACCAAACTAACTACTCCAACGCATCCCAATAGGTAGGTTTACGCTAGGCATTGTCCTCTTTCTCACCCAAACACGTGGAATTGATCCGACTTGTGTTCAGCTGGCTTGATCCCTTATGATGGCATGCAAAACACTGGAAAATATAAATATACAAACGACGATTGAGAAGTTTTAGTATTCCACACAAAAAATGTATTATCATTGGTGCATAGCACCTTGTTCCTCCATTTGATGAAGAAGGTCTAGTTCAGTGAGTTTAGTGATTATCTGATGGTGAATAGGTTGGTCAATAGGTTATTGTGGGTATTTTGAGCATTCTTTGTCTTGAATAAGGTCAATTAAGACCATTAGGTATGTTTTAGGGTGACTTTTGGTTCTAGTGATAAAAAAATATGAAAATTTCAATCTTGCACTAGAGGTTGTCTTTCTAGCCTTTGAAGGAAAATTTGTGAATTTGTATATGATTGTGAAAGAATGGAGTTTTGTCGATGTAATAAGGCTATTTGTACACCATTTGTGTGGTTTTAGAGGTCATTAGATGTACTCATTAGGTTGGAGGAGTCTAAAATTGCAAATTTATAAGTTGCTTAAAGCAACAAATTTGAAATGCAACAGTTACTTGTTTTGAAATTTAGTTTTTAGTTAGTTGAGGGCATAGATCAGTTAGAGAAGGGTGTAAAACACTATTTAAATCCTTGAGAGGCTTGAATGGAGGTTGTTGATGAACTTTTGGAGAAGATCTAATAAAAAATATTCACACTGTTCTCTATTTTTTAGATTTTTGATACAAACTTGCTGATCTCATACTTGGTACGATCTCCAACTTTTAGATAAAGAACATATTGGAATATTTTTATGAATCATTTCATGGAATGCCAATTGTAAATGTGTGTTTTTCTTTTAGATAAAGTTGTTTAGCATCAATCAATTAGTATTCAAGACAAATCATGAAGGACAACAATGATCAATGCTAGGGCTAACCAATTAATAATTATACATGTGAATAATTCAAGCATGTACATGTCAATAAGGGAAGCACAAGTACTCAAAAACACGTAAGCCTCAAAAAGTATACACACAAATAGATAGTATGCACAAATTAATACAAATTATATGCACAAATACAAGGTATACGCATGAAAACATGTAAGCCACAAAGTATACATGTAAGTTATAAAGTATACACTTGAATACACGTAACTCATATCTATTGAACCATCAATTTAGAATGCAAATATGGATAAGCATCGATAAAAGATATTGGTATTAACCAAATAGCCATGTAGGAATATGTCAATATATGTCGGTATCAATATAAACTATATGTACAAAATAGCCATATAGGCTTATGAGAATCCCATATAGACATACAATGTCAAATAAAAATATTTACAAAACTGCCATGTAGGCATACAACAAAGGGCTCTGGAATCAAAAGTCTTTGCTCTCCATGCCCTGGAAATAATTTTTTTCCCTTTCCTTTTCGATCGAATGGTGATAGGTCTGTCACTCATTTTTTATGCGCTCGAGGAGTGCTCCTACTGCTCCTCCTAGTGTTTAGTTCATGGTGAAGTTTTAACTATTACAATAAGAAGTAAAGACATGAATATATAGAAATTACATTATAAAAAATGATATATTTGATAAAATAATCACTTGCCACCATCTCATGATCTCTCTCCATAGGGGAAATATTCTCACACCCATGCTCAGGCGTGCTCAAGCCCTGTATAAACCATACAAATAGAAATTAAACTACGTGAATCAATAATGGTTTGATTTTTCACTAACTAACATCTATAACAAAAAATTCAAATGTAAATTTACTAATTTTCCTCATACATCTCCTCTCAGAGCCATCGAGGATTGTATAGTAGATGACACACCAATATCCATTTCCCTTGTCACATTCGTAGGTGTTTCGGCTTGCATCACCTGAAAATAAAACAACAAATTATTCATTGTAATCAACTATGTGCATATAAACTACACAAATCTATTAAGTACTTGATTCATTATTTAAACTCTTTATTCTATTACCTCCGTGTAGGTTTGAGTAAATCCAATGCCACTAGGAAGTGTTCCATCAAAACCTCCAATATTAGTTTGTTCAACATTCAAAATCTCATATTAAATTACCATTCATAAAACAATTCTATTAACATCCAATATATTTATAATTATTTACTAGTTACATACCCCAGTGATAGGTGTATTGCAAAAATAAATTGGCGGGGGGCTG
This sequence comes from Sequoiadendron giganteum, assembly GCA_007115665.2. Lineage (NCBI taxonomy): Eukaryota > Viridiplantae > Streptophyta > Pinopsida > Cupressales > Cupressaceae > Sequoiadendron > Sequoiadendron giganteum. Next base: position 231,144,467 of record CM021108.1, on the reverse strand, counting down.
GTGTATCTAGTCTCAACACTGTGACCCTGCAATTTTATTGAAATATGAATAAAACATTTTTAGTTAATCTTGCATTTCAAAATCAAAATTTAATAAATTAAATTCAATGAACATGCACTAACTTTTACCTGACTATCAATGCCATATGCCTCATGAAAAATGTCAACTGCCCTCTCCATCTCCATAGTTGTAGATGGATCCCATGTACCAGTCTCCTAAGTCTCGGTGGGGTCATATGAACAAGTAGCCCCACAAGATTGACACACATGTGTTTGACGACCACCACTTGAAGACTCCCCTAGATGGCACTGTAGAATAGAGCTAGTATAATGGATGACACTCTGGGTCAAAGTGTTGATCACCTGCAATGTATCTACGTCAGCACTTTCCTTCCCGACGGAAGGCATAACAACGTGCTCATGAGGTGGCCTAGCGAGAGCTCATCTACCTTGCCGTGTATGATCTGACTGTGCACCGGGTCTATCCTGAGCCCACCCCCCACCTCTCCCCTGGAAATCCCTCATATCAAAATAATTTCGGATTTTGTTCAATATGAACTCACTGTATAGTTTCCTAAGGAAATATTGCGGGACCTCGCAATTTTTGCACGATGGGTAATCAAAGACCATGTACCACCTATCATAAAACTGGTCCCTAATTTGTTGGTGGTGGCACCAATGGTTGGGAAACCTCTTCACATTGAGGGTAAGATTTTGATTTATGCGTGGGTCGATGAATAATGAGCACAAATCACCTTTTGTAATTTTTAAATCCTTTACATCTTTGTATGATAGTTTATTTGCATAATAATCCCTAGCCGCCTGCCTCTTATCTTGCCATCCAGTTATTTTTTTGCTAATCGAATCTACATTTTTTACCATATCTTTCAATGAATTTGCTAAGGTCATTCTTTCTATGGTTGAACCATTTGGATCACTCAACCTACTGATCAAATCCTCAATTTGTTTTTTGTTGTTCTTAATTTCACTCATTAAATTTTTTTGAATGCCAAGAGGGGGTTGAGCAATTGGTGGAGGAGGTTGTTGTTGTGGTTGATTTTGATCTTGAGGATTTGGTTGGTTTTCCTATTGAGGATCTTGAAGGTTTGCAGGTTGATTTGCATCTCCTAAAAATTAAAACAAATATATATCAAATTCAACCTAAAACTAACTAATTCAAAACAAAAACCATAAAATCCTTACCTCTCACATCTCCTCGTTGTCGTGGCGCCATCGTTGCGAAGAAATAGAAATTGTTGGTGAAATAATTTGTTGAATTTCTCCTCCTAGAATGTGAGTGTGTAAGTATGGGGGTTTTGGCCATGGCTGCAAGAAAAAAAATAGTCAAAATAACAATGATAGGTTTTCACTTTTTCTTTTTATTTTAACAAGCAATAACGCGAGCGCGTTATAATGCACGCGCTTTATTGGTTTGTTGTTGCCGAGCCTTAGGCTCAACACACCGAACTAATAAAGCGCTCGCGCATTATAATGCACTCACGTTATTGCTTTTCAAATTTTTTTTGAAAGGTGTCCACGAAATTGCTACCCATTTCCATGCACCCGCCCAGTGTGTTTTCCAACACTACAATAATGTGAGCATTTTTCATAAGGAAATAATTGACAAGGATAGTGTGTTTTCTAGCACTAGAAATAATTTGAGCATTTTTCATAAGGAAATAATTGACAAGGGATAGTGTGTTTTCCAACACTGCAAATAATGTGAGCATTTTTTTGTTCCAATCAAATGAAGAAAGTGAAATTCCATTTTTACTGTACCAAATAGTTGTTCTAAAATTTTAAGGTGGACTTCATTACATTGTTGGTGTGTACGAATAAAAAAAAATTCATAAGGAAATATCTGACAAGGCACAGTGTTTTTTCCAACACTACAATAATGTGAGCATTTTTCATAAGGAAATAATTGACAGGGATAGTGTGTTTTCCAACACTGCAAATAATGTGTGCATTTTTCACAAGGAAATAATTGACAAGGGATAGTGTGTTTTCCAACACTGCAAATAATGTGAGCATTTTTTGTTCCAATCAAATGAAGAAAGTGAAATGCCATTTTTATTGTACTAAATAGTTCTAAAATTTTAAGGTGGACTTCATTACATTGTTGGTGTGTATGAATCAAAAACTTTTCATAAGAAAATATCTGACAAGGGACAGTGTGTTTTCCAACACTACAATAATGTGAGCATTTTTCATAAGGAAATAATTGACAAGGACAGTTCGTTTTCCAACACTGCAAATAATGTGAGCATTTTTCATAAGGAAATAATTGACAAGGGATAGTGTGTTTTCCAACACTACAAATAATGTGAGCATTTTTTTGTTCCAATCAAACGAAGAAAGTGAAATGCCTTTTTTACTGTACCAAATAGCTCTAAAATTTTAAGGTGGACTTCATTACATTGTTGGTGTGTATAAATCAAAAACTTTTCATAAGGAAATATCTGACAAGGGATAGTATGTTTTCCAACACTGCAATAATGTGAGCATTTTTCATAAGGAAATAATTGATAGGGACAGTGTGTTTTCCAGCACTGGAAATAATGTGAGCATTTTTCTTAAGGAAATAATTGACAAGGGACAATGTGTTTTCCAACATTGTAAATAATGTGAGCATTTCTTTATTCTAATCAAATGAAGAAAGTGAAATTCCATTTTTATTATACCAAATAGTTCTAAAATTTAAAGGTGGAATTCATTACATTATTGGTGTGTACGAATCAAAAAAAATCATAAGGAAATATTTGACAAGGGACAGTGTGTTTTCCAACACTGTAATAATGTGAGCGTTTTTCATAAGGAAATAGTTGACAGTGATAGTGTGTTTTCCAACACTGGAAATAATATGAGAATTTTTCATAAGGAAATAATTGACAAGGGATAGTGTGTTTTCCAACACTGCAAATAATGTGAGTATTTTCTTGTTCCAATCAAATGATAAGGAAAAGAAAAAAATAGATCTAAGAGCAAAAAAATAGAATCATATCACATTCATAAAAATATCACCACGATAAATGCTTGTGTCTTTTCTTCACTCATGTTTGGGTTCATTTTGGCTTACCATATCCATAATTTATGACTATGATCTATGAATATTTTACTTTTGGTAGTCATTGCAGACCATATTAAATACATAAAGGAATTAGTCTACAGGATTTCATTTGTAGATAAGAAAACAAATGGAGGAGGTCAAATATATTCTTGTAAATTTATTTCATGTATACTATGTTGTGCAACCACACATTTAGGATTATAACATTCCCTAATTACAACATTACTTTATTACAAGTAGTTATTTATAGTTCTACATTGCATAGTTCTTTCTAATCATGTCTTGGGTTCCCATCTAAGACATTTATTGACACATCCTACCATGCATGACCATCCGCAATGGAGTTAGATGCTCATGAACATAAACTTGACAAGGAACATGAAATTTTTTAGAGCATAAAGTGTGTGTACCAATAAGTTAAATAGATTATTAAATTCTAATAATATAAATATAGAGAGTGACACAAAATTCACCACAAACCTCACATATTTTATGTTGGCGACAAATTTGGTTTTATATTCAAAAGAACCTTGATATAAGGGACCACATAAAAAATATTAAGCCTTTGCGATATGATCCTTGTGTAAACCATCTCCACAAGCTAGTACAAATTCCTTTTATTATTGACCTCCCTCAACACTTGAATTTATACTTCATATTCAACATGGAACTCCTTAAGCCATATTTCCCCCCTTTATCATATTTCACAACTATCCAACATACTTTCCTTAAATTACTATTGATAAAATGCATATTATTCTAATTAAGAGGGAACAAATGATTTCAATATCTAGCCTCATACACCCTCTTTAGAAATTATTATTATTCTTGATTACCATTAAGGTATGATCTAGTGAAATTATTATTCTATTTTTTGTCATGTATTAAGGTCTGAAGGATTACCCTCATAAGTTCTTTAGAGTCTAAATAAGAAATGGATTCACCCTAATCCTTTGCAATGGAAAAAAGTATTCCTATCCTTTTTGATGTATGAGTAAATCTATTTGATATATTACTACCTTTATCTCACTTTAATTAATGGTGCTAGAGGAGAGGGCATGTGATTTTGAGAGCCAATAGGATTGTTGTGCAATATTATGTGTGCGAGTGGCTTGGTGTCCCAAACCAAAAATGAGTGTGTGTTTATTAACTAACACCAAAACTAACCATATCTCATAGAAATGAAACATCTATTCGGTGTAATTATCCTCTCCCTATGATGTAATTGTATAATCAATATGGTAGGTAGGGGCAAGAAAGTTTGTATGTTAGCTTGTTGTTGATGGCATCCTTGCATCCACTAGCATCATATCAAAAGCATTAAAATGCATATAGATCATAAGGAAATAGTGAAATACTTGCATAGATCATAAATGGCATCCTTGCATCCCTCCCTCTCTTTACATGTGCAAGTATGCACAATCCTCCAACTATTCTCCACCCCATCCCTCCCAAATCCACTTGAGTCAAATATTGATTTAAGGTTTGGTCATACATGAGGCAATCTTCCTCTTTCCTACGTTAGGTGGTTGGTTTTGAATTTCCTACTTGTCTCTTTTAGAGGGGGGGAGATTATTAATTTTCTTGTTGAGTATGATACATGTAGATATTTGTTTTGGAGGATTTTAGCCCATGTAAGATGCACATTTTTGCATAGGTACCAAATAATCTAGAATCCAAAAGATTTATTTTGGATGGAAATGATTCTTGTACCTGTTATGACTTGCATAACCACCCCATCTTTTGCCTTGGTCAAAATGGGTCCCCCTTTGTGTTTTTTTTGTACTTAGTTGTTTTTGAAACAAAGTTTGGAGTCTAGTTTTGCCAATACTTTGTTTTTCTTTGGTTTCTCTGTCAGAATCGGAACCGGAACTGAATCGGGTTCTAAAAGTTCTTTTGAGGCTTGTTTTTGGTTTTATCCCGATGGTCTTTTCTTTGCTTTTGTTTTTAGTCTTCGACGGAAGTGGAGCCGGAGTGGGAATTGGGATAGTTGTTATCCAAATTTGCAAAATAAAATTGAATTCCGATCCCGCCTTTGCTCCTTTTTTAATGTTTGTTTTGTCTCGGTTTTTGTGTTTTGTTTTATTAGGTTGGTCTTTTACTTAACTTTTTGTTTTTGTTTTTAGTTGTCAGACACGGAGTCGGAATGGGAATAAGGTTTGGAATTTTTATGATTTTAAGATCCTGTTTCCGTTTTAGTTCCGCCCCCACCAATTTTTGTCGTTGACTTTTTGACTAAAGTTGCATTGCAGACCAGTGTTCGTTCTCTTACAGTTCTGACTCCGCCTTTACTGTGTTTTAATGCATTAATGGTGGTTGTCGGTGTAGGTAGAAATTCACATATTTTTCTTTATTAAGGGTTAAAGCCAATCATTATTGTTATTATTACAAGTCTGAGAGCGCGAAGAGCAATAGTAGAGTTCGTTTGAGCAAATTGATTGAGATAGAGAAGGGATATTGTGTGCGAATTGATTCATAAAGTTGGCTTGGCTTTGTTTGCGTTTGAGGTAGGTCTTTTATCTTTGATTTGTTTGTTGTGTTTTGCTTTGTATCTGCTCACGTGTTCAATCATTGTGTTTTAAAGCAATTTTATGATCATCGATGTGATTGAATGAGCAGGTTCTTGTTTCGGCTTGTTTGTTTTGCTTTAATCTTTGTTGTCTTGTTTTATCGTGTCATTTCTTTCTATTTTAGGGCACCGTCGCTTTCACGTCTTAATCGTGATTACGTCGTGTCATTTTTGATTTGCAGTAGATTAGATTAGATTAAAGGTTTTTAATGGCATGAGTTAGATTAAGAATTTACAGTGAGGTAGATTAGAGATTTTACAGTGAGTTAGTGTAGATTAGATTTATTGTTTAAATTAGGGTTTCGTCATTTGGTAGCATGGTAGGGTTTTAAACTCGTGCCCTAGTTTTATTAGGTTTGTTAGATTAGGGTTTCGTTGGTCTCTGTAATTACTTTAAATAAGATTTAAATAAATGGCCCTAAAATGCAATTGTTCCCCACGGTCATATGAGGGTAGAGTTTTTAGGCTCCTTTGCCATTTTATAGCGACCTAGGTTTAATCATGAAGTTATGTTCAAAATGAAAAAAATTGATGATGTCATGATTAGCATAGGCGGAGCCGGGATTGGAATGGATTATGGACATAAGAGTTTTGTTTTACAAAGGTTATCGATTCCATTTTTATTCTATTTTCGATTCCGAGTTTTAAAAGGTTTTCTTGAAGTATAGGATAAATTGGCGGAGGTGGGATCGGAACTGATCTTGAACTTAAGAATTTTGTTTGCAAAGGGTATGAGTTCTATTTTCATCCCGTGTCCGGCTTTGCATATAGTGGGAAAGTCTTTTGTCAAAGTAGTGATAACCAAATCGGAGGTAGAGGCGGAATGGGAATAGAATATGAAAAGTAAAAAATTCAAAGAAAACCAAATCCGATTTTTGTTCTGATCCCGATTCCGATGACCTCTCTGACTCCGACTCCGAGCCCGTTTGTTATTTGATGAAGTTCCTATATCGGTTTTGCTCCGAGTCCACCAGTTTTGTAAAAGTGATTGTTTTGAGCTTTTGTTTGGTTCCGACTTCGATGTATGTGTAACAGGTATGTTTTAAAAGCATGTTTTATGATGATTTATCTAAAGGTCTAATTAGAGGTTTGCTTGTAGGAGATTTGAGAGATGTCAGGAATGTTAGGAGAGGCTACTCGAAGGAATCAACCAGCTGGAACATCAAAGATAACATCGAAAATCAAGAAGGTGAAACTAGAACAGCTACCTTATACATTGAGGTATGATCATAGGAATCCAGTGGTGAAGGTGAGCAAGGTGGAATCAGACTAGTTAGATATCACAGATACTAATCTGGGCCAGTATAACTTTGAAGAATTACATGAAGAGACCTTTGCAGAAAGAGTAAAATTGACAGGGAGAATACAAAGGATTGTTGACTCCGATCTTGCACATATCACTATGTTTCCTTTATCAATTCAGTGTTCAGAGTTGATATTGACAGTGGCCAGTACTTATAATCCAGCTACAAGATTATGCATGGATTCACAGAATAATATGATTATAGATCTTACTCCGTAGATGTTCCAAAGCATATTTAATGTTCTTGATCCCAAGAATTTGGTGCAGCTAACTGAGGCAGAAGCATTGGAGAAATACAACTTGCATAAAGACTCCAATAAGTCTCATTTAAACAAAAGATGGTGAAGCACCGAGAAGAAGTCTTTAAGCAAGCTGGCAGACCAGCCAAAGAGGGTAGATTTCAAGAAGGAGATATCTAATTTGATATTGATGCTATCCAGAGTGTTTGGAAAGAGGGATGCCTTCCATTTCAAGGAATGGATGTTTCATTTTATTCAAGTAAATTTTCAGGGTGATTACCAGTTTGATTGGTCAATGATTGTTTCTAATGCTATACATGATCAGCTTACAAGGATTAGATAGACCAAATCTTTCTTCATGACTTCATATGTGGTCTATGCTGCAGCAAGATTGGGGATTTTCCCAGGATTAAACAGAGTAGGTATAATGGGAGTCTTGGATGGACAAAGGATGGTATGGGAACACTACGATCAATTATCTCTTCAGGTTGCTGAGACTCACTTTAGAAGAGTCAATGATGCATTTTCATATGTGGTTATCATCCAGTTGAGTGGAGATGCAGGATACAGGTTAAGTCAAGAGGCTATGGCATTCATTTCTGAATGGGGAAGTTGGTACATCCAATACCCCAAATTTACATACTTCAGATTGTTTGGTTTTGAGGGTCATCCCCATTTACTTCCAAGATGCTGCAGCAATAGAATAGTGCTTATGGAATTTGTATATCAAGCCATTGGAGTTAATGCTAGGTTTGGGATCAAGCACAAGACAGGATGCCATAAGTTTCCTATGACACTGGGTGAATACAATTGTCAACATTTGAAGGGAGAAAAGGTGGTTTGTAATGAGTTGATACAATTGAAATTGGGATTGTATACAGCTTGTAAGTATTTTGATCCAAAGAAGAAGATGTATGCTTTATTACCTTTAGTGTTTACTAGACATTTTAATTTGTTAGAGGATTTTTGGTGTGATTGGCAGGATGAGTATGACTTGAGGAAGAAGAATTACAAGAGATTATCAGTCTCATTCATGTAAGAACTTGGTATTAAAGAAAATATTCCTGACACTTTGGTGGATGATGGAATTATATTAGATCCCTCATATGAAGCTTTGAATATTGGCACTAAAAGCTTAGATCCAATAGACTGGAATGAGGAAGAAACAATTGATATTAAGAAAATTGGAAGAACAGTCTTGGATAGAAGTGTGCAATGGTTGATGATGAGAACTCAAGCTCCTCAGGGACCAATCCTCAAGAAAGGTAAAGGGTACGAGAGGATTAAAAGGAAGACACCTCCCAAAGAGCCACTGGAATTCTTTCCTCCTGATGTTGAAGAAATAGAACTTGAGGTGGTTGATGAAGAAGAAGAGACACCAGAGGGAGATGTTCCAATTGAATCTGCTATTTCTGCGCCCACATTAGGTAAGTCATCTGCACAAGCCCCACTCACAAGAAAGAAAAGTAAAGAAGTTCAAGGAGTACTTTATGCCATGGCTGAAGCTGCTAAAGGAAAGGAAGTGGAGGAAGAATTGGTAGAAATTGAGACAGACTCGGATGAAATTTTGTTAGAGAAGGACTTGCAAGAAAACATGCCTCTAGATCATACTATTGAGTAGATTCTTACATAGGAAGAACAATGGAAACAATTTGAAGATGCTACCAAAGAATCTGATGCAAGGGCTGCTGCGGAAAAACAAAAGGAAATGGAGGCAAAGTTACAAGTTGATGCTCTACTTCAACAACAACAATTAAAGGTAAAAGAAGTTGAAACAAGGATAGCAGCAGATGAAATGGAGGAGCAAATGAGGCTATGAGAGCATGAGATCAAGGTCAAGGCAAAAAATGACAAGCTAGAACTGATACAGAAGATCCATGATCTCAAGGAGGAGAAAGCAAGAAACCAAAGGGAAAAGGAAGCCCTGGTTGCTAGACTGAAGCTTGCAGAGGAGGCTCGACAAAAAGAACAAGAAGTTGAAGCTCTAAGAAAGGAGAGAGATGTTGAAGAACTAATAAAGAAACAAAAAGCTGAAGAAGAAAGGGAAAAGGCAGAGAAACTCATAGCCTTGGAAATGGAAAGGATAGAAAAGGAAGAATAAAAAAGGATAAGGAAAGAAAAAGAGGCTAAAGAACTAATCATGAAGCAAAAGGAAGAAGAGGTCGAAGCTACAAAACTTAAAGCTTTGGAGGCAGAATGGTTGGAAAAGGAGGCCTTAGAGAAAGAGAAGTTAGAGAAGGATTAGATGGAAGAGGAGAGATTGAGAAAAGAAGAAGAAGACAAGAAAGTGAAGGAACAAAGAGATAGAGAAGAGGCTGAGAATTTGGTGTAGATGCATGTGCTGCTGGAACAACAAGAGAAAGCAAAGGTTGATTCTCAACCTAAGGTAAATGTTCAGTCATCCTCTATAGTTGTTGCTTCTTCTTCCATGATGATGACTGCTCCTAGTGCTCCTACATGGTTGAAATTAGATTTGCAGAAGAGAGCCAGAACACCTCCTCAACCTCTTAATTAGGAGGACATGATGAAGGAGATTGAACAGGAAAGGCCTAAGAAGAAGGCTAAAGTTTTGCATTCTACCAGACTCATAGATAAAGGGGATATAGTTGTTGAATGTGCCATGCCTATGACTGAAAAGGAGGTAGCGGATATGCAGCTTATAGACTATCAATTGAGTATGGTTAATTTGGGAAGACCCACTAGAAATCAACAAATGAATCTGATTGATGTAGTGGCTTCAATGACTAAATCAAGAATGATCAAGGACAAACAAAAGAAGGATGAGCTTAAGGCTCAATTGGATCAATTATATTAATTCTTGAAGAGTGTCTCCTCTCCAAGGTCACAACAGGTTGCAGCAATTGAGACTCCTGTTTTGCTAAGCAAAAAGGAGGTTGATGATTTGGTGCAGGTTAGAGGTAAGGCGGAGATGGTTGACAAATGGATAGACAAAGTGAACCGGGAGGTAGGTGAGGTTTTGGAAAAAGGGTTTGAAACTTACAAAGAAGCAGAAGGAGTAATAAAAGAGATGCATCAATACATTGAGGCATCCAAAAAACTAGAAGAAGAGTATAAGGAGTATATTGAAAAGTTAGAGAAGATAAATGCATTGCCTCTAACTACTCTTCTAGAAGAATCTATACTCGAAGATGATAACAAAGATTTTGTAGAAAAGACTTCTCGCATACTTAAGTTTAGGACTGGCTTTTTGAGCAAGCATAAGGATGAGATTCAGGAAGCAGTTAATAATTTAACTGAGCAGTTGGAAGAGTTGGAAGCGGTTATGGCCATAATTGTAGATGTGAATGTAATGACTAAAGATGGCATGCTGTTGAGTTAGGTTAGAGAGAAATGGAATGAAAGATTCCAAGGACTCATATAGGAGAAAGATGATGGAGGAGACTTAGTGATAGATCGGCTTGTAGAAGTCAAAGAAGAAATAAAAGCTGCAGGGAGAGAGTTGATCAAGGTAAAAAGTATGAAAGAGTTTGTTGCAGTTGAGTTGGATCGTATCAAATTTGAAGATGATTGGATTGATGGGCCAGATATGGATATGCTACAACAAGTCTTCACCAGTTATGATGAGTTCATAGCGGATCAAGCTTCACATGCATAAAATCTTGCATGCATGATGTTCTTCTTCCTTGCATGTCGCATGATGATCTTCTTCCTTGCATGTTGCATGCATGCAGCACTGACAGTCTTAAGGGTGCATGACTTCTTTTCTTCTATTTCTATCTTCTATTGTTAGATCAAACTGAATGCATAATGTAAGAACTCAAGATCAAAGTTGATCTGAGTTTCCAAGAAAGTTGATTGTTCCTAAAAAGGTGGAAATCCTAAGATAGAAGTGAAGTTCAAACTTCTTTTGTATATCTATAAATACCAGATGGGTATCACATTGTAAGGGTTGGCTAATTGAGAATTGGATTGGCTTACCTAGTGCTAGGAGATAGAATTTTATAGAGTTTTGCAGAGATACATTGTACTAGATCTTTTTACAGTTAATAGAATTACAGGTTTACAAAATATGGAGTTTACATTGAATTGTGTTGTTTGATAAGGTTAATGAGTTATAATCCACTTGAATGCCAGTGATTGTGCTGAAGCATGATAGTTTCTTATGTGATGAAAGTCATTAGAAGAAACCAGGTTTAAAGATTATCTTGTTAAATTGTCATTGAATTAAAGTTATTGAAGTCTGTTGATCTATAGTTTTGATGATGAATGAATGTGTGTTGTTTTGAAATCTTGGAAATACTTGTGATATGCGAATAGTGGAATTGAATTAATCACCTAAGATGTATATGATGGTACAGTTATACTGTGGGTTGTGTCATGCTATGGTTTTGTGATCGGTTGAGAAAACATTCATTGTTAGAAGTATATGTCTGGATATTAGATAAATTTAATTCATACTTGCTAATTTACCCCTTTGATCTATCTTTTTCTTTTATTTAAAACCCATTGATTTATAGGAACCATTTTGATAAAGAGAGTCATAGCTTGAATCCTTTGTTACCAGCATAGGCCCCTTGAATATTACAGTTGCATGAACCAATTGAGTGACATCATATAGTTGAGAACCAACTACCAGGACCTTGGGAGTTAGGCCACTACATGTAGTCTTTCTTTTTTAGGAGAAATAGAGTAGAAATATTCTGTTTTAATGTTGTTTGTGTCATTTTAACCATCAACAAGAATGATTGAAGATGTTTCATGTTTGAGGATGGTGTATTGGGTCCTCACTATATTGTGGCCAACATTGGTTGATTCGAATTGATAATCTAATATTTTTTGGGTTGACAGTTTGTATTCATTTTATATTTTATTGAAGCCAACTTGTAGATGATGTTATTCTTGGTTGTAGATATATATGAGCGATTGTTTACATCATTTGATATAAGAAACATGTGAGATGTGTGAAGTGTGAGTGCTATGTGTGAATAAAGTTTAGATCTTTTGAAGGAAAAAGTAAAGTTTGAAGAAGAGTGAGCAAAAGAAAGAGTGTTCATGTGATTAATCAGAACTATAATCAGGAATTAGTAGATGCTATCTTCTTAGTTCAAAATCTCTTAGATGGATTTAATCTGAATGTGAGTGTAAGACAATGTGTCTTCCTTTGGGTAGTAAGCCTTTTTGTATTTGAGCAGTGAGCTCTAGGTAGTGTGCCTGAATGCATGTGCGTTCCCTATTTTCTATACTTTTAACAGAGTATAAACTTGTGGATTAACCTCCACCATGGGTTTTCCCCTAACAGGGTTTCCATGCAAAAATATTGGTGTTATGTCTGTTTCTGATGTGGTGATGGTTTTTTCTTTCATGTTTAATTATTAGATATGAGAATAAGTTTAATAAGTATAATTTTTGTGACAACCGACTCACCCCC
>CM021108.1:231096761-231131798 GCA_007115665.2 Sequoiadendron giganteum | reverse complement strand
AAACTTCAGTATGCTATTAGTTGGATACCATGATTCTTAGAAACTTCTCATCTAATCCTACAAGATGGTGTTGGATCCCTCTACAAAAACCTCTCTTAGTTTTGGCTATCTCATAGTGGTTTTCCTATGGTGATGGATTTTCACTTGATGGAAAAAGTTTCAAATTCAAGCTGTGCAAAGTTGCAAAGTGGTGCAACTTTTGTTTTGCAATTTGTGTGACCAAACTAACTACTCCAACGCATCCCAATAGGTAGGTTTACGCTAGGCATTGTCCTCTTTCTCACCCAAACACGTGGAATTGATCCGACTTGTGTTCAGCTGGCTTGATCCCTTATGATGGCATGCAAAACACTGGAAAATATAAATATACAAACGACGATTGAGAAGTTTTAGTATTCCACACAAAAAATGTATTATCATTGGTGCATAGCACCTTGTTCCTCCATTTGATGAAGAAGGTCTAGTTCAGTGAGTTTAGTGATTATCTGATGGTGAATAGGTTGGTCAATAGGTTATTGTGGGTATTTTGAGCATTCTTTGTCTTGAATAAGGTCAATTAAGACCATTAGGTATGTTTTAGGGTGACTTTTGGTTCTAGTGATAAAAAAATATGAAAATTTCAATCTTGCACTAGAGGTTGTCTTTCTAGCCTTTGAAGGAAAATTTGTGAATTTGTATATGATTGTGAAAGAATGGAGTTTTGTCGATGTAATAAGGCTATTTGTACACCATTTGTGTGGTTTTAGAGGTCATTAGATGTACTCATTAGGTTGGAGGAGTCTAAAATTGCAAATTTATAAGTTGCTTAAAGCAACAAATTTGAAATGCAACAGTTACTTGTTTTGAAATTTAGTTTTTAGTTAGTTGAGGGCATAGATCAGTTAGAGAAGGGTGTAAAACACTATTTAAATCCTTGAGAGGCTTGAATGGAGGTTGTTGATGAACTTTTGGAGAAGATCTAATAAAAAATATTCACACTGTTCTCTATTTTTTAGATTTTTGATACAAACTTGCTGATCTCATACTTGGTACGATCTCCAACTTTTAGATAAAGAACATATTGGAATATTTTTATGAATCATTTCATGGAATGCCAATTGTAAATGTGTGTTTTTCTTTTAGATAAAGTTGTTTAGCATCAATCAATTAGTATTCAAGACAAATCATGAAGGACAACAATGATCAATGCTAGGGCTAACCAATTAATAATTATACATGTGAATAATTCAAGCATGTACATGTCAATAAGGGAAGCACAAGTACTCAAAAACACGTAAGCCTCAAAAAGTATACACACAAATAGATAGTATGCACAAATTAATACAAATTATATGCACAAATACAAGGTATACGCATGAAAACATGTAAGCCACAAAGTATACATGTAAGTTATAAAGTATACACTTGAATACACGTAACTCATATCTATTGAACCATCAATTTAGAATGCAAATATGGATAAGCATCGATAAAAGATATTGGTATTAACCAAATAGCCATGTAGGAATATGTCAATATATGTCGGTATCAATATAAACTATATGTACAAAATAGCCATATAGGCTTATGAGAATCCCATATAGACATACAATGTCAAATAAAAATATTTACAAAACTGCCATGTAGGCATACAACAAAGGGCTCTGGAATCAAAAGTCTTTGCTCTCCATGCCCTGGAAATAATTTTTTTCCCTTTCCTTTTCGATCGAATGGTGATAGGTCTGTCACTCATTTTTTATGCGCTCGAGGAGTGCTCCTACTGCTCCTCCTAGTGTTTAGTTCATGGTGAAGTTTTAACTATTACAATAAGAAGTAAAGACATGAATATATAGAAATTACATTATAAAAAATGATATATTTGATAAAATAATCACTTGCCACCATCTCATGATCTCTCTCCATAGGGGAAATATTCTCACACCCATGCTCAGGCGTGCTCAAGCCCTGTATAAACCATACAAATAGAAATTAAACTACGTGAATCAATAATGGTTTGATTTTTCACTAACTAACATCTATAACAAAAAATTCAAATGTAAATTTACTAATTTTCCTCATACATCTCCTCTCAGAGCCATCGAGGATTGTATAGTAGATGACACACCAATATCCATTTCCCTTGTCACATTCGTAGGTGTTTCGGCTTGCATCACCTGAAAATAAAACAACAAATTATTCATTGTAATCAACTATGTGCATATAAACTACACAAATCTATTAAGTACTTGATTCATTATTTAAACTCTTTATTCTATTACCTCCGTGTAGGTTTGAGTAAATCCAATGCCACTAGGAAGTGTTCCATCAAAACCTCCAATATTAGTTTGTTCAACATTCAAAATCTCATATTAAATTACCATTCATAAAACAATTCTATTAACATCCAATATATTTATAATTATTTACTAGTTACATACCCCAGTGATAGGTGTATTGCAAAAATAAATTGGCGGGGGGCTGGTGTATCTAGTCTCAACACTGTGACCCTGCAATTTTATTGAAATATGAATAAAACATTTTTAGTTAATCTTGCATTTCAAAATCAAAATTTAATAAATTAAATTCAATGAACATGCACTAACTTTTACCTGACTATCAATGCCATATGCCTCATGAAAAATGTCAACTGCCCTCTCCATCTCCATAGTTGTAGATGGATCCCATGTACCAGTCTCCTAAGTCTCGGTGGGGTCATATGAACAAGTAGCCCCACAAGATTGACACACATGTGTTTGACGACCACCACTTGAAGACTCCCCTAGATGGCACTGTAGAATAGAGCTAGTATAATGGATGACACTCTGGGTCAAAGTGTTGATCACCTGCAATGTATCTACGTCAGCACTTTCCTTCCCGACGGAAGGCATAACAACGTGCTCATGAGGTGGCCTAGCGAGAGCTCATCTACCTTGCCGTGTATGATCTGACTGTGCACCGGGTCTATCCTGAGCCCACCCCCCACCTCTCCCCTGGAAATCCCTCATATCAAAATAATTTCGGATTTTGTTCAATATGAACTCACTGTATAGTTTCCTAAGGAAATATTGCGGGACCTCGCAATTTTTGCACGATGGGTAATCAAAGACCATGTACCACCTATCATAAAACTGGTCCCTAATTTGTTGGTGGTGGCACCAATGGTTGGGAAACCTCTTCACATTGAGGGTAAGATTTTGATTTATGCGTGGGTCGATGAATAATGAGCACAAATCACCTTTTGTAATTTTTAAATCCTTTACATCTTTGTATGATAGTTTATTTGCATAATAATCCCTAGCCGCCTGCCTCTTATCTTGCCATCCAGTTATTTTTTTGCTAATCGAATCTACATTTTTTACCATATCTTTCAATGAATTTGCTAAGGTCATTCTTTCTATGGTTGAACCATTTGGATCACTCAACCTACTGATCAAATCCTCAATTTGTTTTTTGTTGTTCTTAATTTCACTCATTAAATTTTTTTGAATGCCAAGAGGGGGTTGAGCAATTGGTGGAGGAGGTTGTTGTTGTGGTTGATTTTGATCTTGAGGATTTGGTTGGTTTTCCTATTGAGGATCTTGAAGGTTTGCAGGTTGATTTGCATCTCCTAAAAATTAAAACAAATATATATCAAATTCAACCTAAAACTAACTAATTCAAAACAAAAACCATAAAATCCTTACCTCTCACATCTCCTCGTTGTCGTGGCGCCATCGTTGCGAAGAAATAGAAATTGTTGGTGAAATAATTTGTTGAATTTCTCCTCCTAGAATGTGAGTGTGTAAGTATGGGGGTTTTGGCCATGGCTGCAAGAAAAAAAATAGTCAAAATAACAATGATAGGTTTTCACTTTTTCTTTTTATTTTAACAAGCAATAACGCGAGCGCGTTATAATGCACGCGCTTTATTGGTTTGTTGTTGCCGAGCCTTAGGCTCAACACACCGAACTAATAAAGCGCTCGCGCATTATAATGCACTCACGTTATTGCTTTTCAAATTTTTTTTGAAAGGTGTCCACGAAATTGCTACCCATTTCCATGCACCCGCCCAGTGTGTTTTCCAACACTACAATAATGTGAGCATTTTTCATAAGGAAATAATTGACAAGGATAGTGTGTTTTCTAGCACTAGAAATAATTTGAGCATTTTTCATAAGGAAATAATTGACAAGGGATAGTGTGTTTTCCAACACTGCAAATAATGTGAGCATTTTTTTGTTCCAATCAAATGAAGAAAGTGAAATTCCATTTTTACTGTACCAAATAGTTGTTCTAAAATTTTAAGGTGGACTTCATTACATTGTTGGTGTGTACGAATAAAAAAAAATTCATAAGGAAATATCTGACAAGGCACAGTGTTTTTTCCAACACTACAATAATGTGAGCATTTTTCATAAGGAAATAATTGACAGGGATAGTGTGTTTTCCAACACTGCAAATAATGTGTGCATTTTTCACAAGGAAATAATTGACAAGGGATAGTGTGTTTTCCAACACTGCAAATAATGTGAGCATTTTTTGTTCCAATCAAATGAAGAAAGTGAAATGCCATTTTTATTGTACTAAATAGTTCTAAAATTTTAAGGTGGACTTCATTACATTGTTGGTGTGTATGAATCAAAAACTTTTCATAAGAAAATATCTGACAAGGGACAGTGTGTTTTCCAACACTACAATAATGTGAGCATTTTTCATAAGGAAATAATTGACAAGGACAGTTCGTTTTCCAACACTGCAAATAATGTGAGCATTTTTCATAAGGAAATAATTGACAAGGGATAGTGTGTTTTCCAACACTACAAATAATGTGAGCATTTTTTTGTTCCAATCAAACGAAGAAAGTGAAATGCCTTTTTTACTGTACCAAATAGCTCTAAAATTTTAAGGTGGACTTCATTACATTGTTGGTGTGTATAAATCAAAAACTTTTCATAAGGAAATATCTGACAAGGGATAGTATGTTTTCCAACACTGCAATAATGTGAGCATTTTTCATAAGGAAATAATTGATAGGGACAGTGTGTTTTCCAGCACTGGAAATAATGTGAGCATTTTTCTTAAGGAAATAATTGACAAGGGACAATGTGTTTTCCAACATTGTAAATAATGTGAGCATTTCTTTATTCTAATCAAATGAAGAAAGTGAAATTCCATTTTTATTATACCAAATAGTTCTAAAATTTAAAGGTGGAATTCATTACATTATTGGTGTGTACGAATCAAAAAAAATCATAAGGAAATATTTGACAAGGGACAGTGTGTTTTCCAACACTGTAATAATGTGAGCGTTTTTCATAAGGAAATAGTTGACAGTGATAGTGTGTTTTCCAACACTGGAAATAATATGAGAATTTTTCATAAGGAAATAATTGACAAGGGATAGTGTGTTTTCCAACACTGCAAATAATGTGAGTATTTTCTTGTTCCAATCAAATGATAAGGAAAAGAAAAAAATAGATCTAAGAGCAAAAAAATAGAATCATATCACATTCATAAAAATATCACCACGATAAATGCTTGTGTCTTTTCTTCACTCATGTTTGGGTTCATTTTGGCTTACCATATCCATAATTTATGACTATGATCTATGAATATTTTACTTTTGGTAGTCATTGCAGACCATATTAAATACATAAAGGAATTAGTCTACAGGATTTCATTTGTAGATAAGAAAACAAATGGAGGAGGTCAAATATATTCTTGTAAATTTATTTCATGTATACTATGTTGTGCAACCACACATTTAGGATTATAACATTCCCTAATTACAACATTACTTTATTACAAGTAGTTATTTATAGTTCTACATTGCATAGTTCTTTCTAATCATGTCTTGGGTTCCCATCTAAGACATTTATTGACACATCCTACCATGCATGACCATCCGCAATGGAGTTAGATGCTCATGAACATAAACTTGACAAGGAACATGAAATTTTTTAGAGCATAAAGTGTGTGTACCAATAAGTTAAATAGATTATTAAATTCTAATAATATAAATATAGAGAGTGACACAAAATTCACCACAAACCTCACATATTTTATGTTGGCGACAAATTTGGTTTTATATTCAAAAGAACCTTGATATAAGGGACCACATAAAAAATATTAAGCCTTTGCGATATGATCCTTGTGTAAACCATCTCCACAAGCTAGTACAAATTCCTTTTATTATTGACCTCCCTCAACACTTGAATTTATACTTCATATTCAACATGGAACTCCTTAAGCCATATTTCCCCCCTTTATCATATTTCACAACTATCCAACATACTTTCCTTAAATTACTATTGATAAAATGCATATTATTCTAATTAAGAGGGAACAAATGATTTCAATATCTAGCCTCATACACCCTCTTTAGAAATTATTATTATTCTTGATTACCATTAAGGTATGATCTAGTGAAATTATTATTCTATTTTTTGTCATGTATTAAGGTCTGAAGGATTACCCTCATAAGTTCTTTAGAGTCTAAATAAGAAATGGATTCACCCTAATCCTTTGCAATGGAAAAAAGTATTCCTATCCTTTTTGATGTATGAGTAAATCTATTTGATATATTACTACCTTTATCTCACTTTAATTAATGGTGCTAGAGGAGAGGGCATGTGATTTTGAGAGCCAATAGGATTGTTGTGCAATATTATGTGTGCGAGTGGCTTGGTGTCCCAAACCAAAAATGAGTGTGTGTTTATTAACTAACACCAAAACTAACCATATCTCATAGAAATGAAACATCTATTCGGTGTAATTATCCTCTCCCTATGATGTAATTGTATAATCAATATGGTAGGTAGGGGCAAGAAAGTTTGTATGTTAGCTTGTTGTTGATGGCATCCTTGCATCCACTAGCATCATATCAAAAGCATTAAAATGCATATAGATCATAAGGAAATAGTGAAATACTTGCATAGATCATAAATGGCATCCTTGCATCCCTCCCTCTCTTTACATGTGCAAGTATGCACAATCCTCCAACTATTCTCCACCCCATCCCTCCCAAATCCACTTGAGTCAAATATTGATTTAAGGTTTGGTCATACATGAGGCAATCTTCCTCTTTCCTACGTTAGGTGGTTGGTTTTGAATTTCCTACTTGTCTCTTTTAGAGGGGGGGAGATTATTAATTTTCTTGTTGAGTATGATACATGTAGATATTTGTTTTGGAGGATTTTAGCCCATGTAAGATGCACATTTTTGCATAGGTACCAAATAATCTAGAATCCAAAAGATTTATTTTGGATGGAAATGATTCTTGTACCTGTTATGACTTGCATAACCACCCCATCTTTTGCCTTGGTCAAAATGGGTCCCCCTTTGTGTTTTTTTTGTACTTAGTTGTTTTTGAAACAAAGTTTGGAGTCTAGTTTTGCCAATACTTTGTTTTTCTTTGGTTTCTCTGTCAGAATCGGAACCGGAACTGAATCGGGTTCTAAAAGTTCTTTTGAGGCTTGTTTTTGGTTTTATCCCGATGGTCTTTTCTTTGCTTTTGTTTTTAGTCTTCGACGGAAGTGGAGCCGGAGTGGGAATTGGGATAGTTGTTATCCAAATTTGCAAAATAAAATTGAATTCCGATCCCGCCTTTGCTCCTTTTTTAATGTTTGTTTTGTCTCGGTTTTTGTGTTTTGTTTTATTAGGTTGGTCTTTTACTTAACTTTTTGTTTTTGTTTTTAGTTGTCAGACACGGAGTCGGAATGGGAATAAGGTTTGGAATTTTTATGATTTTAAGATCCTGTTTCCGTTTTAGTTCCGCCCCCACCAATTTTTGTCGTTGACTTTTTGACTAAAGTTGCATTGCAGACCAGTGTTCGTTCTCTTACAGTTCTGACTCCGCCTTTACTGTGTTTTAATGCATTAATGGTGGTTGTCGGTGTAGGTAGAAATTCACATATTTTTCTTTATTAAGGGTTAAAGCCAATCATTATTGTTATTATTACAAGTCTGAGAGCGCGAAGAGCAATAGTAGAGTTCGTTTGAGCAAATTGATTGAGATAGAGAAGGGATATTGTGTGCGAATTGATTCATAAAGTTGGCTTGGCTTTGTTTGCGTTTGAGGTAGGTCTTTTATCTTTGATTTGTTTGTTGTGTTTTGCTTTGTATCTGCTCACGTGTTCAATCATTGTGTTTTAAAGCAATTTTATGATCATCGATGTGATTGAATGAGCAGGTTCTTGTTTCGGCTTGTTTGTTTTGCTTTAATCTTTGTTGTCTTGTTTTATCGTGTCATTTCTTTCTATTTTAGGGCACCGTCGCTTTCACGTCTTAATCGTGATTACGTCGTGTCATTTTTGATTTGCAGTAGATTAGATTAGATTAAAGGTTTTTAATGGCATGAGTTAGATTAAGAATTTACAGTGAGGTAGATTAGAGATTTTACAGTGAGTTAGTGTAGATTAGATTTATTGTTTAAATTAGGGTTTCGTCATTTGGTAGCATGGTAGGGTTTTAAACTCGTGCCCTAGTTTTATTAGGTTTGTTAGATTAGGGTTTCGTTGGTCTCTGTAATTACTTTAAATAAGATTTAAATAAATGGCCCTAAAATGCAATTGTTCCCCACGGTCATATGAGGGTAGAGTTTTTAGGCTCCTTTGCCATTTTATAGCGACCTAGGTTTAATCATGAAGTTATGTTCAAAATGAAAAAAATTGATGATGTCATGATTAGCATAGGCGGAGCCGGGATTGGAATGGATTATGGACATAAGAGTTTTGTTTTACAAAGGTTATCGATTCCATTTTTATTCTATTTTCGATTCCGAGTTTTAAAAGGTTTTCTTGAAGTATAGGATAAATTGGCGGAGGTGGGATCGGAACTGATCTTGAACTTAAGAATTTTGTTTGCAAAGGGTATGAGTTCTATTTTCATCCCGTGTCCGGCTTTGCATATAGTGGGAAAGTCTTTTGTCAAAGTAGTGATAACCAAATCGGAGGTAGAGGCGGAATGGGAATAGAATATGAAAAGTAAAAAATTCAAAGAAAACCAAATCCGATTTTTGTTCTGATCCCGATTCCGATGACCTCTCTGACTCCGACTCCGAGCCCGTTTGTTATTTGATGAAGTTCCTATATCGGTTTTGCTCCGAGTCCACCAGTTTTGTAAAAGTGATTGTTTTGAGCTTTTGTTTGGTTCCGACTTCGATGTATGTGTAACAGGTATGTTTTAAAAGCATGTTTTATGATGATTTATCTAAAGGTCTAATTAGAGGTTTGCTTGTAGGAGATTTGAGAGATGTCAGGAATGTTAGGAGAGGCTACTCGAAGGAATCAACCAGCTGGAACATCAAAGATAACATCGAAAATCAAGAAGGTGAAACTAGAACAGCTACCTTATACATTGAGGTATGATCATAGGAATCCAGTGGTGAAGGTGAGCAAGGTGGAATCAGACTAGTTAGATATCACAGATACTAATCTGGGCCAGTATAACTTTGAAGAATTACATGAAGAGACCTTTGCAGAAAGAGTAAAATTGACAGGGAGAATACAAAGGATTGTTGACTCCGATCTTGCACATATCACTATGTTTCCTTTATCAATTCAGTGTTCAGAGTTGATATTGACAGTGGCCAGTACTTATAATCCAGCTACAAGATTATGCATGGATTCACAGAATAATATGATTATAGATCTTACTCCGTAGATGTTCCAAAGCATATTTAATGTTCTTGATCCCAAGAATTTGGTGCAGCTAACTGAGGCAGAAGCATTGGAGAAATACAACTTGCATAAAGACTCCAATAAGTCTCATTTAAACAAAAGATGGTGAAGCACCGAGAAGAAGTCTTTAAGCAAGCTGGCAGACCAGCCAAAGAGGGTAGATTTCAAGAAGGAGATATCTAATTTGATATTGATGCTATCCAGAGTGTTTGGAAAGAGGGATGCCTTCCATTTCAAGGAATGGATGTTTCATTTTATTCAAGTAAATTTTCAGGGTGATTACCAGTTTGATTGGTCAATGATTGTTTCTAATGCTATACATGATCAGCTTACAAGGATTAGATAGACCAAATCTTTCTTCATGACTTCATATGTGGTCTATGCTGCAGCAAGATTGGGGATTTTCCCAGGATTAAACAGAGTAGGTATAATGGGAGTCTTGGATGGACAAAGGATGGTATGGGAACACTACGATCAATTATCTCTTCAGGTTGCTGAGACTCACTTTAGAAGAGTCAATGATGCATTTTCATATGTGGTTATCATCCAGTTGAGTGGAGATGCAGGATACAGGTTAAGTCAAGAGGCTATGGCATTCATTTCTGAATGGGGAAGTTGGTACATCCAATACCCCAAATTTACATACTTCAGATTGTTTGGTTTTGAGGGTCATCCCCATTTACTTCCAAGATGCTGCAGCAATAGAATAGTGCTTATGGAATTTGTATATCAAGCCATTGGAGTTAATGCTAGGTTTGGGATCAAGCACAAGACAGGATGCCATAAGTTTCCTATGACACTGGGTGAATACAATTGTCAACATTTGAAGGGAGAAAAGGTGGTTTGTAATGAGTTGATACAATTGAAATTGGGATTGTATACAGCTTGTAAGTATTTTGATCCAAAGAAGAAGATGTATGCTTTATTACCTTTAGTGTTTACTAGACATTTTAATTTGTTAGAGGATTTTTGGTGTGATTGGCAGGATGAGTATGACTTGAGGAAGAAGAATTACAAGAGATTATCAGTCTCATTCATGTAAGAACTTGGTATTAAAGAAAATATTCCTGACACTTTGGTGGATGATGGAATTATATTAGATCCCTCATATGAAGCTTTGAATATTGGCACTAAAAGCTTAGATCCAATAGACTGGAATGAGGAAGAAACAATTGATATTAAGAAAATTGGAAGAACAGTCTTGGATAGAAGTGTGCAATGGTTGATGATGAGAACTCAAGCTCCTCAGGGACCAATCCTCAAGAAAGGTAAAGGGTACGAGAGGATTAAAAGGAAGACACCTCCCAAAGAGCCACTGGAATTCTTTCCTCCTGATGTTGAAGAAATAGAACTTGAGGTGGTTGATGAAGAAGAAGAGACACCAGAGGGAGATGTTCCAATTGAATCTGCTATTTCTGCGCCCACATTAGGTAAGTCATCTGCACAAGCCCCACTCACAAGAAAGAAAAGTAAAGAAGTTCAAGGAGTACTTTATGCCATGGTTGAAGCTGCCACAGGAAAAGAAGTGGAGGAAGAATTGGTAGAAATTGAGACAGACTCAGATGAAACTTTGTCAGAGAAGGACTTGCAAGAAAACGTGCCTCTAGATCATACTATTGAGCAGATTCTTACACAAGAAAAACAATGGAAACAATTTGAAGATGCTACCAGAGAATTTGATGCAAGGGCTGTTGCGGAAAAACAAAAGGAAATGGAGGAAAAGTTACAAGTTGATGCTCTACTTCAACAATAGCAATTAAAGGTAAAAGAAGTTGAAACAAGGACAACAACTGATGAAATGGAGGAGAAAATGAGGCTATGAGAGCATGAGATCAAGGTCAAGGCAGAAAATGACAAGCTGGAACTGATACAGAAGATCCATGATCTTGAGGAGGAGAAAGCAAGAAACCGAAGGGAAAAGGAAGCCCTGGTTGCTAGACTGAAGCTTGCAGAGGAGGCTCGACAGAAAGAATAAGAAGCCGAAGCTCTAAGAAAGGAGAGAGATGCTGAAGAGCTAATAAAGAAACAGCAAGCTGAAGAAGAAAGGGAAACGGTAGAGAAACTCATAGCCTTGGAAATGGAAAGGATAGAAAAGGAAGAATCAGAAAAGATAAGAAAAGAAAAAAAGGTTGAAGCCGCAAAACTTAAAGCTTTGGAGGCAGAACGATTGGAAAAGGAGGCCTTAGAGAAAGAGAAGTTAGAGAAGGATCAGATGGAAGAGGAGAGATTGAGAAAAGAAGAAGAAGACAAGAAAGTGCAGGAACAAAGAGATAGAGAAGAGGCTGAGAAGTTGGTGCAAATGCATGTGCTGCAGGAACAACAAGAGAAAGCAAAGGTTGATTCTCAACGTGAGATAAATGTTCAGCCATCTTCTATAGTTGTTGCTTCTTCTTCCATGATGATGACTGCTCCTAGTGCTCCTAGTGCTCAACCTCTTAATTGGGAGGACATGATGAAGGAGATTGAATAGGAAAGGCCTCAGAAGAGGGCTAAAGGTTTGTATTTTACCAGACTCACAGATAAAGGGGAGATAGTTGCTGAATGTATCGTGCCTATGACTGAAAGGGAGGTAGGGGATATGCAACTTACAGACTATCAATTGAGTATGGTTAATTTGGGAAGACCCACTAGAAATCAACAAATGAATTTGATTGATGTGGTGGCTTCAATGACTAAATCAAGAATGATCAAGGACAAACAAAAGAAAGATGAGCTTAAGGCTCAATTGGATCAATTACATTCATTCTTGAAGAGTGTCTCCTCTCCAGGGTCACAACAGGTTGCAGCAATTGAGACTCCTATTTTGCTAAGCAAAAAGGAGGTTGATGATTTGGTGCATGTTAGAGGTAAGGCGGAGATGGTTGACAAATGGATGACAAAGTGAACCGGGAGGTAGGTGAGGTTTTGGAGAAAGGGTTTGAAACTTACAAAGAAGTAGAAGGAGTAATAAAAGAGATGCATCAATACATTGAGGCATCCGAAAAACTAGAAGAATAGTATAAGGAGTATATTGAAAAGTTAGAGAAGATAAATACATTGCCTCTAACTACTCTTCTAGAAGAATCTATACTCGAAGATGATAACAAAGATTTTGTAGAAAAGACTTCTCGTATACTTAAGTTTAGGATTGGCTTTTTGAGCAAGCATAAGGATGAGATTCAGGAAGCAGTTAATAATTCAACTGAGCAGTTAGAAGAGTTGGAAGCAGTTATGGCTATAATTGTAGATGTGAATGTAATGACTAAAGATGGCATGTCGTTGAGTCAGGTTAGAGAGAAATGGAATGAAAGATTCCAAGGACTCATGCAGGAGAAAGATGATGGAGGAGACTTAGTGATAGATCGGCTTGTAGAAGTCAAAGAAGAAATAAAAGCTGCAGGGAGAGAGTTGATCAAGGTAAGAAGTATGAAAGAGTTTGCTGCAGTTGAGTTGGATCGCATCAAATTTGAAGATGACTGGATTGATGGGCCAGATATGGATATGCTACAACAAGTCTTCACTAGTTATGATGAGTTCATAGCGGATCCAGCTTCACATGCATAAAATCTTGCATGCATGATGTTCTTCTTCCTTGCATGTCGCATGATAATCTTCTTCCTTGCATGTTGCATGCATGCAACACTGACAGTCTTAAGGGCGCATGAATTCTTTTCTTCTATTTCTATCTTCTATTTTTAGATCAAACTAAATGTATAATGTAAGAACTCAAGATCAAAGTTGATCTGAGTTTCCAAGAAAGTTGATTGTTCCAAAAAAGGTGGAAAGCCTAAGATAGAAGTGAAGTTCGAACTTCTTTTGTATATCTATAAATACCAGATGGGTATCACATTGTAAGGGTTGGTTAATTGAGAATTGGATTGGCTTACCTAGTGCTAGGAGATAGAATTTTAGAGAGTTTTGTAGAGATACATTGTACTAGATCTTTTGACAGTTAATTGAATTACAGGTTTACGAAATATGGAGTTTATATTGAATTGTGTTGTTTGATAAGGTTAATGAGTTATAATCCACTTGAATGCCAGTGATTGTGCTAAAGCATGATAGTTTCTTATGTGATAAAATTCATTAGAAGAAACCAGGTTTAAAGATTATCTTGTTAAATTGTCATTGAATTAAAGTTATTGAAGTCTGTTGATCTATAGTTTTGATGATAAATGAATGTGTGTTGTTTTGAAATCTTGGAAATACTTGTGATATGCGAATAGTGGAATTGAATTAAGCACCTAAGATGTATACGATGGTATAGTTATACTGTGGGTTGTGTCATGCTATGGTTTTGTGATCGGTTGAGAAAACATTCATTGTTAGAAGTATATGTCTGGATATTAGATAAATTTAATTCATACTTGTTGATTTACCCCTTTGATCTATCTTTTTCTTTTATTTAAAACCCATTGATTTACAGGAACCATTTTGATAAAGAGAGTCATAGATTGAATCCTTTGTTACCAGCACAGGCCCCTTGAATATTACAGTTGCATGAACCAATTGAGTGACATCAGACAGTTTAGAAGCAACTACCAGGACCTTGGGAGTTAGGCCACTACATGTAGTCTTTCTTTTTAAGGAGAAATAGAGTAGAAATATTTTGTTTTAATGTTGTTTGTGTCATTTTAACCATCAACAGTACCTATTCGACCATTTGACCTACATACATTTTCACAAGGAACCAAAGGTATTTTATTTTATTTTGGGGATACCTACCATACCAAAATATTCATTCATTTTTCTAGTCTAAAGATAAGAAAATGAAATAAGGCAATAAACATAAAGATAAAGAAAATAGACAATACCTTTTACTTTAAATAACATTGCTCCTTAGATAGAGTTAAAATGGAGTGTACCCTTTCTCTATTTGATATGGTCTCTCAAATGCTTGATTGAAAACTAGAAATGGAATGTGGATTTCTCTTTCAACCAACATAGTCTTGATATAGTTGGACGATTTTTAATAGAAAAATGGTAGTACACACCTACTAGAAAATGTGTCAATGATAATGAAGGGAAAAGGCTTCTATTTTCAGAATCTTGTTGTCAAGAATGATGCAATTCAAGGATCAAGAGATCATAATATATGAGAGTGATTACAATTGGTTCCATGAGGTAATTATCCATCACTCCAAATCTCTTGAATTTATCCACTTTTGCATTGTGATTTTCCCATTGTAGATAGAGATAGGGAGGGAGGGAGAGAGGGAAAGATAATATTTTTGGATATCACTTATATTTAGTCTTGTATATATTTCTAAATAGACTTCTCCTTTGTATTAGTTCTTTATCAATACCATCACTATTTAAAAAACTCTAGTTGCTCTATCACTTTATTCTTTAATAACTCATAGCCTCTATAAGGCATTTGAATATTTCAAACTCTTATCCACATGCCTTATAAACACATTTGAGGAAAATTATGAATGATTAATTACGATGATTGCATCAATTACATGGTGAAAAATATCCTTCTTCAATTGTTTAATTAATCAATTATAGTGTAAATATGGATAACATTAATCATTTATAGTTTCAATAGTTCATTATTCAATTTATATAATTAATCATCTATAATGCAACTATGGACAACATTGGTAAAAAAAATGTATTAACTAAAATCCATACAAGCATACATCATTATATTCCCATAAAAGTATAACAAATATACAAGAAAGTCATAAAATTTTAGGACTGCAGATAAAAATTTATATAGGAATACATGTAAAATTATATGTTCTTTACAAGACTTGTATACCTTTTTAGATAAGGGTTTATTTTTCCATTTCCTTATCATATATTTCCAATTGTATTTGTTCCATGGAATTCTTAAGTTCAAGAATCTTTGACTCTACCACTCCCTATCTTTCTTCTTCCCTCTTTCTCTCCCTCCCTCTCTCCCTCCCACCCTACCACTTCCTATCTCCATACTTCCCCCTCTCTCCCTCCCTTTCTCTCTATCTCTATTACTATGAGGGGGAGATGTGATGGTGGATTGTAGGACATAGGGACCCAAAAAGGATTATGGGACATAGGGACCCTAGAACACTTGAAAAGAAGCAAACCAAAGTGAATGCGATAGATAATGTATTGGCTGAAGAGATTCTACCAAAGTGAAGTAGACCTAGTGATTTCCAACCTCCAATTTTAGATTATCTTTATGATTATAGAATTCAAATGTTTATTTTAACAAGTTATTTAAAAGACTTGTCTACCTTTTCATATAATACTTGTCTACAATCTTCCAACTATTCTCCAACTCATCCTTGCTAAATCCACTTTAGAAAAATGGTGGTTTAAGGTTTGGCCATGACTGGGGCAATTTTTATCTTTCAATTTAGTCCTAATTTTAAATCTCCCACCTCCCTTGGAGTAGTCAAAAAGTTAAATACTTCATATTTTGGAAATCATACAAATATCTCCCCTTTATTTGTGAATATGTGGGGTGAGAGGGATAGAGGTAGGGAGAGAGGGAAGGAGGGAGTGAGTGATAAATTGAGTGTATATATTTCTAAAGAGACTTCTCCTTTGTACTAGTTCTATATCGATACCATTACTATTTAACAAAACTATAGAGAGAGTGAGATAGAGGGAAGAAGGGAGAGAGGGATGAAGGGAGGGGTAGGTTGAGAAAGGTTTTTTGGGAAGGAGGGAGAGAGAGAGGGGGGAGAAGATATGGAGAGGTAGGTAGAGAGAGGTAAGGTGAAAAAAATAGAAAGAGGTAGGTAAAGAGAGGGATCTAGGTATGGTGGGAGAGGTAGAGATATGTGGTGTGAGAGAGAGATAGGGGAGGGGGAGGTAGAAAGAGAGGGGTAGGTAGAGTGAGGGAGAAATATCTAAGGAGGGAGTGAGTGATAAAGGTACAAGCATAACATTGTTAGACAAAATATCATTCTTTTCTACTTGTGAGTATGAAGCTACTAATAGATAGAATGGAAAAATAATGGTTCCCCATAATTTATGGATTTGCTGGAGTGAATTCCACAAACAAAGAAAGGGGAGAAGAAAAATAAATACCATTTCCATATGCTTTCGCCCATATGCTAGTAGAAGACTAACCAATTGACCTGAGGGATGACTAACCAATTAGGTTGTTATGTGTAGAGGATTTTACAAAAATATGTGGGTTGTAGATTTTATAACACCCAGTGTTTTCCAACCTCCAATTTTAGAGTGTATTTATGATTAGAGAATTCAAATTCTTCTTTTAACAAGTTTTTTACAAGACTTGTCTACCTTTTTAGATAAGACTTGTCTACAATCTTCCAACTATTCATGACAATTGTGAGAAGGTCTATAGGATGATAGGAGTTACCAAAAAGGTATACTCCTTTAGAAAGAGGGAAGGATGGAGATAGAGAGAGGTATAGAGAGTGGTAGGGTGAGATGGATAGAGGAAAGGCGGGAGATAGAGAGTGATAACTCCTATCATGAGAGATGAGCTATAGAGAGAATTATAGAGGAATGGAGGGTGGGAGAGGTATAGCGAGGTAGCATGGGATGGATAAAGGGAGAGGAAATAAGAGAGACATGGAGAGGTAGGTAGAGAGAGGTGAGGTTGAAGGAATAGAGGGAGAGGTAGGTAGAGAGAGTGAGGAAAAGATGCAACAAATTTTTTTCCTTGTCTCCATTGCTCTTACCTATTAACACCCCCTACTATTCATTGTCATGATGAGAAGTAGATAAAAGTGAACGAGATAGATAATGTATTGACTAAAGAGATTATTCCTGCTCTTGAGAAGTTGTGGAAGGAGCATGTGCATTATGTGTAATGGGAAAATGCAAATTTAGAACTAGAGGAAACAAGTACTAGAATGTATGAAATGACAAAGGAATCTTCTCTAAAAACACTTGTAAAGAAGTAGACCAAAGTGAATGCTATAGATAATGTATTGACTGAAGAGATTCTTCTTACTCTTGAGAAGTTGCAGAAGGTGCATGTGGGGTATGTGCAATGGGAATATGGAAATTCAAAATTGGAGCAACAGGTACTAGAATGTATGAAATGAAAAAAATTATTCTCTAAAAATAGTTGATAAGAAGCAACCAAAGTGAATGAGATAGATATGTATTGATTGAAGAGATTTTTGCTGCTCTTGATAAGTTGAGGAATGAGCATATGTAGTATGTGCAATGGGAAAATGACAATGCAAAAGTGGATTAAATTTAAGTTTTGTATTACATATGAATTTGTGCAAGCAAAGAAAGTGATAGATGATGCTATAAGTAGAAATGAACAAATGAACTCAAATATTATTAAGCTTAAAACACTTGATAAGGAGAAAACCAAAGTGAATGAGATAGATAATGTATTGACTAAAGAGATTCTTTCTTCTCTTGAGAAGTTGAGGAAGGAGTGTGTGTAGTATGTGAAATGGGAAAATGGCAATACAAAAGTGGATAAAATCAAGAGTTTTTGTAATGCATATGAATTTGTGCAAGCAAAGAAAGTGAGAGATGATGTTAAAATTCCTCTAGGTAGTCATCTCCAAGGTTATATAATAATCTTGATAGATTATATAAGTCTCAAACAGGCCATTTATATCTATCATAGATCTCACCACTCAATAGTAGACTTGTATAGCTCTATCTCCTATCCATCTTTGGTATCAATAGTAGACTAGTACCATATGTTATTTCTACAATTGTGTTTTTAGAGCATATTCATTTTTAGATGCTTGTTAAAGGATATATGTCATTTATTTTTGGGAATCTTGGCCATGGTAGTATGAGAATAAATTGATACATTTGTATAAAGAGAATACTTACACTACAATGAAGGACAAAAAGAAACATACTCTAGGGATGGATGATTTGATAAACTATTTGAGTGCCATAAACTATTTTATCAAGATCTAGATTTGAAAGTAGTTATGACTAGATCATAATAGAGAGAGAGGGAGAGAGAGAGAGAGAGAGAGAGAGAGAGGAATGAGATATGAAGTGTTAGGGTGGGAGGGATATGAGGGAGAAAAAGAGGGAAGAAGAGAGATAGGGATAGGTATAGAGAGTGGTAGGGTGGGAGGGATAGAGGGAAGGAGGGAGATAGGAAGTGGTAGGGTGGAAGGGATAGGTATAGAGAGAGTTAGGGACGGAGGGAAGGAGGGGTAGGTGGAGAGAGGTTGTGTGTGTGTGTGTGTGAGGGAGAGAGAGGGGAAGGATGGAGATACCAAGGGTGGGGGGATAGAGAGAGGGAGAGAAATAGGGAATGAGGGAGATAGGAATTGGTAGGGTGGGAGGGATATAAGGACCCAAAATGGACTTAGTAGGAAGGAGAGATGTGATGGTGGGTTGTGGGAAATTTAGGCACCCACTTTTTCATTACCATTTTCCCATTAAACATAGTGCACATGTTCGATCATCAAATTTTGAAGAGTAGGAAGAATATATTCAATCAATGATTAGGTGAGGATTATGGAATAAATTGGAAATGTGGATGAGGGATGGTATAAAATAAAAAATGTAGGGATGAAGGTATGGGGGATTATGAATGCAAAAATTAAATTCATGACAATTGTGAGAAGGTCTATAAGATGATAGGAGTTACCAAAAAGGTATACTCCTTTAGAATTATAATTTACTTTTCCTCTACTTTGTAGTAATGATTAATCAAATTCTATAGGAGAATATTTCTCTTAAAATGGGAATGAATCTTAAAGTAAATTATACATGAAAGAGGATATGGAAAAGGTACAAAAAATAAGACTTCTAACTTGGGTAAGTGCACCAATCTGTGAGACAATTTAGGTGCCAAATTGAAAAAACGATTAAAAAAACCCTAAAATAAGGCCTTTGGTGTACACCAAATGTCTAAAAATATATTTGGCGCATGCCAAATTAACGCATTTCTAGACATAAAATGCAAAAGTCAGGTTTGGAACCCTCATTTTGTTTTCAACCCGCGGCTTGAGAAGGAAGATTTCAAGTCTGCAACTCGCGCTCACCAAATCTCCTCCATTATTTGCATCCTTAGCTTGCCATTTTCCATGAGAATGCCGCCAACACGTCAGAGAGGTCGAAGATTGCAAAGAGGTGTGTATTTTTATTCTATTTATTTCGAATTTGATTTGGAATGCAACTTTAAATAGATTTTTATAATAAAACTTTGTTCTAATTCTCAGGGAATGAATCTCCACCTCAAAACATTGAGAATTCACAATCACCCCCTCATCAAGAGCCTCCTATACAAGAACAACCCAAAACCCCTCCATCAATTCATAGGCATCCTCAAGAAACAAAAGAAAATATTCAAAATCAAATTGAAAACAATAAAAGAGACATTCAAGAATTAATTGCAAGATTAACCGAGCATGCCGAAACCCACCCTTATATGAGAGGGATTGCTAAATAATTGAAGTCAATTTTAACTCATGTAGGAGAAATGAGCGAGCAAATGAATTTTATGCTAATGGTTTGTCATATGCAGATGTCAAAAAACTAAAAATTAGCAAAGCTGAGTTGTGTGCCCTATTTAAAGACCCAAAAGCCAATGAACCTTTGTCCCATGCATGCAGGAGGTTCCCCATCCATTGGTGCCACCATGATTTAATTAGAAACAAATTTTGGGAGCGGTGGTGGATGGTATTTGACCAACCTCCATGCAATAACCACGAGGTTCCGCAATACTTTTTGAGGAAACTCTATTGTGAGTTTGTCCTCAATAAAATGCCAAACTATTTTGACATCTTAGACTTTCAAGGTAGAGGTGGGGGCTCCACACATGATAGACCTGTTGCACAACGTAATCCACAATTGGCACCGAGAGCCTTGGGTAGACCCATGGTGGAGCATGTCGTTGTTCCTTCCATTGTTAAGGACAGTGTAGAGGTGGACACGATGAAGTCGATTGGCTCACTCACCCAGACCATTTTACAGTGTGCGAGTCCTCTAGTAGAGCCTGGTGTGGAGGAGACGTGTAGGCCCTGAGCTCCACCCCACCATTGTGGCACTTGTGGTGCTATTTGCACATACGATTATTAGGGTGCTCGTGATGCAGCTACACAGCCTACATCAGTTGTAGAGGCGATGGCTTTCATAGATGATATTTTGAATGATACATTCGGCATTGACACTCAGGTAAAATTTAACAAGTTATTTTAATGTTGTTTATTAAAATATATTTTGAAATTTAAGAATAACTAAATTAGTAGAATTTTGATATGATGAATTTTCAGCGTCACACTACTCATGAGGGATGCTCTATTCCTACAGACTCTTATACATTCTCGACGATGAGTCCATAGGTATGCAGCTAGTATTAAAGATATTATTATTGCATTTGAATAGTTGAATGTTATATCTGAATGTTTGTCTCATAAGATGCTTCAGATTTCAAACAGTTTCCTAGTGCACCTTCTTCCTCCACACCTCGTGATTCATATCCTCAAACAACGTACACTCAGGTAGCCTTTATTCATTAATAGGGTTGTAAATCTATGTTAGCTAGTTTTCATAATTTTGCGTATATACAAATCTAAAAAATTGATGAGAAACACAAACATTGCATTCAAGTATTCCTTGATCATGTCACATTATGTTCTCCTATATCAACATGATACCTGAGATATTGTTTCATTTGCAGCTGTTGACAAGAGATAGCCCTGGTGATGTTGGTGGCACGATGGACCATGGAGTTGCTGCAACAATAGCCAGTTCTGATCCATTGAGAGAGGTATGGAATAGATTAGTCGATTTGACATTATATTTTCTCTTTTATGGTCTATTATAGAAAATTTTCACAATAATTTTATGTAGTTTAATTTCTATCTTCATGGTTGCTACAGGTGGTTGTCACTCCAGATCGTGGACATGGTGATGCTTTAAATGTGCATGATGACTATATGTATGCGGTAAGTGATTATATTTTGTTATGTGCCACTCCATAATTCAATTTCTATGTTTTAACATCTTTAATTTTAATCGTATCAGTTGAAGGTCCAGAGTGAAGAGAGGAGGAGTAGCGGGCATGTTCGAAAGACAAGACAAGCAATAGTCACCCCATCCAGCCGAATTTCGAAGGAAGCATGGGATCTATTTCCTTCCCCTAGAGGGAAATGACTATGTATTAGTGTTGTTTGTTGCATGCCTATGTGGCATTTTGGAACATATGTTTTGTACTATTGATATATATATGTGATATTTTGTCCAAATGGCTCCTTTGTACTAAGCCTATATGGTTTTTTTGGATATATTTATATACTTTTATCAATATATCATTGTATAGCCTTTCAGATTTTTGATTAAAGAAACTCTTATTTTGCTACTGCCATTCTTGAATGATGTTATCATGCGTATCGTGTAAGTTGTATGCTTGAATGTTGTACGCATGGATTTTGTTTACATCTAATGCTTAATTAATTACCGTGGAATGCTCAATAAGCCCCATCTAAAGCGTATTGTATAAGTAAGCTCCATTCGTGGTGGTTTGTATCCTATGGAATGCTTCAATTACTTGTGCCTCACCGATGTAGAGGCAAGGAGGCTCAAACCCAATCAGTCTGACAACTTGCCTTTAAGGGGCTCCTAACAAGATTAATACAACCTATTTTGAGCAATCTACACAACCTCAAAGCCCCATCAAACCAAACTCTTCATTCAACACCTTACCTAAAAATCCACCCTTGTAGCATTGTGATGTAGAGCCAAGGTGGAGAAGACTCACAACAATGGAAATGTCAATTCTCAATCAAGAACTCTTCTTCATAATTATTCAGCCTAATAGGCATCAACCCACCCTCAAGGATCTCAACTCCTCAACCTTGAAAATGAAAAAAAAGACTCCACCAAGGCCCTATAAAGACCATCAACATTCATACAATGACAATTGAATCAATTGACAACAATCCCTAAGTTAGATTCATCAAGGTTTCCAAAACTCACATTTGTGACTGGTTATTCTTGTAGTACTCAAAACTCAATGTTAGCCAGATTTCTCTCAACCTTTCCAAAACACTAGACAATTACAAGATGGATTGAGATACCCTTTTTAGGGCTACACAACATACCAAAGAATCAGTGGTCTCTCTTTTGGACCGACATAGACTTTCAACACACCTACTTCAATTTTGGCTTCACAATTAGCCCTTTTTTTCCAAAGGGACCACCCTTCCAACTTTAGCTATCTATCCAAATGCCTTGGTTAGTCTTAGGTAATGGTGCCAAACCTCAAATTTTGTCATTAGTTTGTGTCTACAAAGCCTCTAACTCACAAAACCCAAGAAACCCTCCAAAACCTTCACAAAATCAAGGGTTTTAAAGAAACATACAACTCCAGACCTCTCTCAACACTTCCAAAGCCCAAAAAACCTCAAAATACTTATGCACAGACTCATCAGACCCTCACATAACCCTTATAGGCATTAATTCTTAAAAACCTCTTTTTGGTTCCTCACTTCCATGTTGGAAAACCCTTGTTCAGTCTTAGAACAGTCACAAAAACACCACATAATTATGACTACTTATTCCAAAATGAGTTGAAAAAATTATTATAACATGTTTTCAATCAATCCACTGAGATACAGTAGCAAAAAATAGGTGGATTGATTGTTACATCACAAATTTCCCCTCAAACCCTTGATTCAGCAACACTGGGATAGTCACTGTTTGTGTTGGTTCTCTCTACAAAGAAAGAGTTAAGACACCAAATAAAAAATAAATGAATTAGAAAACATATAGACACATCCTCTAAAATTATTAGACCATGAAGAACCTGTATGTGCCCGTACAACACTCAAAAAGATCAAGAAAATAGTATTTTTCTAGAAAATTGCTCAAAATTGTGGTGTTTATTATGTAAAATTATTACAAAACTTCTTCCACTCTCTCATTCGAGCCTTGGTAAGGATTTTTAAATAATTTTCCAACAACCATATTCTCCCCAACACCCATAACCAACCTTGGGATTAGTTGGTCCCTTAATTACATTTGTTTGTGTTAAAGTTGCTTTGTTAGCATTTTACAACTTACATGATTTCTAATTGACTTCTAAGACACAAAACACCCTTTATTTGCATTATGTTTGATCTCTCAAATCTTATTAGAAAAAATAAACCTAAAGACACTAACATTTCCCTATTGATGTATTCAAATAAAAAAAAATTGATGATGTGGTGTAGGTGCTCCTGCACCAAACTTAAAACCCCGTCCAAGCCTAATTTCTCCCAACCTTTCCAAAACACCTGACCATTTAAAGGTGGATTAAGATACCATTTTCAAGGTTACACAACATATTCCAAAACCAATAGTAACTCTTTCGGACCAACATGAACTTTCAATACACCTCCCTCGCTCTAAGCTTCATAATTAGGCCTAATTTCCAAAGGAACCCCCTCACAAACTCACCTCCAAACCAAGGAAACTTGAAACTATCTTAGGGATTCTCACCAAACTTAGGATTCTCCCATTTTAAGATCCCCAAGAACTTGTTCTATTCCTCTACTCATAAACCATCTGAAACCTTCGCAAAAAGAAGGGTTTTAAAGCAACTCATAACTCAAGACCTCCCCCAATCCTTCCAAAGGTGCAAACACCCCACAATACCTCTGCCCTAACTTAAAGGACACTCACAATCCCATTCCTTTCAGTATTTCTCAGATTAAGTACTTGAGTTCCTTACTTTCATGGTGGAAACACCCCTGAACGGCATTAGAACTTCACACCCCATTGAGTTTATTCATTCTCTCGGCATCCAAAGTATTCATACACCAAAATTATCATGGTACAGGCCAATCCACCGAGCAACAGGGTCAGAACAGTAGGTGGATTGGCTAATGTGTCATGGTGTTGCCCTCAAAACCCCTAACACAAAAAACAGAGCAGTA
Organism: Sequoiadendron giganteum; assembly: GCA_007115665.2. Lineage (NCBI taxonomy): Eukaryota > Viridiplantae > Streptophyta > Pinopsida > Cupressales > Cupressaceae > Sequoiadendron > Sequoiadendron giganteum. The sequence goes on along the minus strand of CM021108.1, from coordinate 231,107,354 downwards.
ACCAAGTTTGCTGATCCTAGAATAGATGCAAAGAGAGTAAAAACATATGCAATCAAGTATCCAAAGCCTCAAGTCATGATAGACTTGTATGGGCCTGTGCAAGGCAAAGAAAATTCAGGAAAACAAAGAAAACCAGTGATTAGCGTTTTCAAGTATATTTTTTTATTAGAAACTGAACAAAATCAACCCTCAACTCATGGTATTACAACAATATATCTTGATACCACCTTCCAACTACCCCTTGAGCCGATCAACCACCATAACCACCCTTTGTTATACTTCTAAGATGGCAATTTGCCAATTTTGCTCTTAATTACCATTCATTCACAACTTGATTTTGCAAATACCACCTAACTGACCTGTTAAGCCTTTTAAATACAATTGCAAGGTATTTACATAGCATATACAAATATAGAGGGCAAATACAATAAATATTTTAACTAATTAATTGTAAAAAATGGACTTTTGTAGTTTATATTCATGTCATTGATTACATTGCATTGCACATCTTTCAAAGTCAAAGCATTACTTCACTTTGCATAACTAATAAGTAGATGCTAATAGATGCCAAAAATTTAATTACAATATAGTTTGAACAAAGTCAACCTAAGCAGTTATGCAATTTCTTCACATTGCATAATTAATAACTAGGAGTAGCTGCCAATTGCATTTTCTTATCATGGCATTCTATGAGACCAAATTTCTTTGAGATATTTTTTCAAATAGTTCCTGCCTTGTCTATATTACCACATTTTTCATACATGTCTACCAAAGCATCTTCTCAAAAAGTTCATTGCCTTGTTGCTATGGCTAAAAGCCTAAAACAAGTGATTTTGAACAAGCTATGGATGCTTCGAAAAATATATCAAAAGCATAATAGTAAGCAATAGCATAGAGAAGGCAGTGAACTGTTTGAAAAAATGCATCAAAAAAATTGCTTTGAAATGATAAATTTAGTTGTGCTTTCACTCTTCTTTAACATTGTATATCTGCTCCTTTTTATAACAAGAGATAAAAAAACGTAAAAAATTGTATAACAAGAGATAAAAACTATCTTTTTTGAAATCGAAAGGCATTTCCATAGCATAGAGATATAGAGAGAAAATAAAATAAAGAGTTTAACTAATGAAATGTAGAAAATAGATTTTTGTAGTTTTTATTCATGCATTGCACATCTTTCAAACTCAAAGCATCACTTCACATTGCATAACAAATAACTAGATGTTGATAGATGACAAAATTTCAATTACAATATAGCTTTTGACAAAGTCAACCTAAGCAATTATGCAATTACTTCACATTGCGTAACTAATAACTAGGAGCAGCTGCCAATTTGTTTAGCTTGTCATGGCATTCCATGAGACCACATTTCTCTGAGACATTTTTTCAAATAGTTCATTCCCTTGTCTATGCTACGACATTTTTCATATATGTCTACCAAAGCATTTTATCAAATAGTTCATTGCCTTCTTGCTATGGCTAAAAGCCTAAAATAGATGCTTTCAAACAAGCTATGGATGCTTGGAAAAAATCTAGGAAAGCATAATAGTAAGCAATAGCATAGACAAGCCATTGAACTTTTTCAAAAAATGCCTCAAAGAAAAGTGGTCTCATGGTGATGGAATGCCATGACAAGCCATAGACAAGGCAGTGAATTGTTTGATAATATGCCTCAACTACTTGCATTTGACAACTTTTTCCTCGAGTGAAAATTTTCCACCATAGGAAAAAGCCTCTGAGATAGTGAAAACCGAGCAAGCTTATTGTAGAGGGGCCCAACATGATCCCATAGGATCAAATGAGAAGTTTCTAAGCATCACGATGTCTGAGTAATAGCATGTTGAAGTTCACAACCATTTTGCACTTTGGACCCTTAAGGGATTGATCCAGTTGAACGTAGCTCGGAGCGATTCCGCATGTTTAGGTGCAAAAGAGGACCATTCCTAGCATAAACGTACCCACTCGGACACGTTCGAACAGTCCGTTTGGTCACACAAGCTGCATAATGAAAGTTGCACCACTTTGCAACTTTGAACTACTTGCATTTGACAACTTCTTCCTCGAGTGAAAATTCAACACCATAGGAAAAAGCCTCTGAGATAGCAAAAATTGAGCAAGGTTATTGTAGAGGGCCCCAACATGATCCCATAGGATGAAACAAGAAGTTTCTAAGCATCACGATGTCTGAGTAATAGCATGTTGAAGTTCGCAGCCATTTTGCACTTTGGACCCTTAAGGGATCGATCCGGTTGAACGTAGCCCGGAGCGATTCCGCGTGTTTAGGTGAAAAAGAGGACCATTCCTAGCGTAAATGTACCCACCCGGATGTGTTGGAACAATCCGTTTGGTCACATGAGCTATAGAATGAAAGTTGCACCACTTTGCAACTTTCAACTACTTGCATTTGACAACTTTTTCCCCAAGTGAAAATTCGCCAGCACAAGAAAAAGCCTCTGAGATAGCGAAAATTGAGAGAGGTTATTTTAGATGGGCCCAACATGATCTTGTAGGATTAGACGAGAATTTTTTGAGCATCACGGTGTCCGAGTAATAGCATGCTGAAGTTCACAGCCATTTTGCACTTTGGACCCTTAAGGGATCGATCCGATTGAACGTAGCTCGAAGTGATTCCGCATGTTTAGGTGTGAAAGAGGACCATTCCTAGTGTAAACGTACCCATCCGGATGCGTTCAAATAGTTTGTTTGGTCACACGAGCTACAAAATGAAAGTTGCACCACTTTGCAACTTTCAACTACTTGCATTTGACAACTTTTTCCTCGAGTGAAAATTTGCCACCACAAGAAAAATCCTCCGAGATAGAAAAAACTGAGAGAGGTTATTGTAGATGGGCCCAACATGAACTCATAGGTTTAGACGAGAAGTTTCTAATCATCACGGTGTCCAAGTTATAGCATGTTGAATTTTGCAGCCATTTTGCACTTTGGACCCTTAAGGGATTGATCCGGTTGAACGTAGCTCGGAGCGATTCCGCGTGTTTAGGTGTGAAAGAGGACCATTCCTAGCATAAATGTACCCACTCGGATATTTTGGAATAGTTTGTTTGGTCAAAAAAGCTACGGAACGAAAGTTGCACCACTTTGCAACTTTCAACTACTTGCATTTGACAACTTTTTCCTCGAGTGAAAATTCACCACCATAGGAAAAATCCTCCGAGATAGAGAAAACCGAGAAAGGTTATTGTAGAGGGGCCCAATGTGAACTTGTAGGTTCAAGCGAGAAGTTTCTAAGCATCACGGTGTCCGAGTAATAGCATGTTGAATTTCGCAGCCATTTTGCACTTTGGACCCTTAAGGGATCGATCCGATTGAACGTAGCTCAGAGTGATTCCGCGTGTTTAGGTGTGAAAGAGGACCATTCCTAGTGTAAACATACCCACCCAGACGTGTTGGAACAGTTTTTTTGGTCACACGAGCTGCAGAACGAAAGTTGCACCACTTTGCAACTTTTAACTACTTGCATTTGACAACTTTTTCCTCGAGTGAAAATTCGCCACCATAGGAAAAAGCCTTCGAGATAGCAAAAACCAAGAAAGGTTATTGTAGAGGGGTCCAATGTGAACTCATAGGATTAGATGAGAAGTTTCTAAGCATCATCGTGTCTGAGTAATAGCATGTTGAATTTTGCAGCCATTTTGCACTTTGGACCCTTAAGGGATTGATCTGGTTGAACGTAGCTCAGAGCGATTCCACATGTTTGGGTGTGAAAGAGGACCATTACTAGTGTAAACGTACCTGCCCGGATGTGTTGGAATAGTTTGTTTGGTCACACGAGCTGCAAAACGAAAGTTGCACCACTTTGCAACTTTCAACTACTTCCATTTGACAACTTTTTCCTCGAGTGAAAATTTGCCACCATAGGAAAAAGCCTCCAAGATAGCGAAAACTGAGAAAGATTATTGTAGAGGGGCCCAACATGAACTCATTGGTTTAGACGAGAAGTTTTTAAGCATCATGGTGTCCGAGTAATAGCATGCTGAATTTCACAGCCATTTTGCACTTTGGACCCTTAAGGGATCGATCCAGTTGAACGTAGCTCGGACCGATTCTGCGTGTTTAGGTGTGAAAGAGGACCATTCTTAGCATAAAAGTACCCACCTAGATGTGTTGGAATAGTTTGTTTGGTCACATGAGTTGCAGAACGAAAGTTGCACCACTTTGCAACTTTCAACTACTTGCATTTGACAACTTTTTCCTCGAGTGAAAATTTGCCACCATAGGAAAAAGCCTCTGAGATAGTGAAAACCAAGAAAGGTTATTGTAGAGGGGCCCAACGTGAACTCATAGGTTTAGACAAATATTTCGTAATCACCATGATTTACAAGTAATACCCTGTCAAATATTGTTACCCTTTTGCACTTTGCACCCTTAAGGGATCGAGTCGGTTGAACCATAGTAGTTGTTTTGTTGAATTTCATACCCTAAGGTATGTTACAGATGACCTAGGTTGCATCAATTTCTGACTGAGAGGCTTAGCATAAAACATGTAGCATATAACAATCCGATAAATCTAGGAGATGGGAAAGAAAGAGAAGATTGACAACCAGAAAATGCACCAACAACCGATGTTTCTCATACCACTGAACAATTGCACCAACAACCGATGTTGTTCTTTTCTTATATACTTTGACAAACTTTAGTATTACCTATAGTCACAATCAGAAAAGGATCAATGACAATCATAAATGCATATGACATAAAACAGTAATCATGAAAAAGCCTTATTGCAAGGTGTTGGTCCAAAAGAGTGATCAATAACATGGCTTTACAAATTCAATGTGCATACTTACAAATCAATCCAGGGAACCATCTGGGTCTGCTCTATTCTTTATTGTGTTGAGTATTGCCTCGTGGTCAGACTCACGCACTTTCTGCAAGTTCTTGTTTGCAGGTTTACCCTTATATTTGATCAAATGAACGTTGGTGGTGACGACAAAGTTCGAATACTAAAGAATTTTCCGATGCGTGTTGAAGTCCTCAAACAACCATACTGCAACATTCTTAACTGGATACCTTCAAAGCCATGTTCCAGTAACAACCATCGAACCTGTAGGATATTCTATGTTTTCTTCGTCTATAACTGGGGACTCCAATTTCTTTTTGGCCTCGATACAACGGCACAGGTAATAATTTTCACCCTCTTCATTGTCTTCATTTGCAATTACCGCATAAACGTGCCCTGCATTGATATGTTCATCTTGTTAGATTTATTTACTAAGCAACATAATAAAACTTGTAAGTAAGATATATTACCCAGTTCTAGTAGGTTTGATACATGATCAAAGTCAATGGATGATTGCATCTTCATGATTTGTAGAGCCGTCAGGAGCTGATAAGTGTTAAGTGGGGTTAAAATTCTTACAGACCATTCATCAACCCACTCTGTTGACTCACAATCATTCCGTGATTGAAGTGTACATGCATAACAAAAGCATGCCATCTTCCTTGTATGGATAGTCCATGTACCTGCATTGGAGCTTCTAAAAGAGCGTAGCTCGCTCGATCCTGTTAGTGTACAACAATCCTCATATTTTGCAATGTTAGTATCATCTACTAAATGAAAAAATCTATGAACTAAAGAATTGCCTTCACTACTTGGACCCATTGAACCATTGCACCACTGGACAATTGATCTTGCATCTGTCAACTTTACATTGTTTGTGTACTTTAACTCTTCTCGTGCTAGGGCTCTTTTGATACATGCACCTGCTCCATCATCCTCCCCCTTTCCATTCCTGGCCTGTGAGAAGTTCCACATATGTTGAAAACCACTAATCCTATGCATCCTGCTCAACCAGTAAAACATTATGGCATTCTTGAATTGTGATGTACAATTATCTGACCATATGATATGTTGACTAAATGGTATGCCCCTGCTAGCCAGATCGACATAGAACATATGAAAGCAACCTTGAACAAACTCTGTAGAATGTGTGTGATCATCACTGATGTAAAAGTGATACTCCCTCAATACTTTCCTATTTTCCTCTGTACTATCATTTGCATGAATGAATGCTATATGTACAAATATAGAAACCTACACAAAGTTGTAGTACTGTAATTGCACCTCGTTCTATGGTTGTAGTGTGTAGTTCTTAGTAAATTCGACAACTGAAACGATATGATGAAGTGGAAATGTGTCCTTGCATAACTTGAACTATGAGTCCAACCATTGTGCTTTGTGTGTATGCATCGTGTAATCATAAAACACCCAATAATGAAAAATGCCCATAAACTAATACACTGGAATCTTATCACTAGCCAATTCACACTTCTTTGCTTCTTTCCCATTTTTTAGATTGTATGCCACTGTCATATATTTGCCAAATTCCACAATTTTGTCTCCAATTGTGTGTGTTCTAGCCACGTGTTGGCAAATTGGAAAATGTTGCATGCCACCACAATGACCACATGTGCCATCCAAACATGATTTTTTGTAAAAAATTTGACCATCCTCTCTTTCACATAAAATGGAAGATAAATTTCCTTGACGATTTAGGTGGAGGCATTATGTTACATTCCTGCAAAACATTGTCAGTATGCATATCTACACATATACGTGGATAAACATCATAATGGTTAGAAAAATCAATATGAACCCTACAACAACAAGTAGTGCGTGTGTGATTTATTTTGACATAAAAAGGCTTTAGCATTTCAAAATACCTTTGACATATTTTAATTTCAAAAAACTTTTGTACAAAATCAGCAAAAAATTGGGTTTGAGTGGTAACCAAATAATGCATTGGATGTGGCTCATGGTTTATACTACCAATTCTCCTTCTTACAACATCTCTTTGATTAGGAGAGGTCCTTGTGTTATCCTTCCAATAATTCACAATTAAAGATCTCAAGCCTTGAGCAATTCTTGTGTCTTTCCGTGGCACTCTACCCGAAAATGCCCATAACTCATTGCTATTTGGATCCTCCACTCTTTCACACCTTCCTTTGGCTCTCATTAGAGATGATCTACTTATTTTCAAAGACTTACTTGCCTTTGTAAGGTTCACCATGTTCCTTGTTTGACTACTTAACAGTGTTGTTGTCATCACACGTCGTGTGGCACAACTATCCTTCGTGCATGAGGTGGAACCCACGCTCTCGTATGCACTCATCAAGTTCCTTACAATGGAATTTTCACTTGATTCATTCAAAACTCTTAGCCCAAGAGCCTTCATGGTGGGCCTAAATTTGAGTTGCCTCATCATTTCAACAAATAGTTGGCATCTTCCACCCTCGCTTACCTTCACAAAAAACAAACTCCATATCCTTTCTGCATATCTTTGACATGTACATTTTGGAATCTTATTAGGCATCCATTTCAAAACATTGGAATCAATATTTATAAAAAATGTAGGTTTTCTATGCAAAACTCTAGGAGGAGTTCTCAAATGTAAATTTGTGTCAATATTGGGAAGGTCAACAACATCGGCGATAGATCATGTACCTTCAATTAGAGGTGCAATTGATGACATACCTTGATATTGACATGTAAACGATGTTGTACCTCCAACTTGAGATGTCGTTTGTGGAGTTCCTTCAAATAGAGATGTGTTTGTTGATGTACTTTCAAAACCCAATGTTTTTGATGGTGTGTCTTCAATTGGAGATGTGATTTTTGATTTACCTGGAAAACCACATGTTGTTGTCAATATGTCTTCAACTGGAGATGTGCATTGAGCTTCACCTATGGTTGATGATGTGCCCCCAACCTCTGTATTCATTCCTGTCCTTCCACGAACTTTCCTCATTTGTGCCCTTTATTTTTCCAATTCGACATCTCTCTTAGATTGCACATAAGTTTGTGGTTGTATGGGCTGCAATTCCTTTGCTTCACAAGCTACATTTTTTGATTATCTTCTCCTTGCATTTTTAATTGCATGCTCTTCTAGTGTTAGAGGCTTCGATCATTTCCTCAACATGACCTTAAATGCTACATGTCCACAAACACACATAGAACAAAATTAAGTAATGCATTTTACAAAAAAATTGATGCAGAGAGGGGTGGAAACCATTCAATACAACAAATCAATGAGAATCACAAACCTAGGGTATAAATTGCTGCCACCTAAATGAAAACTAGAGACTCTTGTGTTTTTTTTTCTCAAAACCAAATTTTTGATTGTCAACAAAGTCATGAAGAATATGGATTCAAAGAAGGGTATGTGATGCTATATCTTATCATTATTCACTATTTCTTTGGCAATGAGGTTTTCCAAATTAGATGAAAATAAAAGTTTTCCAAATTAGTTGGAAAAAGAATGAAATACAGTGAATTCCACTAGCCATGCTGGAAATGGACTACTATAAGCAATGCAAATAGAATTCATAAGTAAATTTATGTTAAGTAAATGTCATGTTTTTTATTTTTTTTGTTCTTCAAACTCATAAAAATTGAACTTTTTTATGCAAATCTAAAAATTGAACTTTTTTATGCAAATCCCATCTAATTCAATGTTGAATTCTAAGTCCAATTGTTATGATTAATAAAATCATTAAGGAAATTTAGTTTATATTGTCAAAAACAAACAAATATACTAAAGAAAAACATTTCAATTTACCAAAATGAATATATTACCTCAGATAATGTAAAATGATGTAGAAACTTAAAAATATATTCTTCTACATTGTCTACCATGCAAATTGGTGGTAAAAAGGTGATGGATCAAGCATAGATTGGTACAATATGAAGTCAACTGCAGAAAAAAAGGCGTTTCTGACTTGGATAAACTGCTGAACTAGACAAACATAGGAGAATGTGGGCCTAAATCATGGGGTCAACCCTTATTTTTACCATTTCAAGGTAAAACCCATTTGGCGAGCGCCAAATATGTTCCTCTAAAAAGGAGAGACTTCAGAGAGAGGGAGTCAAAGTGGGAGAGAGGGGGTGGGAAGGAGAGACCTAAGAAAGTAGGGTGGGAGGTAAGTGATCCCTGACAGAGAGGGATTGTGACATAAGTGAGGCTTAATCCCTCAACCCTTAAACCCTAATCCATAGAGACAGAGAGAGAGAGTGAGAGAGAGGGAGCGAGAGGGAGTGGGAGGGAGACACCCGAGAGAGAAGGAGAGGGAGACAAAGTGGGAGAGAGGGGGTGGGAAAGAGATACCTAGGAGAGTAGGAGAGAGGGAGTGAGAGATAGAGGGATGGGAGAGATACAAGGAGTGAGAGAGAGAAAGACTTGAGAGATAGAGAGGGGGTGGGAGGGAGAGGGAGTACTCAAGATAGAGGGATTCAAGAGAGATGGAGGGGGGGGAGATACATGAGATAGAGGGAGAGAGAGAGAGAGAGTGGGAGGGAGATATCTGAGAGAGGGAGAGAGAGGGAGAAAGACAGAGTGGAAGAGAAAGAGAGAGAGGGAGTGGGAGAGGGAATCAGAGAGAGATAGAGGGAGTGAGTGAGTGACATACCTAATAGAGGGATTAGGGTAGAGAGTTTAATTGGGTTTAAGGGTTTAAGTGTTGAGGGATTAGGGTTGAGGTTATTGGGTTGAGGGTAGAGGGTAGAGGGTAGAGGGTAGAGGGTAGAGGGTTTAAGGGTTTAGGATTTAAGGGTTGAGGGTTGAGGGTTTAGGGTATAGGCTTGATGGATTAGGGTTCAAGGTCCAACATATAGGGTACAAGGTATAGGGGTTGAGGTTTTAGGGTTAAGGGTTTAGGATTGAAGGTAGAAGGTTGAGGGATGAGGGTTTAAGGGTTAAGGGTTTAGGGATTAGGGTAGAGAGTTTAATTGGGTTTAAGGGTTTAAGGGTTGAGGGATTAGGGTTGATGGTATTGGGTTGAGGGTAGAGGGTAGAGGGTTTAGAGGTTTAGGATTTAAGGGTTGAGGGTTGAAGGTTTAGGGTATAGGGTTGAGTGTTCAAGGTTTTAAGGGTTGAGGGATTAGGGAAGACAAGGTGGGATGGAGGGAGGGAGAGATGGAGGGAGAGTCTTGAGAGAGAGAGGGATGAAGTAGGAGAGAGATAGAGGTTAGACGGTTAAGGGTAGAGGGTAGAGGGTTTAAGGGTTAAGGTTTTAGGGTTTAGGGGGGAGAGGGGAGAGGGGAGAGAGATAGAGGGAGTGATTTAGTGAGTGAGAGAGAGAGACCTGAGAGAGGGAGAGGGGGTAGTAGGGAGAGTCTTGAGAGAGAGAGAGGGAGGGAGTGGGAGAGAGATAGAGGGTAGAGGGTTAAGGGTAGATGGTTAAGGGTTGAGGGTAGAGGGTTTAAGGGTTTAAGGGTTAAGGGTAGAGGGATAAGGGTAGAGGGGAGAGACATAGAAGGAGTGAGTGAGTGAGTGAGAGATACTTGAGAGAGGGAGAGGGGGTAGCAGGGAGAGAATTGAGAGAGAGAGAGAGGGAGAGGGAGTGGGAGAGAGATAAAGGTTAGAGGGTAGAGGGTTTTAAGTGTTTAGGGTTTAGGGTTAAGGGTAGAGAGAGAGAGAGGTAGAGAGGGAAAGAAGGTAGAGATATTGAGAGAGAGGAGGAAAGGAGGGAGAGAGAAATAGGTATAGAGGGAAAAATAGGTAGACCCTTGAACCCTAATCCCTCAAACCCCATACCCTCTTAATCCCTCAACCCTCAATCCTTAAACCCTAATCC
>CM021108.1:231076687-231096661 GCA_007115665.2 Sequoiadendron giganteum | reverse complement strand
TCTCTCTCTCTCTCTCTCTCTCTCTCTCTCTCTCTCTCTACGCCTCTCCCTCTCTTAGGTCTCTCTCACTCACTCAATCACTCGCTCCCTCTATATTTCTCCCCTCTACCCTTAACCCTTAAACCCTAAACCTTCTACCCTATACCATTAACCCTCCCTCCCTCTATCTCTCTCCAACTCCCTCCCTTCATCTCTATCTCTCAACCCTCTCCCTCCTACTCCCTCTCCCCCTCTCCCTCTCTTAGGTCTCTTTCTTAGTCACTCCCTCTATCTCTCTCCCCTCTACCCTTAAGACTAAACCCTAAACCCCTAAACCCTCTACCCTTAACCATGCCTACCTCTATCTCTATCCCACTCCCTCCCTCTCTCTCTCAATTATCTCCCTCCTAACCCCTCTCCCTCTTTCAGGTAGAGGGTAGAGGGGAGAGACAAAGGAAGTGACTAAGAGAGAGATAATTGAGAGAGGGAGAGGGTAGAGGGTTTAGGGTTAAGGGTATAGGTGGGAGAGATAGATGGATTTAGTGAGAGAGAGAGAGAGATGGAGGGAGTTAGACAGAGATAGATGGTAGAGGGATAAGGGTAGAGGGTAGAGGGTTAAAGGTAGAGGGGAGAGAGATAGGAGTGATTGAGTGAGTGAGAGACCTGAGAGAGGGAGAGGGGGTAGGAGGGAGAGACTTGAGAGAGAGATAGTGAGGTAGGGAGGGATGGAGGGAAGGAGTGGGAGAGAGACAGAGGGTAGAGGGTTTAAGGGTTTAGCATTTAAGGGTTAAGGGTTTAGGGTTAAGGATAGAGGGGAGAGAGATAGAGGGAGTGAGTGAGTGAGAGAGACCTGAGAGAGGGAGAGGGGATAGGAGGGAGAGTCTTGAGAGAGAGGGAGAAAGTGGGAGAGAGATAGAGGGTAGAGGGTTTAAGGGTTTAAAGGTTAAGGGTAGAGGGCTAAGGGTAGAGCAGAGAGATGTAGGAGTGAGAGAGAAAGAGAGAGACTTGAGATAGGGAGAGGGGGTAGGATGGAGAGACGTGAGATAGAGAGAGAGGTAGGTAAGGAGAGGGATGGGGATATTAATGGAATTAGACAATGGAGGAGAGAGGGAAGAAGAGGTAGGGAGGGAGAGATAGGTGAGATAGAGAGAGAGGAGGGAGGGAGGGATATTTAAGGAGAGAGAGGTGAGATAGAGAGAAATAAAGTAAAGAGGGAAGGGGGAGAGAGAGAGGTGATAGAGAGAAGTAGAGGCATAATGAGGAAGGTAGATAGATTGAGAGAGGGAAAGAGAGAGGGAGAGAAAATGAGGTATATAGGGGTAGGCTAGACAAAGAGATGTAGAGTGAATTTTGGTGGAAGAGAGAGAGGATGGAGGGATAGGTAAAGATGGATAGTTGAGATAGATAGAAGGAGAGAGATATAGGTAGAGAGAGGGCAAAGAGATATAGAAAGAGGAGGAGGGAGAGAGGAGATATAGAAAGAGGGGGAGGGAGGGAGAGATAGAGAGAGTAGAGAGGGAGGAGAGAGATAGAGAGAGGTGATAGAGAGAGAATTAGAGAGGGAAAGAAGGTGGAGATATTGAGAGAGAGGAGGCAAGGAGGGAGAGAGAAATAGGTATAGAGGGACAACTAGGTAGAGAGAAGTAGATATGAAAGGAGAGATATAGGGAGAGGTAGGGATGGAGAGAGAGGTGAGACAAAAATAGAGAGAGGTCTAGGTAGATAGAGGGAGGAGGAGATAAAGAGAAAAATAGAGGGAAGGAGAGAGGGAGGAAGAGGTAGGGATGGAGAGACAGAGGTGAGAGAGATAAGAGAGAGGAGGGGTGAGATAGAGAGAAAGAGAGTAGAGAGGGAAGGGGAAAGAGAGAAGTGAGATAGGTGATAGAGATGTGTGATGGAGCTTAAAATTAGAGAGATAAGGAGGAAGGTGGAGAGATTGAGATGGAAGGAGGGGGGAGAGAGAGAGATGTATAGAGGGATAGGTTAGATAGAGAGAAGTAGAGAGCAAAGGTGGGTGAAAGGAAGAGAGAGGAGAGAGAGAGAGGGGGAGAAAGAGAGGTGAGATAAAGAGAAGTAGAAAGGGAAGGAGAGAGAGAGGGAGATAGAGAAAATTAGAGAGGGAGGGAGGGAAGGAGAGAGAAGTGAGATAGAGAGAACTAGGGAGGGAAGGAGAGAGAGAATGACAAGATAGAGAGTAGAGAGGGGAGGAGAGAGTGAGGGAAGCAAAGAGAGAGAGAAAGAGAGGAGAGGGAGGGAGGGATAAGTAGTTGTAGAGAGTAGAGAGAGATATATCGAGATTAAAGGAGAGGGATGAGAGATAGAAAAATGTAGAGAGGGAAGGAGGGAGGGAGATAGATATTGGAGACGGAAGGAGAGAGAGATGGACATGTAGAGACATAGTTCTTAAGCTCAAGGAAGATATTGTTAGATAAAGGGATGGAGATAGTGAGAGAGAGAGAGAGGTCTAGAGAATAAGAGATGAAAATGAGTGAGATAGATGAAATTCGACCTCCTGAGTACTAAAATTTGACCTCCTGATTACGAAAATTTTACATGCTAATTATTGAAATTTGACTTAGTCTAAAATTTTTAAGATCTTCCAAAAACTAGAATTTGCATTATAACTCTTAGAGATCTGAAACCACTCTCAAACATCCTGCCTATATATACATGAAATATAACTTAAAGTATAAGAAAGTAAATGTCCATATGTAAATGGCAACTTATACTTAAATGTTTATTTCATGTATATAATTTCCCTGACAGAGAAAGTGAAAATCTAGTTCTGTGCAAAGCAAGCCATTTGGCGCTCACCAAAAGACCTGCTTTAGATGTGTTAATTAATAGGATTTGCTAAAATTTTCTCATATTTTTGACCATGCTCCCCATCTCATTTGCACGTCTTTCATTGCAAGTTTATTAAAAAAATCGTGATAGCGTTAACCTCTATCTCAGCTATCTAAATATATATTTCTTTTTTCATTTTGATTTAGTTAAGGTTTTGATCCATGGCTTCTATTGTAAATGCCTTCGTTTTTGGTCAAAAACCAACATGTGCTAGGTTTAGGATAGATTTTTACACGTTCATCGAAACGTGAAACAAATTATGTTTTTTGAAACTAGACTCCATTCTACACATGATAAAAAAAAAAATTCAATTTTCGATTAGTTTGCAAAAAAATTGGGGCGGAGCACGCTCAAATTTCAAGTTTTCAGGATGTGTCCACTTTGAAAATTCATAAAATATTATATATTCATTAAAAAAATTATCCGAAAGAAGGAGGATAAACTACATGGTGTTAGCTAATTTCTCACTATTGGGATTTTTGAAATTCTAAGAAAAAGTTAACCAAAAAGGGGGGAGCCCTCCGGCACTATGCTATTTTTTTTGAAAAAAAATAGTAGCTTAGAAACTAGACTCAGATCACTTCAACTTTTGTTCTTGCCGCATCTTGAAATTTTGAGCATAACTATCTTCATTTTCTCGTGCAAATCAGATTTTCCTAATTTCAAAAAAAAAGTGGCATCTTAAGAGCCAAAATTGTGTCACAGATTGGTGCACTTACTCACTTGGTTGATTTAGTTGTTTAGGAACCCATTTCTTGCAATTGGGTGTACAAGAATAAATTTAGAATAGAAAGAACATTAGAAAGGTACACATATAGTTGGTGAAATGGTTTACTATAAGGTAGAAGGAATATTGTTTATTGAGATCATTTTTCTTGTATTTGTGTTGAACTTCATTAGGATGTTGTTGTCTATCGCTACATCTTTTTATTTTAAAGAATTTTTATGCAAGCACCCTAATAGCAAGTAAATGTGAGAGAGAGAGATGGGGAAGGAGATAGATAGTGAGTGGTAAGGTGAGAGGGATAGAGGTACATATAGAGAGAGGGTGGGAGAGGTATCTGTAGAGAGAGTAAGAGAGAGGGAAGGAGGGATGAAGGGACATATAATGTGAGGGAGAGAGAGGGAAGGAGTGAGTGAGTGATAAATGGATGGATAGGTGGAAAGAGGAGAGGGGAAAGAAGGACAAATAGAGGGAGAGGAAGTTTAGGAGGGATGGTGAGAGAAGAGAGATAGAGAGAATTATGGTGGGAGGGAGATGTCTCTCTCTACCTACCTCTCCATGTCTCCCTTATTTCCTCTCTCTCCCTTTATCTAATTTTTCCTTTTCCTTATCATATAAAACCAAATTTGTCACCACTCCCTATCTCCCTCCCTCTATCCCTCCACCCTACCACTCCCTATCTCCCTCCCTCTCTCCCTCACACACACACAAAATCTCTCTCCACCTACCCCTCCCTCCCAACCTACCACTCCCTATATCCCTCCTTCTCTCCCTCCCTCTATCCCTCCCACCCTACCGCTCCCTATCTCCCCCCTTCCCTCTTTCTCTCCCTCCCTCCCTCCATCCCTCCCACCCTACCACTTCCTATCTCCCCCCTTCCCCCTCTCTCCCTCCCTCTCTCCCTTAGACACACATACAAACTCTCTCCACCTACCCCTCCCTTCATCCCTCCTTAACTCTCTTTGTACCTATCCCTCTCACCCTACCACTCTCTATCTCCCTCCTTCCCTCTTTCTCTCCCTCCTTCTATCCCTCCCACCCTATCACTCCCTATCTCCCTCCTTCCCTCTTTCTCTCTCTCCCTCTATCCCTCCCACCCTACCACTTCCTATCTCTCTCCTTCCTCCTTTCTCTCTCTCTCCCTCTCACACACACACAACTTCTCTCCACCTACCATCCATCCCTAACTATCTCTATACCTATCCCTCCCACCCTACCACTCCCTAGATCCCTCCTTCTCTCCATAGATTTAGGGCATTGTTGTAGGTTCAACTTAGTGGATATTGGTAAAGGAATACTTATAGGATTATCATTGTGCATGCTGAAACACTATAGAATAGCCTCAAGAAAATTCCTCTAGTTTAACCATAGCTTCTTATTATCCATATTTCTATGTATTTATATACCAAGGATGTAGATCTTATAGCTCCTAGATATTTCATCTCAAAATTATGCTCCAATAAAACCTTGATTTCTCTTGAATCAACACTTCATTAGTCTTGATTAACATATCACAAACATGGCGGATGCAATACTCCTCTCTAAATGTACAAAAATCACCTTGGTCTGCTTGATTTCATGTGTTTTTAAAGTAGCTTCCTTTTTCATTTCATATATTATAGTACCTACTGCCTCCATTTTTGTATTTCCATTTTCCCATTGCACATAGTGCACATGCTCCTTCCTCAACTTCTCAAGACCAGGAATAATCTTTTAAGTCAATAAATTATCTATTATCATTCTTCTAAACCATTTCTCACCATCACACTCCATCATACCAACCTAAAAACATTATCATTATCCCTCCTCCATCCTATAAATCCATTTTGGGTGCCTATTTCCCACAATCCACCATCACACCTCCCCTCCTACTAAGTACATTTTGGCTCCTTCTATCCCTCCCACCCTACCACTTCCTATCTCCCCTCTTCCCCCCCTCTCTCTCCATCACACACACACAACCTCTCTCCACTTGCCCCTCCTTCCCTCCCTCCCTAACTCTCTCTATGCCCACTTACATTGCCCACTTACTAGTACTTACATGGGCTAAAATCCTCCAAAACAAATATCTACATATGCAATACTCAACAAGATTATTTGGCACCTATGCAAAAATGTGTATCAATACCATCACTATTTGAAAAACTCTAGTTGCTCTATCACTTTATTCTTTAATAAGTCATAGATTCTATAAGGAATTTGAATATTTAAAACTCTCATCCACATGCCTTATAAACACATTTGAGGAAAATTATGAATGATTAATTACAATGATTGCATCAATTACATGGTAAAAAAAGAGCCTTCTTCAATTGTTTAATTAATCAATTATAGTGTAAATATGGATAACATTAATCATTTATAGTTTCATCAGTTCATTATTCAACTTATTCAGTTAATCATTTATAATGCAAATATGGAAAACATTGGTAAAAACATGTATTAACTAAAATCCATATAGGAACACATCATTATATGTCCATAAAAGTATAAGATATATACAAGAAAGTCGTAAAAGTTTAGGATTGTAGATAAAAATTTATATAGGCATACATGTCATTATATGTTCTTTACAAGACTTGTCTACCTTTTTAGATAAGGGTTGATTTTTCCTTTTCCTTATCATATATTTCCAATTGTATTTGTTGCATGGAATTCTTAAGTTCAAGAATCTTTGACTCTACCACTCCCTATCTTCCTTCTTGCCTCTTTCTCTCCCACCCTACCACTTCCTATATCTGACAAGGGATGGTGTGTTTTACAACACTACAACCCAATTGTTTAGTCACCCCTTATGTCAATTATATTAGTTTTATGTATCCTTCACCTAGAAATCCTTCCCAATCTCTCCTCCCTTGATCTTAGAACAAGAAGAATGCAATCACTCAAAACCCACTGTGTTTTCTAACCTATGCTTATTTTGTGCATTTCTTTTTCCATCATATGAAGAAATTGAAATACAATTTTTACTCTAAGTATCAGTTGCGGTAAATTTTGAAAGTGTCTTTCATTATATTCGTATTATCTAAATAAGAAAAGGTTTTCATTAAAACAATTGTAGGTTGGAAAACATTGAGTGTTATGAAACTTGAAACCTACATATTGTTGTAAAACCCTCTACTGTTATAAGACCCTCTAGTGTTATAAATTATAATCTTTTGATTTGATATGTGATATAATGCTCTTCACAATGTGTTACTAAACTTCACCAATATTAACAAAAACTATCGCTAAAAAAATAACCTTCTTTGAATAAGAACCAATGACATTTATGTAAAGTGCAAGAAATTAATTTGAATTGTACCAATTAACAAAGTAATGCAATGTTCAATTGACCTTTTATGACCCTTGTTACAATTTAAATTGATCTATCATTAAAAAAAAAAATTGTACATATACAGAATTGCTTTGAGATACTTGCATATAAGACAAGAGTAAGAAAACAAAATAAGAACTTGTGAATTTGATAATGACAGTCATATCTTTACAAAGAAAAAACATAAATGCAACCTTATGAGTGAAGCGAATTGAAGTATAAATTACATAAAAATTATAAATAGGCTTTAAAAGGATAAATCTGAAGAGTTTAGAAAAGTTTCAATATTCATCTCAGGTTCGAAACTCAGGCAGCCTGTATTTCTGATCTCCAGCTAAGGGGCCTTTGAATTACTCTTCATACAATAGCAGCAAGAGAACGCTTCAGCCATTCCGCCTACCAGGGATTGAAAGTTGGAAATGCTCTGCTAAAACTATCCAAAATGTGGAAGCATACACTAGGCACGTGAACTGTTTGACAGAATACCTCAAAGAGAACAACAAATATGTTTCATAAAATGGCATTGCCATCCACGAATCATCTCTCCACGTCTCCTAACATACTCCCTGCCTGCGCCAAAATGGGTGTCTATGGAAAAACAAAGAATGTTGCATTAGTTACACATGAGCGAATTGTCTGAGAAGAAGTTGTTGCTCATGCCGCTCACGATATCCCCTTGGGCACCAGAAAACAAGAAAGGCTCCTTATCAGGTGATGCTTGAGAAGGATGGAAAATAGAAAATGAGGCACCATGCTTGATAGCAGAGCAGGCTTGGAACTCTGGTGTGATGTTTTTCTCGGCAAAGGAGGAGCAATAAGAGAAATTAATTTTTGCCCTCGGACCTTTCAAGGAAATCGCCGCAGCGTCATAAGCCCTGGCGGCTTCCTCAGCTGAAAGTGCCGAGCCAAACTCTGTTTTCTGACAGGATCTCTGATCTCTGCGGCGTAGTGCCCCCTCAATCTCGTCAATGAACTCGTAATCACCTGCAGAGATGACAAATGCGTACGTGAAGAAACTTGGGAGGAGGAAAACTTAGGTGGTTTTTGAATTTAATTTAGGCGCGCAAGCTGATAACAGTATCGATGCACTTACCATTTGCCGTTAGTTTCTCTGCCGTGCCGTCTGCCGTCAGTCATTGCCCCTCAGTTTTCCGTTTCTATCGCTCTTAATTTTGGTGGGCGCCTGCTCCGATGGCATCATGTTATGTATGCTGTTATGTATGTTTTCATGCATTTTTGTATGTACATAGGTCACTTTTGTCTAGGAGTTAGCGAACTCGATAATTAGGGGCATGGTTATGGAGGCGACAATTTGCCATCGTCATCGATGGGCCTATGCCGATCCTCCACCATCATAACGGTATCCGTCAGAGTACCGTTGTCAGCCTCGTCTGTCCTCGCCTGTCTTGCATCAACTCACAGGCACCCCAAGACATTGCCAACCCGCACCGCCATCGCCCAACTTGCTACAACTTATTAATGAGACGTAAATGCTTTCATTTACCAAGCCCGATGCAGCTGCCTACCACCTTCAATGTTATTTTCGCGCTCAAGTTAAGTTTTGGTATTTCTATTTCCAGTCGTAGGGCACAACTGAGAGAGGACATTCACACACAGTCGATTCAAGGAATAGCCGAGGAGCGACCAGCGTGATCTGCACCAAACGAACTTCGCAACACCAGGTTATTTTCTAAATTTTCTTTTGTGTCTTCTCTTTTCCCGACTATTGCAAACAAAGTTTGTGATTAGTTAATCAACAATGCCATGGCTTTTCATGGCTTTCTTTCCGCTTATGGGCATTTTAGAATCCTGTCATTTTTTTGTTTCTGTTAGAAGTATGGTTAGCGGGCTGTTGTAGATATTTTGAATGCTTCTTCACTCAACCCCTCCAAGATAATTTCCCTCACCTCTGTTCTCTATTTGCTGCCACACAAAATGTTTTTTTTTGCTTGTTTTTTTTGCCACACAGAATGTTTTTTTTTTGCTTGTTCTCTATTTGATAATTTCATAAGATTTTGATTGTTTTTTTTTGCTTTTCTTGATACCAACCCATTTTTCCAAGTTCAATCCTCAAATAAAGGCACTAACTTCTATTCTAGAGAAGGCAACTTCAAATTTATGAAAAAATAAAAAATCATTAGTCACCAAAAACTGTTGGCAAATATTTTTATCAATACACTTTCTTTATCAATTTTATCAATTTGGCCAATGGACAATGACAAAATCTTGTAACATTGGATAGATCAAAACTAGAAATATGAGGTTACTCTACATTTGAAAGGATCGTCTAAATTTTAAGATGAGGTATTTGAATAAATTTATGTATTTTTTTAGTAGAAAGAATAAAAGGCATAAAAATAGAAAAAACATTTAAAAGAGAAAGATGAATGCTTAGTCAAAGTAGATGCAAAGGGCTATTTGAGATTCTTTAAAAATAACAATATAGATATTTAGATCCCCTCTTTTTACAAGTGATATAAATGTTTAAGGAATAAAAACTAAACTTATATATCAATACCTACAAAGTCTATCAATACTTTATTCATGCATGTGGCACAAAGTCTTCTCAAATTCTAGGAAAAAAATACACACACCAATTTATTTTTATTTTATATATGTATTTCACTTATACATATAACTCACAAATATTTGGGAGGAGAAGAGACCTTTTACAAGAAATTTTTGTTCTTAATACATTTACCTTCAAAAAAGTAGTTACACAACTACTTGTAACTTCTATTTACCTAACTTCCACATTATCAAAACTTAAATGGTCTTTTATTTTATATTCATGAAAGCATTTCTATCAAATACATTAGCAACATTAATTAACTTTTAAAAAATTGATATCAACATAACACTAGAAAAAAAAATAGTTCCTTACCAAGGAGAAGAAGAAACGTCTTATAGGAAAAAATCTATTTTAATACCTAAATACTCTCAAATAAATAGTTACACAACTACTTGTAACTTCTATTTACCTAAATTCCAAATTCTCAAACTTAAATGATCTTTTATTTATATTTATGGGAACCTTCCCATTATATGCATTAACAACATTAAATAATTTTAAAAATAATAAATTTACTATTGATAAAACACTATTTCCTAGAGTCCACATTACTAAAAGTCTTCAATCCATTTTCAATATTTTGAGAAATTGGTATTTGAGGAGTCTTTTTAAGAGTGGTAGACTCACTTTGTAATCATTTTTTTTAATTTTAGTACATGTTTTACTTTTATACTAAAAAATATTAGCTTAAATGACCCGCTTAATATGCTTATGATATAATATTTAAATGGGTATGTGTGATTTTTCCTATTATGATATAATTAGTTCATAAATTAATTAATTTAAATCATTTTATGATATTATTTAAATGATTATTAATTCATAAAGAATTAATAATGACTCTATAAGAGTTTTTCCTACACATTTACCTTTTTCCATTGAGTTATGGAGTTTGCTTTGTTCTTTCTTCATAGAGTTTTTTTTTTATAATTAATCCATTTATTGTAGCTCATGTCTAACATAGGATAGTTAAAATTTAGAACAACAAATTCACTTTTTAAAATGAAATCTTGAGTTGTCACAATGATATGGTGTAACATACACAGACACATGGCATCAGTACATACAAACCACATGAAACCAACATTTGTGGAAGGTATATGTCAACAATGTGTAAAAAATAAGAGAAAAAAAAATATGAATAATTTCTATAATCAAACAATTAGCCAAAGAAAATTCAACAACTCTATTTAGGTTGAGTCTCAAAATAAAGATTCAAATGCATCCCTTGGACAGGTAACATAAGATAATTTATCTAATAGATTGAACACTAACCATAAGTAGAATATTATTAATTACTTTAAAGTGAATCATTGAAATATAATTAATGGTCGGTTCTCTTGACCTAGTATAAGAAGTACTAAAAATAAAATATATTATCTAGTTGATGTTAAAATTAATAGTTCACAACATTAGTATATTAAATTTTTTATGCTTACAATTATAAATTAGTAGTATTTAATAGTGCATTAATAAAATATAATAATTTCCTTCATTTATTGTCTCACAATGTATATATATAGAATCTTAAATCAATTATTGCTCTGAATAGTAAACTATAAGTCATACTATTATGAAAAAAATGAATTATAATAATGTTTTAAAAATAAGATTTAAACTCACTTGATAATATTTATTTAAATTTAAATTACTTAATTGTAATTTTAGTTATGGGTCCTAAGAAACATGACCATGCACCATACCTTAACACTTGATTTAGATTTAATTAGCTAAAAATCACTTTTAAACTAATTGATTAAAGTTTTTGGAATGAGTGAAGGAAAATATTATTTTTCACTCAATCCAAAAATACTTTGAGCTTTACATTTGAGTCTTTTCCACCTTTTGGCCATAAAGAGAGGGTCTTGCTATGAAACACATCCCGCGCTAGAGAATTCATAGTCAAGTCCTCGAAACAACATGTTCACTGGCGGGCTATATAAGTGTTGCGAAAATCATGAGATAAGTAGCTTCAATGACTCGCCAATAACATAATGCACCTAATCCCATGCCTTAAGTGGAATGAGAACAGTTAAAGAGCCTTAAGCGGCCAATGGGTGGGTATTGGATGCCTCTATTCTCAGTTTGTTGTCACTAGAACCCAAGTTGTTCTTAGATACTATCCAATCTGACCAATCGAGTTATTTTTAGTGGTGCATCGAAGTCAAGCTTCTCTATTGTAAGTGGACTCCGAGAAGTTACTTGCCAAGTTCAGTTTTGATAAAAGCAAAGAGATTAAGAGTTTCATTCTTAACAATCTCGACACTTTGATCTAAAACTGCATGTAAAATTGCCTCCTCTACTTATGAGGAGCGTGAGGCAAGCCCACTAGGAGGAAAAACATACCCACTTGAGCTAGGATTGTACTTGGTTGTGAGTCATTTAAAACAAATTGCTTGATTTGAAACACTTGAAGGATAATGAACATGATAGCTAAAATGTCAAACCCTTGTGGTCTAAGTGGAATGTGAGAGTAGCCATATGTTTTACACTCCTTGAGGTTTTACCTTGAAGGTTTTCGAGCATTTAGGCTACAATCATAGGTCACTTTATTGAAGGTCAACATAGGGAATTGTAGCTTTCATATGTTCATCTCTACAAAATTGAGCTTTGATCTTGAGAGGGATTTATTGAATTTGTAAACGCTTCGACACAAAAATGATTGTTCAAGCCAATTTTAAGTCAAGCTAGTACTTTTGTATCACATTTCCATATCTGGAAGACCACAAATTTGAGAGAGAAATCCAAAAAACTTGCACATAAACCCTAGGTGTTGGAAACACAATTTGCAAAACTCTCACATTTAACTTTCTCTGCCATCACTTGCCTATCATCTCGGGAAAGTACAAAATCCTTAAACAAGAATCCATATTTCAACTATCCAAAAGAAAACATTGTAACTCTAGACATAGCAAGAAACATGCTTGGAGAAACTACCACAACCAATCTATCATTGTAAGGAAATTTTATGACCATTTATCACCACCTCTTGACTGTGTTGACCCTAGGCCTAGACTATTGTTAGAAATTGGTTTATGACTACAACCAGATTACATTCTCGAAGGAAAATGGATACCAACACAAATAATTCCTACAAGCAGTATTGTAGATGAGGGAACACCATGGGTATCCATAGGGAGAACCATGAATAACGAACATAAACTTATAAACAAAGAAATAACATGGGCCTCACAAAAAAACAACACAGGTGAAGAAATTGGGCCATGGGGATATGATCCTAACACTACCTCAGAGGGAGTCACAAATATGATGCCCACCAGACAACCCCCTACTATATATTAACTCTTTCTATCACATCAAAACACTATTTCCAAATCTAGTCAAGACCCAAAAGATGTTATCATTCATGATCACGATAGTGAAGAGGAATTGATAGAGGAAGAATACGAACAATATGCAAACCGCCCTAAAACATTGAAACTAATGGATAAAATGCTTATAAAGGATCCAAACTCATACTTCATGCACTTGGCCCAAAGGGGTGCAAAGCTACCCGTAGATTTCAATCTAGATGCACTAAAATATTCTACCTTAGTTCCATTAGGAGAGACAACAGTGGTTAGAAAAAATACCTAAACCAAACGAACTCCTAAACATGACACCAATATTCTTGGGGAAACAAAATGATGGTCTAAACCAAAGTGTGGATAACCCATTATATAAAAAACCAACTAAAGTTGAACAAGCTATGGTAAAAGTGTTTTTATTTGAATTCATGTTTATTACATTGGTTTAATAATTATCTTTGAATTCTTTTATTTTACAGTTGCATATCGTGAGTGAGGGATTAGATTTTGATCTTTACTTAGGAATTAGATTAGTTTATTTTTTCCTATGAGTTGGCCATTGTTTTTCATCATGATTTTTTCCTCTCACACAATATGTTCATATCCAACAATTTTATGTCCATTTGGAAAATATAATAAATCTCCTATGTGTTAATTTTTTATTAATGTTGTCATTTCTTCATCCATAGCTTCTTTCCAAGAATCTACATCATTTATACCAATATCTTCCTTTACAATCCTAGACTTATGAGTGTTAGTGTATGTTTGGTTTGGATAATTGATTCCACTATTAAGGGTACAAGTAGTTTTATTATTAAGACACCATGCTAATGTAAAAATTATGTTGTGGGAACAAATTGTGTAGTTTAAATCATGCCAACATATAATGCAAAATCTAAACATCATCCCAAATCAGAACATTGTCCCATATGATCTTATTTGTAAATTGACTTTGTGCTAAAAGTTTTTTTTAGAGAAATGATCTTATTTGTAAATTCATTGGGGTTCGATTGAATTTTAGGATGATAATATTCTCATGTTTGTTTCTATTTTTGACTTTATGGTAGAGGATTTAATTTTTTAAATACATATTTGAACAAGATAGAGGTCCACTAACCATCTTAATATTATTCAGAATGGGTAGGCAGAATAAATGGGAATCACTCATTTCTCTAGATGTGCAAGACATTCCCAACCAGGGAAATCATTTCTCAAGTGTTGACCTTGAATGGACACATATTGGAGGTGACAATAGTGAGATGGACATATGTGTTGCAATCCCTCTTGAAAGACTCCCTCACTTTGTCAAAAGAGAAGCTTTATTGGATAGTACAGAGACAACATTTATACGCAAATTGAATAGAAAGAATGACTTGATACAACCTACCAACCAGACAATGAAGATGTACTCAAGGTTTTCTTAGATTTAATATAATAATGAAGCATGTCATAACTTATATTTTCTATTTGTTATATCAATTAATATATATATATTGTTCATGTGAAAACAGTTATTGGTGTGCTTTTGGCCTCGATGACAACAAAAATACCTCTAAAAACAACTTTGAAAAAAAGAAAAGGAAACAAAGGTTTATCCAAAAAAGGGGTTGTCGAACCCACTTTCTTGTTAGGGTTATGTATGGTAGACCAGATGTTGCAATTATTACATATAATGATTTCAGTCATTGTGATGCTAAAAGTGAATTTTGTCATGAAGAAGATGAGCCTTATAGTGATCCAAGGAGTAGTGTTGCACCAAGGTTGTCAAATGAATGCAAATTGTATATTGAATCCTTATTGCTAATGGGGTGGGAATTGATACAATATGTGAACAACACTATTTAGACCCTAGTTTGACTTGGTTGATGAATAAGAGGGACACATATTTGTTGAGGAAATATATTTTGAATGCATGGAATAGAGTACGCTCATTTCGATCCCAAAAGAATGAAGATGATGCAAAAAGTGTAAGCATGTGGCATGTAGAGGAGAAAGATAACTTCTTCTATTATAAAAAACCAAACAATGTAGAAAACTTTCCATTTATCATAGGCATCCAAACACCATGGATGCAAGAAATGATGGTGAAACATTCACATAATGCAATTATTGCTATGGATTCCACATTCTCAATGAATAAATATGGTGTAAGTAAAATAATGTTAATTATATTTATGGATTTTAATGAAATCAATAATTTATTCTACTAAACATATAATAATTTATAGTTTATTCATGTGTAGTATGAGTTATATACCTTGCTTGTATTCGATGAACAAGAGGCTGGTATACCTATTGCATGGGCCATATCCTCAAGAAATAAAGTTGAGGATATAAATGAATGGCTGGCAAAAGTTTATAAAAGAGGGAAACAATGTAAAAAAGATTGGAATGTCAATGCATTTATGACAGACGATGCTAGTGTTGAGATTGAAGCAATCAGGTTTGTATTGGCCTTAATATTTTATTTAAACTAAAGTTAACTCATTGTAATTGCTTAATATTTAGTCTATAAAAAATTGAACATTACACTTATCCTCGTAACTTGTAGATAATCCTTTCATTGCCGGGTAATTTTATGTATTTGGCATGTACGTAGGGCATGGTTGAAGAATGTATACAGGTAAGTCAATCTTTTATTAAAATAAATTGAATAGTTGAACATTACATGTTTGAATTTTATAGCTTGATATTATGTTTTATAATTCAGGTATGTCAGTAATAAGGATGTTGGGACTAATATGTTTGATAGATTGGGTGAGATAATGTATGCAATGGGTGATAATGAAGATATCACTACTCATCTGATAACAAATTTCATTGAGGAATTAAAAGAGGAGAATAAATTTATCGATTACTTTCAAAAAACTTGGTGTCATGATGAAACTCGTATTGGTAAGCTCATTGAATTATTCATTATGGTTTTGTATTCATTTACATTGTTTAACTTGTTTTTTTATTTATACTAAGACATCATTTTGTGGGTTTGTATAGCAATGTGGGCAAAAAACTATAGAAGTTTTCCTCATGCAAATCAAGAAACCAATGCTTCCATAGAGTCGTACCACTGCCACATCAAGAGTCACTATTTAAGTGATCATTCTAAGAGGTGCACGAGGAGAATGGATTGGCTTATCCATACACTTCTTCATAGGGTAGAGCCATTCTATAAAAATAAAAGATATTTGCAATTATCTAGGTTTTTGACTAACTTCAAAAAAGAGTGATATTACACAACTACATTAGAGAGGTAAAAAAAAATACCAGATACAGATTGTTATCCATATGATCTCTTCCCTAACACATACCAGATAAGAAGCCAAACAACTCCAACAAAATGGTATCTTGTTAGAAAATTTGGACCAGATTTGCATGTGTGTGACTGTCAGTGGGCAAGGAAGGGAAACACATGCAAACATGTGTTAAAGATTTTAGATCTTCTAAAGAGAAACAAAATAAATGAGCAAGATCAAGTTGTTGGTAAGGGCCATTTGAGATTTAGCTTTAATATTTATATGTTAAATGATTATTATATTTTATTCAAAAATAACTAAATTGATCTTATTAAATTATAGATGGTCTTACTCCACTGCTTGATGATGATGAGAATGTTAGAGGGAGTTTCAGTCACGAAAAAAATACCATTGGTAATATTGATATGGTATTTACAATTAAATATTAGTTTTTTTTATGGTTCACAAAATTAATTAAATCTCAATCCAATTATAGATGGTTGTAATCAAATAAAAGATCAAGATGTGCTTGGGGTTGTCATTGGTGAAGACCAAAGAACAGGTAAATCTCAATGTCACCATTTTATAATGAAATATTAAGATATTTTTAATTTTTTTTAGATTTAATCATTTTTATTTGTATTATAGATGGCTTGAAATCTTTTGATGCTTCAAATGATGACTTTCAAAATTCTATTGATTATTTAAATCGTTTGCTAAAAAATTTACCAACTAGCGAAGATGAAAAAGAATTTTTTTGTCAGTGTATAAAGAGATTGAAAAAAGATATTCATACATCTCTTCCTTCCTCTTCCACATTTACACCAATCCCTGGTCTAGATAACATGTCTTTGAGATGAATATCACCATGGTTCAGTCCAAGCAAAGTGCACAAACGTCGTTCAATTCATCAAAGAGAGAATGCCATTTCTGAAGACTTGAATGAAACAATTGAGGACTGTGAAAATTTTTAATTCCCCTCTATAGGATGTAGAAAAAAAAAGAAAAAAAGGGTCATTAAACTCTCAGGCATCGCAATAGAACGAGAAAGAGTTAGTATCATGAAACAACACAGTGAGTATATTTTTCAAAAGAATTTTAGTAATTTGCATTACAATACTTCTTATTTTATTTCATATGTTAAATATATGTCATGTTGTAAGTTTGGATGATCAAGAAAGTACTGAACGACATCAATTACCTTTCTCTATTGATCTAAACCAAACAACAACAAATGAAATACAACTTATAGATGGTAATTTTTTAACTATTAAGTGTGTTTATTAACTTTATAGACAATTACTCAATTCTTATCTCTAATCAAATTTATAATCTTTATAAGTTTACTATTGTTTATATTAATTACATAATGTAATTTTACACTTGAAAACTTTTTCTATGTTGATGTGTTAAATATGTGTGTCATTACAGCTTCAAAGGATCAACAAAATAGTAGAGAATATATGTTACCTTTTTCTATTGATCTTAACCAAGAAATGACAATAGAGACAATGCAAAGTGGAGATGGTATAAAAATTATAGAACACACTTCAATCAATTTTATGTTTTTAATTTATAAATTACTTTTTCTAATTTGATGTCTTAAATGTGCATGTTATTGTGGTTTTAGATTATCAACAAAACATACAACAACATATGTTACCATTTTCTATTGGTCTTAACCAAGAAGCAACAACAATGGATGTAATGCAAAGTAGAGATGGTAACAATATGGTAATTTGAAATTTCTAAATTATAGATAAGTTTTTATTTGGTGCCCCTAATTTATTTACTATTTAGCTAATTAATCGAATTTATGGTTTGACTTTTTATTGTGCAACCAACTTTTCATCCATCAAGTGGCACGAGGAGGCTAGATTTTGATGATCTACCACAAGTGTAAGATTTGTCTGAGACATAAGATCAATTGGACTATTAGGATTTAATGTGTAGTTATTCTACATGCACTTTGTATTTAGATCTTGAGACGAAATATGTAACATTTTGTAAAAAACATTTTGAGTTGGTATAAATGCCAATTTTTACATATGCAGAGAATTATTCTACACTTTTATATATGTAAGTCTATATACAATATAATTTTTCCTTATGTGCATGTTTTTCAACTTTAAAAATTCATACTTAAATGCATATTCATTTTAGAATGGTTGAATTATAAATAATAACATGTTATAGATTTATTTCTTACAATCAGGTGGCTTTCCATGATGGTAGTCATAGTTAGATATATAATTTTTTAAAATTAAAGAAATCTCAATTATGAATTACCCTTAGCCATGTTGAAGGGTCCCAATTATTTTATTGTTATGTTTCCTATGCAAGTAACCACATCTCTTTCATTATGAGAAATTTTAACTTTTGACTCAATAAAAGATAACAACTAATGTACCAGCCATATTTGATAATGTGAATAATAAGATTAGTAAAATAAAGACAATGCCTTTTTATTTAACACTCATTATTGAAAAAAATGTTCATATTGATATGATATATTCCAATTCTAGTATTATTTTAATGCCTAAGAAAATTGTTGATGCATTAGAACTCGCATATGAGCCTATAGAAAGAGGAATCATATTGTTAGATGGGAAAATGATACAAATAATTTGGGTATCACAAAATATTTTCTCCTTAATTTATATCCTTATTCAAATATAATAGTCCTGCAAGATTTAGTGGTATTTGATATTCCATCAAAATTTATTCCATGCATAGCTAAATAGTTCACCACAAAAGTAGGTGGTTAAATAATATGATATAATTTATTAATTTTTTTTACTACTTTTGTGGTGAACATTATAAATTATTTTATACTATTTCAAATCTGATGAAAATAATTTAGAACTAATTTTAAATGGCACTGGCAAAGAATTAAAATATTCATTTTAAAAAATTGGATTAAACATTTAGCGTCTTATTATTTCTTTTAAATATTTAAAATTTAATAACAATTAAAGATTTCGTTAGAGAAAAGTAAAAGCAATAAGTAATTTTATGTTATTGTATTTATGTGTTATGATTTTAATATTGGTTAATAAAATTAAATCAAATTTAAAAAATATGAGATATTAAAAGATAAATAATTGTTATACTAGCACTTGCACTAGGGGGGTGCAAGGTTTAGCCGATAGAAAAATATATAACCTCGTCTTTAATTCATTTTTTTAATAAATGAGCTAGCACGTGGTCACAAAATATTGGACAAATCTAACTAGCCATACTCAAAAATTCAAATATATATACATATATATATATATACATGTGTGTATATATCTATGTGTATGTGTGTGTGTGTATATGTGTGTATATTTATATATGTATGTGTATGTATGCATATGTATGTGTGTGTGTATGTGAATGTATTTATGTATACATATTAAAAACATTCTAAATTAATTTAGAAAAATCAAAATTATAAAACATATTTTTATATTTTTAACATATTATATAAATATATATTTAAAATTACTTGAATTATATGTATAACACTTATAGTTGAAAAAACTTTCTAAATTAATTTAGAAAAATCAAAATTATAAAAACATATTTCTATATTTTAATCTTAATTATAATTTACAATAATATTTTTAAAAAATATAAATTTAATATTTAAAAAAATCATTTTTTTTTAAAGAATTTATAAAATAATTTATATTATAATTTTTTAATAATGTATTATATATTTCATTAAAATATAATTAAATAATTTTATATTATTGACAACAAAAATTAAAACCATTTAAAAATATTTTTATGAAATAAATAAATTATTTTTAAAAACAATTTAATTGTTAAATAATTTTATAAATACATATTAATTTTATGAAAAAAATCAGCACTTTAAATTTTTTATGCAATGTCATTTGCATGTGTTGCCTTATACTACTACGCCATTCCTCCTTTTTCTGTGATATTAGGTAAGTGAAAATTAAATATAAGTAATTTTTTTTTAAATATAATATATAATGTAAATA
>CM021108.1:230932358-231076587 GCA_007115665.2 Sequoiadendron giganteum | reverse complement strand
TATCTATATATAATATAATAATATAATATAACATACCAAAATATAATATAAGATATTAAAAGATAAAATAATTATTATATAATTTATAATTAAAAAATTTAGGCATAAATTTAGGCGGGACAACAAGTTAAGTTTGCAGCAATGTTGATCTAGTAGTTGGCGAATTAATGAACCCATCCAGAAGTTTACATGCTGTAATGAACAATAGGAAATTTAATATCCTACTTGCCGTTTTCTACCAAAGTGAGTTTGGCGTATTTGGATGTTGGATGGCAGACTGATGGGTACGGGCTAATCATTGACAATTAGCAACATGTATGTCAGGCATGGTAGGGCATGGGATGCCCATCGATGCCAACCGGTGCAAATTGTCACCGACATAGACAGTGCCGATAATTAGGGCATCCATTTTTTATATATTTTATTTATTATTATTTGTAATTCAAATTTATTATAATTTTAAATATGGACATCATTATGGACGGTGGTAGTGTTTTTTAGAAATTTTCTCTATTTTTTGTATGTTTTCACATGTGTCAAACAAAGACATTTATGATTGGAGGATAACCTATGTTGAGTAGAAACTAGTAAATACATATAATAATTAAAAAAATAATATAAATTATAATTTTTAGAAAGTGTTTATGAGCATTTTGGCATGTTTGCTAACTTAGATGAAATACCCAACTATATCACCTCTCTTAAAAGGAAATTAAGTTCAAGGATGGAAAATGAATACCCCAAGTTTTTTGATAGCCAAGTATTAGGCTCCAAGAATGCTCAATTGATCATTTTGTTTTTCTAGTGATGCATAAAGGGACTTATGCTATTATTATAATACTAAAAAGAGAGTTAGATTAAAAGATAAACACATACACAATGTTCATAAATCTAACCTTCAAGTATTTCCTAATTGTCTAGTTCTAGTTTATTGGTGGATACATATTAGTAAACAAGATTCCTAGCAATAATTTAGGAAATATTTTACTACTAAAAGAAATATTGTTAATTAGATATTAAATAAGGTTATGCTAGTCTTAAAATAACCTAAGGTTGTGAAAAACATGTGAAAGACAAGGGAGGAAGAGAAGGGTTACAAAGATCTTTTGTTTGAAATCTTAGTGCAACACCTAAATTTATAAATAAAAAAACCACAAAGTAATTGTGATATTGGAAAGGGGATATAGGAGCTAAATCACACTAGTTTCAATATAATAAAGGGAAAGGGGGAATAAAATTGATCTCCAAGACACACTTGGTTACTAACCTCAATGAAAGAGCTAGAATGGTGGATCAGGGTTTTATTCCTTCGGAAGGGTGTTGTGTTGGATGTGATTAATTAATTATTAATTGACTCAGTTTGACAATGTAATGATGTAGCTAGATTAATTATGAAAATATAGTGAACTGCAATGATTTCTAAACAATAAAAAATTGATAAACAAAATAAAAGTTGAGAATAAAGGGTAGACATAGATGAACCTAGCATAGAAATTTGGGATTGAAATAGCTAGATAGGGGCACTAGGTGCCCTAGAATGGGAAGCATCTACACAAAATAAGAATTCAATCTCTTGTTGCTCCTAGTTTATAGGATTTTCTTCTTTGAGCTCACTATCGAAACTTCTTCTGTAATTGATAAAATAAAATTTCCTTGATTTGTTGACTAGTAGGACTTGAATGCTTGAGTGATAAATTAGGTCTCTAATCCTCTTCCAATTCACTTCAGATCCATAAATTGCACACGTCAGAGAGGGGGAGGGTTGTGCTATATAGGTATTTTTACCTACATGATGGTTATGATGATGTAAAAGAGAGCTTACCCTCAGTTAAGCAAAGATTAAAAGATAAACAAGCGAAAATTTGATAATTGTTGTAACTCACCACTCAAATATGCATTCTTGATAAACTAAAGTCAATATACTCATCATCTTCAAAGAAAAATTGATTCTTTATTTGAAGTACTAGAAGTATTAGTTCTCACAAAATAAATAAATATGAAACATGAACAAAATCACATAAAAACATGATGTATGGCTAAGATGATTCTTCATTTAAATAAATTTATGTTGTAATAATTTTGATAATTTTGCTCTTGACTGCTCTTAGGATGCTCAGTTATGATCACAATTTCTTTCCAAATCATGCTAGGACTCATTAGGATTTTAAATGTTGAAAATGACTTGTATTTATGTAATTCTTTAATTTCATGAAAAAAGAATATTGATAGTCCACAAATGATTAAAGATTGTCAAATATTGAAATGTTGACAACAACATATTTCAAATTTAGCTAAACTAGAGTGGACAAGGGAGCTAGGTTTCCTAGCCTAGACCTATCCTTTCAAGACCTTAATTAATGAAAAAAAATATTATATCCTTTTTAAGACTGTAGGAATCAAGTAGCTCCCTATAAATTGTAATATTCCTAGTAAAAAAAAATCACGTGACTTGTCATGTTGGTGAGATATGCCCTCTAGTACCATGGGGATTGTGGGGACATTAGACCTCATGACCTCTTTTCTGCAACATGATCCTTTAGCCAATCGAGCTAGGCCAACCACCCAAATAATTATTATATATTTATTTTCATTTCAACTTTTGATTTTCCTAATAATATTATAAAGTAGGAAAAAAAATGCATAATTAGGTCCAAGCACATAGGGGGGAGCTAAACCTAGTGTTAAATTGTCAAGGGTTACAATATATGATGCTACAATAGTAGAGGGTAGACACAAAGGAACCTAGCATATAAATTTTTGCTTGAAGTAGTTGGATAGGGGCATGAGGTGCCCTAGACATGGAAGTAGCTACACAAAATCAGACTTCAATCTCTTGTTCCTCCTATTTTGTAGGCTCCTTCTTCTCTATGCTCACTGTCGATTTTGTTTTCATTGATAAAATCCACTTTCCTTGATTTGTTGACTTGTAGGAATTGAATAAGCGGGTGAGAAATTAGGTCTCCAATCCTCCTTCAATTTACTTCAGATCTATAACCTGCACACATGAAAGAGGGGGAAGTGATATGCCATATAAGGGCTTGTCTAAGTCAAACCATATTTTGGTATTTCTACCTCCTTGATAGCTACGATGATGTAAAAGGTGGCCTACCCTCAATCAGACAGATGTTAAATGATAAACACGTGATGAACTAATAAATTCTATAACTCACCACTCATATTTGTATTCCTTGATGGACTGAAGTCAATGTACACATCAGCTTTGAGGAGAAATTGATGCTTGATTTGAATTCCTACAAGTGTGAGAACTAAAAAAAAAATGTGACACTTGAATAAACTCATATAAAATTGTTGAAGTTGATGACTAAACTCCACAACACCCAAAAATCACCTGCAAGTAATTAATTATCCTATCACAAAAGAAAGATCAAAACAACTGATTTTCTATGCAACCAAGAGAGAAAAAATTGAATCCAAAAGAGCATTGATATATGCAATGCATTAACCTAAATGGTTTTGAATTGTAATGGATCTAATGATTACAATAAATGTGCATGCTTATAAAAGCATACAAACTCAAAACCTTAGATGAGGATTGCATTAGATTGTGATAAGCATCTTAATCTCATACAATGGGACAAGTAGACCTATAATTAGCCCAATCTAATAATAAAAAAAAGCACTCCTAAGTTTAGCTTAAGTGAATAAAGTAATAAAGGATTTAATAATTAATTAATGATTACTTAATTATCAAGTGATTATCCTAATTACACCAAAACCCCCTTAAGATCAACTTAGGGAGAAGATATAAAACCTTGATGTAGAATACGATGATGGATGCATGATGGGTCCTAGATATAAGTCTTGATGAGGTACCCATGTATAAAATAAATGAAACTCTCATAACTAAAGAAAACGATAAAACCTCATGGGAAAAACTCCTTTCCAAAAGAGAAAGTGAAATGACTACACTAGTGAAATAAGTATAGAAGGGGGAATCAATGTGACCCCTAAAGGGATGCTTCTATCATGCAAGTACAATAGATGTCACCACAATAGGAGAGATAAAATAAGGAAATGAATCCCCCAACAAAGAAAGAGCTCCCATGCCAATGATGAATTCTTGAAGACAAAATATGATCCACTACCTGCAAACAATATTTCTCCCCTTAGGAAGAAACATATCCATTGGTAATTGGAGAAGCCAATCCAAAAAGATGGGTGATATTGGAATCCAAATCCAAATGATGTGTGCCTTTGAAAAATTCTCATGTATCCACATGTCAGAAAGTGATAATGTCAATCCAAGATATTGTGAAGACTAATAAAGAA
Organism: Sequoiadendron giganteum; assembly: GCA_007115665.2. NCBI lineage: Eukaryota > Viridiplantae > Streptophyta > Pinopsida > Cupressales > Cupressaceae > Sequoiadendron > Sequoiadendron giganteum. Next base: position 231,072,297 of record CM021108.1, on the reverse strand, counting down.
CAAGATGCAAAGGCGATAAAGATGGTGGGACAACGTTGATGTGGTTTTCAACAAAGAGGAGATGAATTTCCCCAAATTAATCCTCCAAATTTGCAATATGAGACTCTACAAACAAGGATGATATGTATGTAAGATATGAATCTCAAGTAGCTATGTCTGGAAGAAGATGGATGTCATGTTGCGTTGAACTAATAGGGGTCAAAGATGTGGTGACATCAAAGTGATCAAGAATAATAGAAGATGATTATGTAGTCTCAATTTGAAGAGTGCCAGGAAGATGAAGACAAGTCTCTGAACCATCGAAACATGCAAGGCCTGTGATACACTCAAGCTCCTCTAAAGTATTGTCACTAAAGGGTATGAAATCTGTATCTACAAGAGGGATGAGACAATCTACAATAGGATCCTCTAGGTATGGAGGGATATTAGGGTCTTCATGGATCTCCCAAAGTTCTGTCCAAAGTCTGTGGGGACATTCAATCTTTAATACAACACACATAGTGCCAAGATCAACACTAGAACATATAACCCCTACAATATGATCTCTGATGATACCCCATGATGATAGACACCTTGGTGTGTTTGGTGTAGGTATGATTTCATACAAATAAGGAAAAATATCACGCCACTTGAGATGTGTCAAGATGCCATTTCACCAAGACTCACAGTTATCCTTATCCAAGTTGTTCACAAATGGATGCATAGAAAAAACCATGATAAATAAAAAAATCAAAGACAAATAACCTTATTACTTATTAAGGAGATCAAAATATGTCATCCCACACAAGTAAATCCTTTCCAAGTTCCAAGATGTCAAAGTAATGAAGCATAATGTGAAAACAAAAAAATACTGAAAAAACGTACTTTGGGTAGATTATGGAAAACGTTCATGAAAAGATCTGACTTTGATTGAGAATAATAGGAACCAAAATAAAAATATGATAATGAGACCTACATCACTGAAAATTACACAAAACCAACTTTCCAATGATATCCTGTTTGCCTGATTTCGACATCGTATGCCCAAGTTATGCAAAAAAGAAAAAATAGTTGGTTTAGGGAAAATAGGACCTAGGAGGGGGGCAAAGAATGCTAATGTCAATAGTTTACTATGCTAAATTTGATGGCCATCTAGTCATTAAAGAATATTCATAGATTATTCCATTATGAGGAAAAAAATTATCCCTACCCGAATTTTTTTTCCTCGGCCCCCTGAAAATCACTATGCTATTGGAATTTTCACATAATATTTTACTCGGCCTAGGATTTGCATCAAGATTCAGCTGAGACTCTCTTTTGTAAACCAAATTTCTTATTTAGTGAAGAATTTTATGTTGGCCACTTTTTACTTGTCACTGATGTTTGCACAGATGCCTGAAATTGTAAGGGGCGACCTGATTTTTATCACTGACTATTTTGAATGGCCGCTGAATTTGTTTGAAGTGTGCCCACCTAGGCAGTATGGTGTACATAAGGCCTGTGTAGGGGTTGTACCTTGCACAGGTTCAATAAAAACTTGAATGGCTAATGTGATGCTTGGATGAAATAATTGTTGTAATAATTCTACTAATTTTGTTATTGACTGCTCTCAGGATGGTCAATTATGATCTCAATTTATTTCTCAAACATGCTAGTACTTATTAGGATCTCAAATGGTGTAAACGACTTGTATTTATATGTAATCATTTAATTTACTAAAAACAAAATCAATAAATAATAAATCATTTTGGAATTTCAAATATTAAAATATTGACATTGACATATTTCAAAATTAGTCAAAATAGGCTAGATAGGGGCGTCGGTTGCCCTAGCCCATACCTATCCTTTAAGGACCTTAATTAATGAAAAATGGTTATTATATATTTACATCTATTTACACTTCTAATTTTCCAAATAATATTATAAAAAATGAAAATTAAATGGATTATTCAGTCAAAGCACATAAGGGGAGCTAAGCCTAGTGTGAAATTGTCAAGGGTGACAACTTATGATGCTACAACAACAAAGGGTAGACATAGAGGAACTTGGAATAAAAATTTGGGAATGAAAGAATTGGATAGGGATGTTGGGTGACCTATAATGGGAAGTGGATACACAAAATCAAACTTCAATCTCTTGTTACTCCTATTTTGTAGGACATTCTTATTTGTTCTCACTATTGGAACTTCATCTATCATTGATAAAACAAAGTTTCCTTGATTTGATGACTTATATGAATTGAATGCTTGAGTGATCAGTTAGGTCTCCAATCCTCCTCCAATTCACTTTAGATCTATAACCTACACACATGAAAGAGGGGGAAGGGTTGTGCCATATAGAGGCTTGCCTAACTAAAACCCGATTTTTGTATTTCTACCTCCATAATGACTATGATGATATAAAAGAGAGCTTTCCCTTGTATGAGTAGAGGCTGAATAATAAACAAGTGATAAATTGATAATTGTTGCAACTCACCACTCAAATCTACATTCCTGGATGGTTTGAAGTCAATGTAGTCATAATCTTCAAGGATAAATTGATGCTTGATTTTGAGTCATGCAAGAACAAAACACTCACAAAACAAATACACATGAAACATCAACAAACTCACATAAAAACATGATGCATGGATAACATGATCTTTGACTAAAATAAATGATACAAAAATTCTACTAATTCTACTCTTAACTACTCTTAGGATGCTCAATTATGATCTCATTTTCTTTATTAAACATGCTAGGATTCATTATGATATCAAATGGTGAAAATGACTTTTATTTATATGAAATTCTTTAATTTCTTGAAAATCATATATTAGTAGTTGACAAAAAAATTTGAATTTTCATATATTAAAATGTTGACATTGACATATTTAAAATTTAGCCAAATTTGGGTGGACAAGGGCACCCTAGCCTAGACCTATCCTTTCAAGACCTTAATTAATGAAAAATCATTATTGTTTGCTTATTTCCATTTCCACTTTTGATTTTCAAAATAATATTATAAAGTAGAAAAATTAAATGCATATTTGGGTTGAAGCACATAGAAGGGAGCTAAACCTACCATGAAATTTTCAAGGGTGACAATTTACAACACCAAATAGTAGAGGATAGATATAGAGGAACCTCACATATAAATTTGGCCTTCAAATAGTTGGATAAGGGCACTAGGTACCCTATATTGGGAAGTAGCTTCATAAAATTAGAGTTCAATCTCCTATTGCTCCTAGTCTATAGGTTCTTCCTTGTGCTCATTGTCGTAACTTTTTTTTTCATTGATAAAATCCACTTTCTTTGATTTTTTGACTTGTAGGAATTGAATGTTTGAGTGAGAAATTAGATCACTAATTATATTCCAATTCACTTTAAATCTATAACATGCACACATGAAAGATGGTGAAGGGTTGTGTCGTATAAGGGGATTTATTAAGTCAAACTCCATTCTGGTATCTCTACCTCCATGATAGCTATAATTATGTAAAAACTATCTTACTGTCAATTAGGAAGAAGGTAAATGACAAACAAGTGATAAATTGGTAGTTATTGCAACTCACCACTCGGATCTTCATTCCTTGATGGAAATAAGTCAATCTACTCATCACCTTCAAGGAGAAATTGATGCTTCATTTGGAGTCCTGCAAGTGTTAGTACTCACAAAAAAGAAAACATGAACAAAATCACATGAAAACATAATGCATAAATAAAATGATGCTTGACTAAAATAAATGATGTATTAATTCTACTAATTCTTCCCTTGACTACTCTTAGGATGCTCAACTATGATCTCAATTTATTTCTCAAACATTTTAGGATTCATTAGGATTTCAAATGGTGAAAATGACTTGTATTTATATACAATTCTTTAATTTCCCAAAACTCAATTAGTGATAGTTGAAAAATAATTTTGATTTTCAAATATTACAATGTTGACACCGACATATTTCACAATTAGCTAAAATAGGCTAGATGAGGGTACTGGGTTCCCTAGCCTAGACCTATCCTTTTAGGACATTCAAATGAAAAGTGATTATTATATGTTTATTTATATTTCCACTTATGATTTTACAAATAAAATTATAAAATAGGAAAATTAAATGCATGATTGGGTCCAAGAACATAGGGGAGCTAAACCTATTATGAAATTATCAAAGGTGACAATTTATAATGCTACAAAAAAAGGAAGACACAAAGGAACTTGGCATATAAAATTGGACTTGAAAGAACTAGATAGGGATGTTGGGTGCCCTAGGATTGGAAGTAGCTACACAAAATCAAACTTGAATATCATATTACTCATCGTTTGTATGTTCTTCTCTGTGCGCATTGTTGAAACTTTTTCAATCATTGATAAAATCAAATTTCCTTAATTTGTTGACTTATAGGACTTAAATTCCTGAGTGAGCAATTATGTCTCTTTAATCCTTCTCTATTTCACCTCAAATTTGTAACCTACAAACATGAACAAGGAGGAAGGGTTGTTCCATATAGGGGATTTCCTAGTTCAAACCCCATTTTTGCATTTCTACATCCACACCGACTATGATGATAGAAAAGAAAACTTACCCTCAATTAGGTAGAGGATAAATGATAAAGAAGTGATAAATTGATAATTTTTGTAACCAAAACAACAAAAAATTGGCTAGGTAAGGATGCTTTCATATGGTTTAGGACATAGAGCACACCTACTTTCCAATTTCATTCAATGATAACCCTAGAGATCTTGTAGACACCGAAAATTGGTCTAGGCCTATGAGTATCACTTTCAACATAATTTTCTATTATCCATGGTCATGATTAAATAATGTTTATTATTTAATTACCCTTTCTAATACATATTTCGTCTATTAATTAAATACCCCTTTTAATTAATTCACTAATTCATAATGACCTTTATTCAACTTGATTAATTAAATAAATCATATTTATTTAATTATGTCGCTAATTAATTAATTCTTCCTTATTAATTAAATAATTTATTATTTAATTACCCCTTTGTCATATTTCAACTATAATTAAATATTTATTATTTAATTATTCAATTTAACCTTTTCAACTATAATTAAATATTTATTATTTAATTATTCAATTCCACCTTTTCAATAGTCATTAAATAAATTATCTTTATTTATTTAATTTAATCTTTCAATTTCGAATGTTGAATTAAATAAACATTTAATTCATTATTAATTCTTTATGTCACATTGTTCTATCATTCAGTTGACTAATCATTCACTCACCTTCTAACTCAAGATCTATTTTAAATCCTCCAGTTATCTCTGGATTCAGTATCTGATTGTTTCTTTGAGAGGACTCTCTGTCACAACTAGTCAGTTAACTAGTTCTAACTCATATGCATGAAAGTGTTTATTAATTAAATATCTTTATTTAATTAATTAATTCATGTATGCATTCAAATTCTTTATTCTTCGAGTTCTAACTTTGTCTTTGTCATTCAAAGTCTATTTCTTCTATTTTCAAAGACTCTTAACTCAAGATTAAATTGTTTATTTAATCTGGAACTCGTGTTCTTTCTATTTTTGAACAGTCTTGACATAGGATTAAGTTATCGTTCTAATTTAATATTTGTCTTGCATAATTTTCTAAGTCACGTTCTGACTGACACATAACTCACATGGCATGACATTCATCAATCTCATCTGTCGATCTCTCTTTGAATCTGAGTCGATCGTTCAAAAACCCAAAATCTATAAAATAGCCTATCATTATCATTATTCCTCCTCCCAAAATCAATACTTTTGAGAATAAACTTAATCTTCAATATTTTGCTTAGACATTCAACAAGGTTATGCTTGCATCAATACTACAAATCTGAGGGCAAGAATACTGATACAACAAAATGGAGAAGGACAATCGAGATAATTTGAAGAAGTGAACGCATATTTGGTGAGATATTTTCATTTATTTATTTTGATTGTTTTATGTTAATTTAATCGTTCTTTGTTGTTTTCATTTAGATTATTTGTTAGATTTGATCATATTAATCAGTTTGCAGATCATCTCCAAAAAATCTACATTAGAGATCTCAATGTAAAGGAGAATGAGACCTTGCAATAGGGCTATCCTAGGGCCTGATTATGAATTAATGAGGGGTTCACCACCAGGTTAGGGCTTGGAAAAATGTATAACATGTAAGATCTAATTAAAAAACCTAGTGATGCATGAAACTTGGATAAATGACCTATAAATGCAAATAAATCAGAACAACAAATTGGATAAGTACTAAGGATTACTTGAAAACATAAGAGAGCTTGAATGGAGACATGAAATGTTGAATAACCTAAAATTTAGGCCTAGTAGGACTCATTCACCAAGCTAGGTGAATCAGTTCCAGATCTAGGTTTCTACATAGGAATAGGTTTCTAGAAAAAGGGTATCTAAATGTACAAAAATCCTAAAAATATCTATAATGGGACTCATTCACCACTTTTGACGAATGAGTCCTATTTTGTAACGAAGTTTTTGAGGAGCAAAATATTGAATTGAAACTTTGCAAGCCTCTGAAGATGGATCAAATAATCATTTTCCCACTGATTTCCTACAAATTGGATGGATATTTTCCCCTAGATCTATTTTTTTATGAATCTTGACAGCTTTTCATGACAACTTTGATGGTATTTGCAACTTTGTCATTTTGGTACTTTTGAAGGCTTCAAATCCACTTTTCTTCAATCTATAAACCTGCAATCACACATGTAAAGAGGAGAAAAACTTGTTGATTATTAGTGAATAGGGGTTTCCCTTGGTCAAACCTTGAAATGGAATGAAATAATAGTGGAGAATGATGAATGAAAAAAATATGATGTTGCAACTCACCAAACCCTAGCAATGAAGTGTTGCAAACATGTGTGAGATGGCTCCAATGGATGTAGATCTTGAATCTTTCTTGAATAGGATAGACTTGAGTGAAATGCTAGCTTGAATCATGAAATCCTACATCACAATTGTTAGCTCAAAAATAAACATGATGCATGAAGACTTTGACATGATGCTTGATGCTTGAATAATGCTCTAGAATGCTTGATAATCTTCTCCTGAAGACTCTTGAATGATCTTGTGAATACTTGAATGCTGTTGTGAACTCAAATTTTCTATAAAGATGCTCATTTAACTTGTTAGGAGAAAATGAGTGAAAGAAACTTGTATTTATACTCAATTATGCAAGAATTCCTAAAATTACAACACTACAAGATGAAATTAGATCTAGGAGGATAAAATCCCACCAAAAATTTGAATTAATTTTGATTTTGGGCCACATGAGACTCATTCGCCCAAGGTGGTGAATGAGTCCCATTAGGCATGATTTATGGGAGCATTTTAAAAAATGCTTAGAAAGGTGTGGAACCAGGTTCGAGACCCAAAAAAATAGGTGGGACTCATTTTCCCAAGGTTGCAAATGAGTCCTAGATCACTAAATCTGGGTCGTACCACCTAAAAACACTTGAATTATGATTGGATGTTAATTTGTGTCAGGATTATTCTCGAAAAGATGCATTAAATGAGGCTTGTGGATGCAAAATAGGGCTAGTTAAAGCATAAAGAAGCCCAATTATTAAATAAAACCCTAGAAAAGTGTGAAAGTTTGTTACAACACTTTACAACACTCTAAACAAGACATCAATAAGCTCATTTAATTCACAAGGTCCCAAGACCTAATGTGAATATGTTAGACACACTGCAATGCTAAATCAAGGCAATAGTATGTCCAATTTATCATTAATTATTCCTAGATTAAGAAAAATTGTACCATTTCCAAGGAGGGGGTCAATTTTTGTCATTAAATCTAGCCCTAACTTTAGTGAGAGGATGAATTTGCTTCAAATTCACACTAAAGTTAACATTCAAGAGGGGTCCAAGTGTATTGATGCAAATGGTCTAGGATAACAAAGATCAAGGAGACAATCAAGCCCCCAAGATCCAAGATCCTACATCAAACAAACATAAGTATAAAAGGATATGCACAAGGTGTATGATATGCAACAAAACAAGATACATGAACATGCAATGTTAATAACTAAAAGAAAGAAAAAAAGAAAGAAAAAATAAAAAGATGTGGATCAAGCCTCGATCATTTTTCCAACACGATGTGGATCAAATCTAAGTTGTTTGTCTAAAAAGTTCACACTTACTCTGAGGCAACAAAACTCTAGGCTATCCACTGGCTGAAAAGTCCAAGAAGGTGAGACACATACACACACAGTTGGTATGCACTCAAACACACACACACACATGAGTGGCTAAGGGAAAGTCATGCTTGTGTTCGATGTCCCGTCAAAACCATACCGAAGTTATGCCTCCTAATAACTTTGATAAGGTGCCATGCAAAAAAAATGGTTTTCAAGCTTCATGAGACAAGCAAAACTTTGTATGCTTAGAGCTCATGAACAATGAACTTCAAGCTTCATGAGGCAAGAAAAACTTTGTATTCTTAGAACTCATGAAAAAACAAGATGGCACCATAGGAATTCAAGGTGTCCATATAATAGTTGTTATAAATGAAAAAGAGTGTAAGGAATGTTCAAAGGGATTTTGCTTAATTTGTGTAAGGTCTCTTCTTAGAGAGCATTGGGCCTAATGTCTCCAAGAGAGGACAAGTCAAATAAATATCACACTCAGAGGGAATCAAGCCCAATGATACCACCAAGAAAAGGATGTGCATCACAAGAAGAAAGAAAACCACGTAGTGAAACATGAGTGTCGATGTATGCCCGCAATTTAAAGCACTTTCTAACACCATTACTGTGAGCAATTTATTTAAAGTAGAAGAAGACATGGGAGCTTTTTTGATGCGTGTTTTGCACACTTTCTCAAAACAGGTAATGCATAGGTACATCACCTCTCTTGAAAAGAAATCTCCAACACAAGTTGCTAAAAATTACCCCAAGGTCTCTCGAGTGTCAGGTCATGACTTGTATGGAATATCTCAATTGATGTTTGATGTGATCTTGTTGGTAATCACAGGGAGGACTTATGGAAGTTAGGATGGAAGAAAGTTGAGTCTTTGGATGGAGTTCTTGAAGTGGGAAGTTATTGCGTGCTTTGCTGTAGGTTTGGATAGTGATCTTGAACTCCTGTTTGGACTTGAGATTTGGCTTTACAATGTGAAATGAACCTTAGCATAGGCTACTTATTAAAAAAAATGAAAAAAGGAAGGAAGGAGAAGAGGTTCCTGAACCTACAACTACGAATGAATAGTGATCATGGAGGTTTCTACTATGGACAACTTGAAACAAAATTTCACTTAACCATAAATTTCACAATATCATGAACTCTGTGCTATCTTCTAAGGACTGTAGATATTTTACCATTCATTCACTATGTACATGCATGAAAAAAGATAAAATTTTGAGGCAGCTTTGAATTTAAGTCCACACAAACTTTACACAACCATCTACTAGCAACAAACAACCAAAAGTATGGACTAGGAAGGAATCTACATAGCAAAAATCTTCAAAACCATAGAACAACATTACTAAATCTATCAAAGAAAACTAAAAGTAACTGAAACAACAAAGTAAATCTAACTAAATCATCTAACTATGAGAGATGAACCATGGAACATGCAAATAAATTCAGAAAACCACCAAAGTCAATGTATTTCTATTAAAAATTCTGCAGCATGTCATTACAACAACTCAACTCTCTCTTGAAAATGAGAGGAAACCCCCTATTTATAGTGTCCAAAAATTAGAATGAATGGCCAAGATTGATTAACATTTGTGTGGCCAAGATTCACTACAAACTAGGGTTCTACCTACCCCCCAAATATATTACATTTTAAAATACATTTATGTCCTTATCCCTATTTTGTCTTCTAGTGGCAGTACTGTAGCATTTTGTCTTTTGTTGATTGCTCTTTTACTGCAACTATTCTATTAGGAATTCTTCACCAATAATAGGGTTGCCTTCCTGCTTCTCCAAAGCAGCATATTCCATGAATTTTAGAATCACTAGTTGGAGTTTCACTAGCTGGAGTTTACTGATTTCTATGATCTCATATCGCAACACTTGGTAAGTCCATTCTTTGGACCTATCGGATAGCTTTTCCTAGTCTTCTTCATATTTGGCAGCATGGTCCTTAAACAACTCAGACTGGGCAAAGGCTCGAGAAGAAAAACTCATGAAATCGGTGGTGATCTCATCCGACATTCCATCCTCCATCCTCTTCTAGAAATGAGGCTTTATTTTCTCTGGATCAACCTGTACAACAAGCATGTCATACTCCATCATTAGCTTTAAGTATCGTCTACAATCTACCCAAACATCCTTGGCCCAATTGATATCTAGATCAGCCTTATCAAGCACCTGCTCCAGCCTTTCCTTTCGATTGTCAAAATCTCATTTCCATACATCCATCAACCAATGATCATCCTTCTTGAATGCTAGTTCCTTTTCCCAAGTTGCACTTGGCAGTTTGAGGATAGCCTCAATCTTGGGATAGGTAGACTCATATATCCTTGGGAAGTCCATACAAAACTTCATTGATCCCTCAAGAGACTTCTGTAAATCTAGGAACTTGTTTTCTATCCTGAGAATGTGAGTGATCCCCATGTTTCCAGCATATAAGACCTACCGAAACCAGTTCTCTGTAGTCTTATCCAAGTTATTTCTTCTTTCCAGTTTGTCTATTTTTTCCTTGGACAAGAATTGTGGTGGGGCCGAAGATGTGGTAGGCTGCTCTTCTGTTGATGACCATTGCTGGATGTAGGCTGTTAGATCAGCCACTTGTGCCTTGAGTTCTTCCTTTGAAATATTATCTTGTTGTATCAGATGCACAACTGTGGTGACAGACTCCTGAAGGTGATCTACTTTTTGTTCTCTGGTGGCCATCCCCAAGTCAATGGTGGAGATATTGCAGCTTAGTCCTTGTTCTCCCACCACTATCGTAGCTACCTGTATTGTTCGAGATCTAGAGGCATCCATCATTATGCTTGATCTAATTTTAGGATTCTTCTCCCTCTTGGTGTTGATATGAGCTCGGGCCAGTATGGCATCTAATCTTGTTTTTGGGTCTTTCAGAGCAGAAGATTTCTTCTCCAGTTGCCTTTCCAACCAATCGAGTATTGATGACTTTTCCTTGGGTGATTCCTGGTCACCCTCCTTTTCATCTTTTCCTATTTCAATATCTTTATCCTTGGGAGCCTCTTGCTCTGTCCTCGTATCCTCCTTTTCTTCATCAGAGTCCTAGATGAACACCGTGCATTTGATGGGGAATTTAATGGGCAGGTGTTCCTTGGGGCTATCTTCCCCTTTAAAATCTTTTTCTTCCTTTTCTTCCTAATGCCCATGATCCTCAAGTTGTTCAGTCTCTGAATTCTCATGAGTTTCAGCCTCTTCTTTAGGCTTATATTCTTCTTTACCTTCTTGTTCATCATGAGGGAGCACCTCCTCATTATGCTTAGGGTTGTGGTCATGTTCCTTCGTTGGAGATTTATTGACCTCTATCTTAGTTGTGGTGGTATTTTCTTCAATGATGGGCTATTTTTCAGCCTCCTTCTCTTCAATCTCCTTGAGCTGCTTGGCTAGCTCATCATCAAGCTCAAGGTCGGAGGTTTCTTCGATAATATTTACATCCAAATCCTTACAATCATAACCGAAGGACTCATAGATGACCTCATTAGTTGCTTGATGCTCATACATAAGGTGCTCATGGTAGTCATTTTCCTCCTCCTCCAAGCCTTGGATACCTCCCTTTGTTGTTGTCTATCCAACTCCTCAAAAAACTTCATGGTGGTCTTCATTGTGGGTGACTCAGTAAGAGGAGGAATTGGGAGATTGGTTATTGCTTGGGAAATGGCAGCCTGCACCATTAGGTTTGTGAACATCCTAGAGAGTTCAGATGGCACATTTTGCATATATTTAACAAAGGACTTCAGAAGGGTGAGGGTAGGCATTGTAGCTGTGGTGGTGGTAGTTGGAAGAGAAAATTATGGGGACATGGATGATGAGGAAAGTGGCAAGGCGGTAGTTGAGGAGGAATCCACTGGTATGACTTGTTATGCGGGAGAGGTAGAGACAAGGTGGATGGAGATGTCCACCACAGGCGAAGAGGTAGAAACTACTACGTGTGGGGTAGGCGGGGTGGTAGCAATAACATCAGTGGTTGCAACAACAAATTAGATAGGTGAAGACTGTGGTTGATCAGCCTCCATTTCCTCTCCCTCATGGCTTGGATCTTCTTGAATTACCGGCATTTTAATGACGTTGCCTGATTTCTTATGTTTCTTAGCAGGTTCACCTTTTGAGGCCTTTCTAGTATACACCTTTGGGTTAGACTGCTACTCGTTAGTCTATTTTCTCTTCCTAGAGAAAGTGAGCAGAGGGGACTTCGATGTTTCTCCTATTGATGTAGTAGCTACCCTGCCATCTAATCCACTTGGATCACTTTTGAGCCCCTTATAAGTTAGGATGATCACTTATTGCTTCAATTAGGCAACTTTCCCATCAATCCATTCTTTTGTGTGAGCCTCTATGGGCTTGGTAAAAATTTCGAGGTCATCAACCTCTTTCTCATTCCAATCAATTAGTGGTAGTGGTAGATTGGCAATTGCATTATACCCGGGGTCTATCACAATGCTCTCATTTGCTTCTATCTGATCAGGCACTGGGAACGGGTTCACCCTTTTTACAAAGTATGCAGTCATCCGCATATAGTGCCTTATTCACACCTCATAGTCATCCTTACAATTGGCCCAAAATTCTTCAATACTATGGAGATGGGCATATTATTGTCCAAGTGCTTTCTTGATGTGGCCACAGGGATCCATCCATGGTTGGGCCATGTGGAGTCTGAAATGATATTCGGTCAATTCCTTCTCTGAGTTTTGTGCATATTGGGAGGTATAGAGTTTGTACATCCCCTGGCCGAAAGAAACGGGATAAGGAAGCCCTACTGGATGCTTGCTACTCAAAAGGGTGTGAATATTTTGCAACTATCAAGAAAACTCCAACAAAATTATTCGATCATTGGGATATCGAGGCAACTTATTTGGTTTTTCTGAGAACCCTTGAGCGCGAATGTATGTAAACTTAGGATATTGAATAAATAGGAAGGCATACTGTTTGAGAAAATCTTGAGCACTATGGGAGACTCTCCTCTCGAAATCACCCCCTAGGAGCCTGATGATATAACCTATGAAAGCATCATTCACTCTGCAGTAATCTTTCTTAAAATTTCTGAATTGTAGCCGAGGGTACTTGTCATAGAACTTGAGCTCCCTACTAGGTTCTTCATCTAGAGCTCTAAACAAACCACTCTAATGCTTCCATTCAGCCAGTGAGTACACTAGATAAGAAGTCATATAGAATTTGGAGGTCTTCTTAAAATTCATGAATTTCTTGTGAAAGCAATCGCTGATTATTCCTCCCTAGTAAAATGTAGTGTCCTCCTCTTCGTGGAGAATCTACTCAACAAAGTAGACCATCCATTCTTGAAAATAGGCTGTAGTAGGGAGGCCCATTACTCTGCTTAGTAGGATCACCAGATCATGGTAGTCTTCATCAAAGTCACTGTGAAAGAGCTCCTAAGGAACCTTTGTAGCATTGCCCCTCTTGTCCTTGAGCCAATACTGATTTATAAGCTTTTTACATTTCATCAGGTCTTCGTCCCACATTTCCTTGCACTCCTTTATAGTTGGCAACTCCATCTCCCTGAGGGTAGGGATATGGAAGGTCTTTGTTATTCCTTTGGATGACATGTCAGCCAACACATTTCCGTCCTTGTCTACAATTGTTCTAGTTTTCGGCTGGTATGCATCCCTGCAAGCCATCACTAGTTTCGGGGCAACAAGAGAGGGGGGAAACTTGTAGCTTTGGCTATCCCACTGCTTCTGATCAGTCTTGCATTCTCTGTCTTAGGGTTGACCATGACCCTTTCTATAGATTTTCCAATATTCACATGTCCAATGTTGGTATGAAAGACCTCCCTGCAATTGGTGGTGACCTTAGATTGCAATGGTTCCCCTTGGAATTGGTACTTCATTTGGTCCTTGTCTTCTTTCCCATGAGGGGCCTTGGCTGTTTTCCTCCCTTTGTCCTTCTTTGTGACTGCCCCTGAGGTTTCTACACTCGATTCCATATATTCTGCACATAATGGCAATGTGAGCATAATCAAGCCTGAAAGCACACAAGGCTAGCCAAATCCCTGGAAAACATTGTTAGATCGGATAATTCATCATTCAAAATCTAACATTTAGCTAAAATTAACATCAGTAGTTTACTGGAGGGAGTTTGGATGGTCCGGGCCCCAGAGGTCAGACCTCCTTGGTCAGAATGTTGTTTTAAAGGGAAAACAGGGCAGGGCAACCCGGATGGTCCCTCCCATCTTCAAATTTAGATGATTTGAAATGTTCATGCAATAGAAGGTCCAATGAGCATGTGGGTCAAGGTTTGTTTCCAAATTAGGAGGCATTTGGATCATTATTAGGGAATCTAGAGTTACGAGGAGGGAAAGCTGTCTGAGGTTTTCCATGTGGAACAAATTTAGTGAAATGACATTCTGGAGGTGAAGTTCCAGGGTTCAGAACCTGAGATGCTGGAGGATGGTTTCCATAATTTTGTAACTCTTTATTCATTTGGGTGCTCAGACCATGAAGGTCGGGAAGCCGTTCGAGGATGGTCGTTTAGAATGGCGAGCCAAAGACGAAAGTCTAGAGGGAGCAACCCAACTAACCGGACCCAGACACGGGCTTTTCTTCCATTTTTCTTTGTTGAGTGCTAACGATGATTGGAGTATCGGGGCCTGGAGGCCGGAGGGACTGTCTCGATTTTCCCTTTGTGAGGCCGAGATGGGACGGAGTCCCAACAACAAAAGTATGGAGGACGAGACCTAGCAAGGCAAAGGCACCTAAGTTTCTTTCTTTTGTCTCGTGTGGCAGAAAGGTGATTGGGGCCCAGAGGCCGGAGAGTAGTCTCTTGATGGCCATTAGAAATGAAAAAGTTACAACGACGGTTCATGGATAGAGGTCCATGAACCAGGACCTGAAAGGCGTTAGTACGCAATAGTTTCCTTTAGCAACCCAATGGCGAACAAAATGGCGGGTTCGAAATATCGAGTGGATGGGGCTAAAACCCTATTTTGAATGGCGAAAGATGGAAAACACCCCAGGGATGGAATCCCATGGGAGGGCGCCTGAGAAGAAAACTCACCATTTTTGAAGTAGGGAGTTCATGTTAAGTTTCCACGATAGTCCATTAAGGGAGATCCGGGGTCACGGACCTGAGGGGGCATCCCACCCTTTAAAGCTATTGAAGTTTGAAGTTTGATTAAGCAGCGATGGGAAGGCTCAGGTCTGGAGGGTGCGAGTGCTCTGTATGAACGGTGTCGGGGTGAAGAAGTTCCAAATTTAGAGACTTAGTGTTGAAGGATTTTCTCGATATTTCATCACATGGGTTTTGTAGAACTATCCTTCTCTATCAAATAAATACATCTTTATCCTTTCCTATCCATTGTTTTAACCTAAAATCATCAGAAGGATAATAGGAGGGTGAACAAAAAACCTACCTTGAGAACCCGGTGAATGTAGCTAGTGAATCCGTGAGGAACAACTAAGGAAGGCGGTGGGCATGAAGGTAGTGATTGACGAAGGCTTGCAGGTCTTTGCAACTATTCTAAACTTCCTAACATGTGAAAATGATAGGTTGGCCATGTTTATTTATACACTTAAGTACATTTAATGCACCTAATTAATGCATGTACGACATGCCAAAGGGTTGGTGAGTTCAAATTTCAAGACAACAACATGAGGTCTAGAACCCAGAGGCTGGAAGGACGTAAGCTAAAGGCCATCCAAAATTCCAAGTGAAAATCATCATAAAATAAGGGCCTAAGGTCCGATGGCCAAAAATACATGGGACGATGGCCGTCCGAAACAACAAACGCATGAAGGAATCCTAAGCAGAGAAATCCGGTGGATTGGGCCTGGAGCAAGCGAAGGACGGTCAATTGCAGCACAAGTTATGAAACAATGAGTAGGGAGGCGGGCCCTAGAGATTGGGCTAATGATTGTTTGAAAGAGAAAAAGCAAGTTGGAAGTCCGACAAGGGAAACTCAATGGGCTGGACCTGGAAGGCCCCAAGGCCGCTTGGAAAAAGGCAAAATGTTAGAGGATTTCCGTGAGGATTCAGGACTTCAAAAATTTTGAGGGGTGAAATATGGTCAACTTAAGATGGGACTTCAGAGGCACACTGACCATATAAGGCACCAAAATGGGGGAACACAAAATGAGGCGATGACAAAATGACCCAGTAAGGCAAAGGAAAGAGGGTCCCCATTCTAAATGGGGTGTGTGTGCTGAGGGCACAACAAGCTTATTCAAAAAGTTCTATTCCAAGTCATATGTTTCCAAATTGAACTACATCATGAATAAGTATGTCACATGTGATTCAACTTAAGGCATATCATCCACATCCCAAGCTTGCTCTTATATGTACATGAAAGGTGATCAACTATCCAAAAGAGACAACAATAAGTGACATACGAGGACAAGGCTACCTAACCCCTTGCCCCCACTTAGTGTAGGACAAGGATGAGCCGAATAGGATGAAAATAAGTTTCAATTAGAGGAACTAGGTGCTTCAACACAAGGAAGAGTACCATGGTCCTTAAGATGTTGAATTTTGTTACTTAAAGCCTTACATTCATTAGTAGAATGACCATGAACTATATGATATGCATAAAATGAACTCTTGTAGTAGAATTGATTTTGTGTTCTTGGAGGGAGAGATATTAGACGATCTTGGAGGATTCTCATCAAGATACTCTCTTGATCAAAAGTAGAGGTTGTTTCATTATTTTGCAAAAGAAAAATCTCTTGCTTAGTATTAGGTGTCATACATATGCAAGACTCTTTAGATTGTGAGATTTTGTACTCTTCTTTAAAGGAAGGTGTAAAATATAATGAATTCAAATCATAAGTGTTTTGCATGATGACATTGATATTAAGTGAGGATTTCTTTGTTTCTTTCATTTTTTTTAAAGGATGATAATCAAGGCCACTAGTGTCTATCAATCCAGGATGCACTACTGTTAAAGTCAGCTTGGACAAATCTTTTGTAAGAGTATTGAAATTAAGTGAAGGTCTGTTTATTTCTTTTGAGGGACAAGAACCAAGACTACTAGTCTTTTCTTGTGTGTGAGGCTCTATAGGGACACATATACCTTGTTCTCTAGCACCACATCCTTTTCCATTATAACCGAGTTGTTTCATTATTTCATTACCTTTTCCATAAAGATTCTTCATCTCTTTTGGATTCAGTGGTTGCTCATAATTAAGTTCATCAATGTTTGTTGTGTAATTTGTTGTATTTTGTTCTAAAGTGGTTGAGGTGGATGCTTTATAAGGGTCTTATAAATTTTGTGTTGACATCATTTCTTTTTCTTTTCCATTTTCAAAGTATTTGTTTATGATCTTGTATTCTCCCATGAATGTTGAGTCAAAATCCAACAATCCCAAATCATCTAGTGATATCATTTTGAAGGGTTTAGGACATCTATCTTTTTGTTGTTCTTGCATGGGTATTGTTTGTGTAGTTGGTGTCAATGTTTTCAAAGGATTTTCCTTATGTTTCTCAATGTTTAAACAACTGTTTGGGTCAGGTTTAGCTTCAAGTGTGTACACTTTGTTGTTGTAGACATACTTCATTACACGATGAAGAGTAGAAGGCACCCCATTCATTGCATGAATCTACGGTCTACCTAAAAGGATATTATATGAAAGATCATGAGGCATGACATAGATCAGTGTTTCTAATGTGGCCTTCCTAGCTGTAATTGGAAAAGTGATCACACCAAGTGGTTTTTTTCCTATATTATCAAATCCCTTAATAGATAAAGAATCAGGATGAATTTTAGATTTAGCCATGCCAAGACTATCCAAAAGGGTTACACTACACACATTAAGAGATGATCCATTGTCAACAAGGGTTCACTTTATCCCTGTCCTTTTATATTGAGCTATAATTATGAAAGCTTCATTTTGTTTTGGCACTTCCAAAGGAGGGAGCTCACTTTGGTGGAAAACAATGTCAGTGTTTATTCCTTGAATTAGGGATTTTATTTCATTCAGTTGCAAATTAGAAGGGATATGAACTTGTTGTAAAGCACTTTGAATCATGTTATCGTAATGATGGGAGGCTTGAATAAGGTCCCATAATGACATCTTAATAGGAGTATTCTTTAGTTGTTCAACAAGATTGTACTCCTTTCCGCTTTGTAAAGATAAATAGGGAGGGCTAAGCAAGATAGAGTTAGGTAATGGGAGGGCTATTGAAGTTATTTGTCTTGGTTGTGGATTGCTTCTAGTGTTATATGTATGAGCAATTGTATTAGAATTTGGCTTCTACAAAAAAATATTCTTAGGTGGGTAAAGGATAAGTTCAGGTTTGTTTTGAGTTTTTTGTTTATGTGATGGTGGGTAAAGAATTAGAGGATTCTTAGTATGTCCCACGGGGTATGTAGGAGGTCCAATAGTCAAAGGGGTCTAATGGAAGCTTGTGCATTCATAACCTCAATGGTCTTGGTTTGATGTATTTCTAATAAAGGGCAGTCTAGAATCACCTTTTTATCATCACCTAAGGAGGCCGCATTACTATTGTTGTTATTTTATTACACCATGATCTATCCTCCCTAAGAGGAGAGTTTTTAGAAGAACTACAAACCAAATGTTGTTGAAATTCAAGGATTGGTTCTTCCAAAATTACTTCATCACAAGTAGGGGAATAATCAATGTCTGAATTATCTTGCTGAATAAGGTTTTCCCTAGGTGAAGAGGGACAACTAAGATTCTCATGATTTTTATCGATCAAGTATCTTCTTCACAATGAGGAGAGATACTAGGGGAAGACCGAGTATGATTTTCATGATCATTTATGATTTCATTTATTTATCCTATAATGCCTTCCAAAATAGCATAGGTAAGAAAAGGATTATAAAGAGGGTTGTTATAGACGTTAAATATTTTATCATCTAACACCAACATATCCTCATCATTTACAATCTCATCTTCCACCAAATCATTCTTACAAGCAAGAGGAGAATGGAAATTAGGTAAGGTGATATTTATAAATGTGTCTATGATTTCATTCTCTTGTGCTATAATATCTTCCAATGTAGGAGAGTTTATAGAAAAGGAGCTTTCAACAATCTCATGATTCTCAATGAGTGTATCTTCTAACATCGAAATACCTTCATCACATGTAGGAGAGATATTAGGGGAAGAGAAACCATGATCATCAGGATTGTCTATACTTTCATCTTCTTCTATCACATCATTCCCACAAATAGGAGATATGGGAGGGGGTGTAAGGAAAGCATTAGCAGTTTCACTCTCTTGCACTAAGAGACTCTCATAACCAGGGAATGCATTGAATGAATGAATAACTTGCTTAGTGACTAACTTTTTCTTTGCAAACTTGGAAAATACCAAAACTAACATTTTGAGAAAAGTAATCTATGCGAGAATGGAAAGAGACCTAAAATGAAATATAAAGGCCTAGAATGAAATGTGTAAATGCAGTTTTCAGATTTTCAACAAGGTAATTTACTGATTACACTATTTAATGATCTAAAAATGAAATGAAGCAATGCATGAAATGAACCAATTTAAGCTAGTTTTAATGAAATGCATGTAACAAAAACTCAACCAACTGAAACAAATAACCAATGGCTGTAAAAAAAAGTGTAGAAACAAGGTTTTAAATTCTATAAAATGTAGTTTCAGATGTGCACTGGAACTGGTTCACCCAGAGGGGCGTATGAGTCCTAGTGAGGGTTTTTTGCACAATTTTTAGTAAATTTTAAGTGATTTTTATGCTTTTTGATTATTTGAGATGCAAAAATGCAACCTATATTCACTTTCACTAACTCAAAAGTTAGAAACCCTAAAATTCCAATTAACTAATTCAAACCCTAATGCAAAGTCAATGCAAGCTAGATCTAGGATAAATAAAAAAATTAAATGTTCTAAATGCAGGTTCACCAAAATATAAGATAGAAAATGTCACCCAATGGTTTTAGGACCTTGGGCAACAAGATTTCTATACTCCACTTTCAAGGGTGCCCTAGAGATCTCAATCAAATGACGATATTGGGAGAAAGAGATCTAATAAGGGACTATCCTAGGGGTTGGTTGTAGACTAATGAGGGGTTCACCACCAAGATAAGGCTTGGAAAAATGTATGATATGCAAGATCTAATGATAAATCCTAGTGATGCATCAAACTTGGATAAATGGCCTATAAATGCAAATAAAACATAACAATAAATTGGGAAAGTATAGAGGAGTACCTAGAAACCGGAGAGAGCTTGAATGAAGACCTAAATTATTGAATAACCTTAAATTTAGGCCTACTAGGACTCATTCACCTAGATGGTTGAATCAGTCCTAGATCTGGGTTTCTTCATAGGAATAGGTTTCTAGAAAAAGGGTATTTGAATCTACAAAAATCCCCAAAATATTTGTAATGAAACTCATTCGCCACTTTTGGTGAATCAGTCCTATTTTTGTCATGAAGTGTCCCAAGAGAAGACTCTTAAATTGAAACTTTACAAGCCTTTGAAGATGGATCAAATAAGCACTTTTGCACTGAGTTATTGCAAATTAGATGGATATTTTACCCTAGATCTGAGTTTTTGTGATTCTTGACAACTTTTCATGACAACTTTGACGACATTTGCAACTTTGTAATTTTGGTACTTTTGAAGGCTTCAAATCCACTTTTTTCAATATATAAACCTACAATCAAACATGTAAAGAGGATAAAAAATTGTTGATTGTTAGTGAATAGGGGTTTTCCTTGGTCAAACCTAGTTTTGGTAATCAAATGTTGAAATGGAATGAAACAAGAATGAAGAAAGACGAACAAACAAAATATGATGTTGCAACTCACCAAGCCCTAATAATGAAGTGTTGAAAACATGTGTGAGATGGCTCCAATGGATGTAGATATTGAATCTTTCTTGAATAGGATAGATCTTGAATGAAATTCTTGCTTGAATCATGAAACACTACATCACAATTATTAGCTCAAAAACAAACATGATGCAGGAAGAATTTTACATGATGCTTGATGCTTGAATAATGCTCTAGAATGCTTGATAATCTACTCTTTAAGACTCTTGAATACTCTTGTGAATTATTTAATGCACTTGTAAACTCAACTTTTGTATAAAGATGCCCATTCAATTTACTAGGTCACTTGATTACTTTTTAGGAGAAAATGAGCGAAAGAAACTTGTATTTATACTCAATTATGCAAGAATACCTGAAATTACAACACTACAAGCTGACATCAGATCTAGGAGGATAAAATCCTACCAAAATTTTTAATTAATTTTGATTTTGGGCCACACAGGACCCATTCCTCCAACATGGAAAATGAGTCCCATTAGGCATAATTTATGGGACCATTTTAAAAAATGATTAGAAAGGTGTGAAACCAAGTTTGGGACCCAATAACTTAGGTGGGACTCATTCGCCAAAGGTGGTGAATGAGTCCCAGATCACTAAATCTAGGCTATACTACCTGAAAACACCTAATTTATGATTGGATGTTGATTTGTGTTGGGATTATCCTCAAAAAGATGCATTAAATGAGGCTTGTGGATACAAAATAGGGACAATTAAAGCATAAAGAAGCACACTTGTTGTCTATAAAACTATACACTCTTGAAAGGGAGGCAATTTCACACTTAATTTGGACCTATTTTGGTACCCTTGCATTAATTATCCTTCCAATCATCATTTATAGGCCCCTTAGAGCTATTATTTAGGATATCAAGGCTCATTTCCCTAAAAAATCCCATAAAATCACTCAAATCCTTGAAAATCCTGAAAACCCACCTCAAAAAGCTAAGGTGGGACTCATTCACCACCTTGGGCGAATGAATCCCCTTAGGTGGGACCCATTTGCCAAGGGTGGTGAATCAGTCCCATTTGGGGTCTTTTTCAAATTTGAGCAGGAATTCACCAATGTAATTCAAATTTTTGGTGGATGTTTTTCTTTGAGATCTAAATAATGGTCAATTAGGTGTTGATTCCTATAAAAGTAAGTTTCTAAGTCATTTTTATCATCTCTAAGCATTTTGAGAAAGCATTTTTAGAGGGTCAAGTATTGAGAATATCTTACAAGAGCATTCAAGTTTCAAGAGCAATTGAAGTTGAAGCTTTGGAGCAACATTAAAGTGTTTTTACAGGTCTTCAAGCTGACTTTCACTCAAGATCTAGCATTGTCAAGGGTTGATCATGGTTGCCTATGGTGCATCATGATGGATTCTAGGTTGGGGAGATGCAACTAACCATCAAGCCAAGTTGAAAGACTTGTTTCCTAAGTGATTCCATCATCCATTATCTCTCTACATTCAACCTAACGAAGTTACACACATCATTAGGATTTATTTGGGGTGATTAGAGATCACCACAAGTGAGTCATTCATCTTTATATTTCCATTCTTGCATCATATTCTTGCACATTAGAATATGATTGCGCCATGTTTTAGATTTCCTAGTCTTAGACACACTTAAGGCTAGGGTTTTCATGCACATTTCATTACTTTCATCAAGGTTTAATTACCAAACTAGGGGTTTGACCAAGGAAAATCCCCCATTAGAAAATCAAGTTGAATTCTATTTTGTAGGTTTTTTTCACAGATTCGGATTCTAAACTCAAATTAGAAGGAAAGGGAAAGTGTTGAAGAGTAGATCAAAACCTTCAATTTATGAAAAAGTAGAACAAGACTGATTCGCCAAGAGTGGCGAACGAGTCCTACTATAGCTATTTGTCAGATTTGTTTGCAGATTTTGATACCTTTTTTCTCAAAAAAGACTCTGATACAAAAACCCAGGTATGGGACTAATTCGCCCAGGTTGGTGAATGAGTCCTAGTTGGTAAAAAAGTCAATTTTTTTTAAATTTTAAATCTGTTTCTAGTCACTTCAAGGTTTCTAGGTGCACATTACTTACTTTTTTTCTTTTCTGTTCTATTTTTCTTGCATTTCTAAGGCATTTTCAAAGTCATTTTATTAAATTAGGGTTTCATCTTACAACTTGCATTGCATTGTCTTTTCCAAGTCTAAAATTGGTGGTGAACCCCTCATTAGATCTCATTCAACCCCTAGGATAGTCCCTTTGCAGGATTTCAATCTCCTTTACATTAAAATATCAAGGGTTTGTTCTTGAGTGAAGAGTGTGAAGATTGTATCTCTCCTCGTAGGTCCTAAACCCTAAAGGTGTAAGGGAGCTACTAATTTTCAGCTATTCACCAATTATTAAATAAATCCCTAGAAAAGTGTGAAAGTGTGTTACAACACTTTACAACATTCCAAATAAGGCATTAATGAGCCCATTTTTTTCACAAGGGCCCAAGACCTAATGTGAATATGTTAGACACATTGCAACATTAAATCAAGGGAATACTAAGTCCAATTTATCATTAATTATTCCTAGATTAAGAGAAATTGTACCATTTCCAATGAGGGAGGTCAATTTTTGTCACTACAGTAACTCACCACTAAGATCTACATTCCTTGTTGGACTAATCAAGATATACTCATTAGCTTCAAGGAGAAATTAATACTTTATTTGGAATCTTGCAAGTGTTGGTACTAAAAAAACATGAAACATGAATAAACTCACATAAAAACATGATGCATGTCTAACATGATGTTTGACTGAAATAAATGCTACAAATATTCTACTAATTATAGTCTTGATTGATCTTGGGATTAATAATTATGATCTAAATTGCTTTCTCAAATATTCTAGGACTCAACAAGATTTCAAATGGTGAAAATGACTTGTATTTATATGCAATTCTTTAATTTCCCAAAACCAAATACCGATATTTGACAAATTATTTTAGATTTTTAAATATTAAAATAATGACACTAAAATATTTCAAATTTAGCCAAAATAGGGTGGACAAGAGCATCGGGTGTCCTATTCTAGACCTATCCTTTTAGGACCTTAATTAACAAAAAATGATTGTTATATGTTTATTTTAATTTCCATTTCTAATTTTCTGAATAATAATATAAAATGGGAAAACTAAATGTGCTAGCACATAATTGGGTGCAACAACATAAGGGGGCTAAACCTAGTGTGAAATTGTCAAGGGTCACAATTTGTGATGCTACACTAACTACTTCTCACTGAACTAGATAACTCACTGTATTATAGGAGAATTGTAGTATTCAAAGGAGATTTAGAGAATGATATAAGATCCATTAAATGAAAAACTTTGGAGTAGATAAAGAGAATAATTTATAAAATCAAAGGAAAGTGTATGTTGAATAACCACAAAAAGAAAAATTATTGTTAGTAAGGAGCTATTGATATGAACACAAGATTCATCAAAAACCCATCACATGCAAATACCCACAATAAAGAATTAATTTGGTGAAGCTCAAAAATATGAAATAAAATATAGTTTATTTGGTTGTATTAAAGTTTTCTAGGCTAAAAAATTATAATCATCTAGATGGAAAGTATGAAATAAAATTATAGATGCCCTAAATTCATCTTTACTTCTTCATAGTAATTTTTCACAAATTATTTCAATATAAAATTCTTAAATAGTTGTCTACTTTCAATATTTCCAAATTTTCATTTGTTCCCCTAAAGTTAATTTACTAAAGTAATTAATTAAAAAAATCTTAATTCCTAACTAAATTTAATTAATTAACATGAGTCTAATTACTTGTTTTAGGTTAATTAACCCTTCAAAAATTCCTCTATATTAATTAATTGATTAATCCATGATTTGTTAAATGATTAATCTAATTAAGTATTTCTTTAACTTGTCCTCTATTATTTAATTCCACGTCATCATTAATCCTTTGCATTTTAATCTTAGTTATTAAATCCATCTACATGGTTTAAAATATTAATTATTATATTCTTATCATGTGTCCGCAATCTCCTTCATTCTCCCACGTGTGTGAGCATACTCATCTCACTCCTTTCTCCAACATGTGTGATAATGCTATCTTAGAGGAATATTTGAGTTTGGCCTCAACCCACTACATGCTCCCACACATGTGATCATTTTATGAAATTCCACTCTTTTTTGACACATGTGTGAGCATTCCAACTTGTAGGCATACTAATCTTCTACCTCACCCCTTGACCATTGACTAATCTCCACCTCAAATGATCACACATGTGTAAGAATAAATATCATTCCAACTCACATGTCACTTTCCTTCTTCTTATTTAATCATCCACTTTGATAAAACCACATCACCTTATCTTACATATTCCTCTCCTTTGTGAGACTTGTGACAATTCAAGGAATTCAATTTGTTAGACTTTATCCTAGCTTTCCATTCAAATTTACATTCTAAACTTTTATTTTCCTCCCATGAAATATATTTAATGAGAGGCCTCCCTTCCCATTTTAAACTAAACTTTCATTCTAATATTATAATACCATTTTATGAGATAATAAATAGCTCTTTTTTTGTCAACCTAGTGACATGATTACAAGGATCATCCAAACATCAACTTTAGTGAGTGTAGTGTCAAAAAAATAAATCCTTTTTCACACTTAATCTGGGTAATTGACATAAATTTGAATTAATTGTGTATTGGAATAGTGTTGTAATGTGTTGTAAACATTCATATTATTCTAGGGTCCTTATTTAATTAAAATGTACCTTAAATTATAGTTTGAAAGAGTGTTGTAAAGTCTTGTAACACACTTTCATACTTTTCTGGGGTTTATTTAATGAATTAAGCCTAATGGGACCCTTTTAATGAAATGTACTTAATGTGTACCATATTTATGTGTTGTAAAGTGTTGTAACACATTTTCACATTTATCTAGGATATTTTTAATTAATTGTGGTTAATTGGAGTTAATTTGTCCCTTTAATTCAAATTCAAACCTTATTTATGACACTTCATGAAGATCTATCTCAACACCAACAATTCAAATTTCATAACATTTAATTGGGACAGTTGAGGTCCTGGAAAATGGTTCCAAGACCCATTCACCCTAGGTGGTAAATGGGTCCTCCCTCTATAGGACCCCCCTTTATCAATTGATCCTAAATGAGTTTTTAGTGTTCTTTCCATCCCTTGAGGTTAGGTCCTTGAAAACTGAGCCAGGACCCATTCACGCTAGGTGGTGAATGGGTCCTCACATAATGAGGACCTCCTTTTCAAATTTCATTCTGGCAAGAATTTAATAATGTTTATCTCCAAATCTGGTGTCAGCTTGAATTATTTGAATTTCAGGGTTAATTCACATAGTTTCTCCTACCAATTTTATGAGACATCCTAATACTTTACAAGAGAATTATTGAGCAAATCAAGAGCATTTTCAAAGGTATTTAAAGGTATATTATCAAGGTTTATTGCAGAAATTCAAGATAATATCATCATGTCAAGGGTTTGATGCCCATACATGTTGTTGAGCTAAGATAGTGGATGTAGCATTAAAGATCTACTTGCAATAATTTTTTCACATCATATTCAAGGATTAAGATCTACGTTATTCATGGAAACTACATTCTAGATTGTAGATTTGCATTACAAGACAACATCCAAGGTATCTACATTTCATCATTTCACGTTTCATGCTTCAATTTAATTATTTCATCATTTGGTTTAATTACCTAAGAGGGGTTTGACTTAGGAAGATTCATATTCACTAAAAATCGACAAGTTTTTCTTCCCTTGAATGTGTGTTTGCAGATTTGGGCATGTACAAGATCATCGTGGAAAAAATAGGCCCTTAAGAGGCAATAAAAAGTCAAAAAATCAAAGTTAGACAACTTGACTTAAAAATTTGAATAAGTTATCTATATTATTTCAAAAAAATGTAAAATTAGAACCTGTAGAAAATTGAATGTAGTTTCAAAACTACTACAACTTTATTTTAAAAAAAAAAATCTATTTGTTGAAAATTTGAAATATCAATGCAGTAGTACTTAAATTTTAGGGTAAAAATAAGAAGTAGGTGTCTGTCTGACCACCCTAACCACAGTAAAATGATAATATATTTTTATAATATTTTAGATATAAGTAGAGGACTCATGTCCCGATGTGATACATATTTTTTTATAATTTTTTTCAATTCAATAATTAATTATGATTTTTTTATTACAACTTTAAAAAAATATAAAATTTCATTTGTCTAACCACCTTAACTTGGTCAAAACTTCATGAAATTCAATTTTTTTTTTTTTAATCCTATATTATGCAAACCATATAATGTGACACATGTTTTAGATTCAAAAAATGTCATATCGTTTGAAAGTTATAGATGTTTTTCAATCAGCCTATCAATCAGGACTTTATTCATAATTTTAATAGAAAATGAATAATAGTATTAAATTCAAAGTAAAGAATAATTTATATTGGTGGAAAGCTAAGAATATACTCTAAAAACCCTTTTCGTTTCATCAATTTTGGGTAAAAAAAAAGTCGTCAGCCACATGGGCCATCATATCACTTACATATCGCCACTTTTGGCCCATCATGATCCTACACATACCCATTTATAGGTTGAAGATCAAGTGGAGAAAATATTTGGATCAAAATTGTCAAAGTTGTCATTCAAAGTGAAAGAATGAATAATTAAAGCTACAAAACTAAGTACAAATTTTCATGAGCTAACAACTAGAAATATGAGAGTGCAGACACCAAGAAAAATAACCTAGATCTCAGTTTCATAAACCCTAATAGGGACCCATTCACCACTAAATGCGAATGAGTCCTTTGTACCCTAAAAAATAGGCTTCTTGTAGTAAGGTACACACCTCTTTGAGCTCTAAAAACTTTCCTCATAGTTGCTATAAAAATTAGGTATAATTTTTTATTGTTATTTGCATCTTTTGACTCTCATAATTGCATCAAATTATATAGTTTTTAGTGTGGGAAAAATCAAGTGGTTTATCATCTTGATTCATTTCATTTTGGTAAAACCCTATTTTCCCATTAATCATTAATGGTTAACCCAACATATTGAACATTGCAATTTTTTGATTTTTGAAGTCTTTGCATCTTAGATCATTAGATCTTGCATTCACTTGCATTTCATTTGCATTGAATTAAGATGCCATTTAGGGTTTCTTGCATTGCATTTAAAATTATATCTCAATTAGGGTTTAAATTTTCATTGTGCATCTCATTTAGACCTCATTTATTTTCATTTGAAAAAAAATAAAAATTGCATTTCAAATTAGGCCTTTGCATTCACCTTTTCATTGCATTTTCACATTGTAATTTTAGAAAAATTGAAACTGAAACTCACTACCTCAAATCTAGAACTGAACGATATTGTTGAAAGCTTGAAAATCATTAAAAAATAGTTTAAAATAACTTACCAGGACCCATTCA
The DNA here is from genome assembly GCA_007115665.2 of Sequoiadendron giganteum. NCBI lineage: Eukaryota > Viridiplantae > Streptophyta > Pinopsida > Cupressales > Cupressaceae > Sequoiadendron > Sequoiadendron giganteum. The sequence goes on along the minus strand of CM021108.1, from coordinate 231,043,961 downwards.
CTCTTACTGGCATCTTCTGGTATCTAAAAAAGCATTAAAAATCACTTTAAAATCCACTGAAACATCTCAGAAAAACTTAACCAGGACCCATTCTCCCTTATTGGTGAATGAGTCCCTATTAGCTACTGATTTGCATTTTCTGGACATTAAAATCTAAGTTTTTAGCTTTTGTTTGGTGCTACTACTTTCTTGTTTTAGTTTCCTTATTTGTTGTTTCATCAAATTCATTACATTTAGCTTAAATTGCTTCAGTGCATTGCTAAAATTCAAAAATTGTATCTACAACACTTCATTTTTAGTTAATCACCATGTTTAGATCTAAAATTCTCAAAATGGATAACTGTTTAAGCAATATGTGGAATTCCTTGTTCTCTTTGGTTGATGTTTCAAATTGTGCTGTTGGTAATGACCCTAATGAAATTGAACTCACTCATGCTCAGACAACTCCTAATGCAGGTCCTCCTCATGATGTTGACATCATTGTAAAAGATGATGACAACACGTAAAAATTCATGTATGATTTCCTTAACAACCTCGAAAATAATGCATCCTTTTATCCATCCATGAAACAACCAACACAACTTGAGATATTTGGTATTTTACACCCCGAAATAGAGTCATAAGCTAAGCCTAAGCTCCCTACCATAGGTGAACCTAGTTACTCTAGAAAAGAAAACAATAAACCATTGTATGTTAATAAAGTAACCAATACATCAATTAACCTTGAAGAGACATATGGAAAAGGATTTATGATCTTAAGAAAACAAGGATGTGATACAACAAGTGAACATGAAATTCATCAAATCCTAGGGAAAATACCAACTAGAGATACAAAAGGATTAGGATATCAAGATCCTCCTCCTGACATAAGTGTCCTCCTTAAAGAAACACCAATGCCTCGTAACAATGGAAATATTGTCTTAGATCCTCCCCTCGACATAAGTGTCCTCCTTAAAGAGAAACCAATGCCTCCTAATGATAATTATAAAGAATATAAGATAATATTGGGTCCTCATGCTCTATATCCACCAAGGGAAATTAGTGAATCTAGCAAGTGTAGAAGGACCTACAAGTTAAAGAAACTAAAATTCCCTTGTCCACCACCTGAAAATGAAATAAAATTACAAATTATTCTAAACCAAGAAATTATAACATTACCACCCATGAAAGAAAAGATAAGACTATATCCTAAAGGTGCAAATTTTTGACATTTTCGATACCATAGAACTCTTGGACATAGTATTGATGAGTGTCGTGCATTTAAATTAATCCTCACCAAATTTCACTTCGATGGTGATAATTATTATCGATTGATTGCATAGCATGCCCTTCTACTCCTTGTCATGTAATGGTTGCAAAATCACACCATTCTCACTATTACATGTTTTATATTCATTGAAAATAATTTCAAAACACAAAGAGCTCCTTCCCATCACCTATATCGAATCATTCTTATCTTTCACTAAGTGGGGGAAAGAATTAGATAGTCTTGTCCTAGTAATGCATTTTTTGCTGTCCCTTTGGCTAGTTGTTCACCTTCCATTTATATTGACCAAGATTGGGATGCAGATGACCTGCTTTAGGTTGAATCACATGTGCCTTACTAGTCTTTTCCTTTTCCTTTTTCATGTTTTCTTTTTGCATGTGTGTAATGTGATCCCTCGTGTTGTTTCATTTGATGTAACTCTCTCTTTTTGTACATTCCTCAATATGTACCTTTCATTATTTTATGTCATGATAATTTCATTTGTCTTATTTTTCCTTTTGGGGATGATGTAAGGCATTGAGAAATTCATGTCTCTTCCATGTTGACCCAAAATATTTTTCTCTATCTTTTTCATTTGTCTTGTGTTTTCCTTTTGGGAATGACGTAAGGTATCAAGACATTCAGACCTCTTCCATGTTGACCTGGAAGGATTTTTATTTTTTCACTCTCTTTGTGTCATTCTTCCAGTTCTGTGAGTATTTGGGGAATGGTGACAATTCCATGCTCTATGAAAATATTTTAGCACATACATACTGACCACAAATCCATAGATCTCTTATGTATTTGTGGGGGAATCCCTTCTTTCCTATTTCATGACGCAACTTATTTCAAAAATATATGACTTGGCATAGGGTTTTCTGAGGAAAGCTCTCATTTCTTAGGCAAAACATTTTGCTATTTTAAATCAATTACTCACAGTAATAGTGTAGAAACCACTTTAAAGTGGGGGCATACATCGATGACATCTTCTGACAAAATTTCATGGTGTGATTTTTATTTTTTCTTGTGATGTGTCCTCTTCTTGGTGGTGTCATTGGGTTTGATTCCGTCCAAGAGTGTACAATCTACCATCATGGCATGATGCGAATGAGGCATCCCATGAGTGGTGATCTGACACCTTGACTTGTCCTCTCTTGGAGACATTAACCATAATGGTCCCTAAGAAGAATACCTTTACACAAACAAAGAAAAAACCCCTTTAACAAAATTTTACACTACAAAAGCATTTATAAAAGCATTACATTGTGGTGCCTTATCGAAGTTGTCAGGAGGATAACTTCAGTATGGTATGAGAGGCTAATATGATTCTATAATTTTCCACTTCATTGGGATCACTAACCTAGTGGATAGAGTGAGGTTCCACTACCCCAAAGTGAGCATCATATGGAGAAAAAACCTAGTTGTGTTCCACATCATGTTTGGCCATCGAAACTTGATACTTTTTCTTTGAAAAAAAACCTTGTTCCACATCACATTGGGATAGTTCTGCTTGATCCTTTTGTTTTTCTTTATTGGCCTTTGACAAGGTATGGTTATGTATGTTTGTTATTTTTGTATACTTAAGAATCTTGAATTTCTACTTTAGTGTGAGTTTTACATGGGTTCATCCTCTCACTAAAGTGGGGGAAAAATGTAGTGTCTGAACTATAAATAAAATAGGTAAGTGGGATGACTTCCTCCTATTCTATCTAGTTCATTCAATTATGTCCTAAGAACCTTAATTGGATTGACTATCAACCTCATGAGGTGAGTCAATTCACAATGAGGAGTACCTAGGAGGGGGTTCTTTTTAGCTTTAAGGGGTTCACCACCAAGCAAATGCTTGGAAAAGACAAATGTTGGAAAACACAATGTGATATGGAAAATGACCTAAACTAAGCTAAATGAGAGATGCAAATAATAAAAATATGCAACACCAAGTTAGGGTATGTGTACCTGGTAAGTCTGGAGATGATGTAAGGATTTTGGAAATAGAAAGAAGTTTCCTGAATATGCCTTGGAGGACTAAGACGTCCAAGATGGTGTATTAGTCTTGTTGCTATTTTTCAGGGCAAACACAAAATCTTTAGATTTCAAAACCAGATATGAAATAATCTCCGAAAGATGTGCTTGGGAGGACTAAGATTCCCAAGGTGGCATACTAGTCCTGCTTTGAATTTTTGAAAAGTCTGAATGTGGTCTTGAGCTTCGAGGTCTGCACTTGCTTCTTTTTAGATCTCAGGTTCTGAAATTGTCAGATCTGACTTGTAGGTGAGTCTCTGTGAAGATGACAACTTTGCAATGAAACTTTGAAAATATTTCATTCCAAATGATCTTCAAGTCTTCAACCTAGATCTACAAACACAAATATGCAAGATGGGAAAAACTTGTTGATTGTTAGTGAATGGGGGTTTGCCTTGGTTAAACCCCTTGTTGGTAATTAAACCTTGAAATGAAGGGAAATGATGAATGAACGTGGAATTCTACAACTCACCAAACCCTTGTAATGGCTGAAAACTTGTGTGAAATTGCTGCAATGGATATAGATCTTAAATTGCTTTCTTGCTTGAATAAAAAACCTACATCACAAATATTAGCACAACAACACACATGATGCAAGAATAGCCTTTGACATGATGCTTGATGAATTGCTCTTGAATGCTCTTGTGAACTCAATTATGCTATAATGAATTCTCTCACAAAATACTTAGATTGCTTAGGATAAAAATTAATGAATGAAACTTGTATTTATACTTATCTATGCTTAATATCCCAAAATTATATCACACCAAGCCAACATATGAATTGACTAAATGAAGGAGGCTAAATCGTACCATAATTTGAATTTAAATCCCAAAAATAACTTGAGGACTAAGACTCCCTAGGTGGCATCTTAGTCCCAAGTGATGAAGCTTGGGGCACCGACACCAAAAAGGGGCCCAATTAAGATAACTCAAGATTAGGGTCCCGAAACCTAGGGGGACAAAGATGCCCTAAGTCGTGTTTTAGTCCTGACCAAAAATTAGGGACACACCAATCATAATTATTGGGAAATAATTTATGTATTGGATAATGTCGGGATTATCCAAAAAAATATTCCATTCATAGGGCTTGTAGACATAAAATAGGACCAATTAAGCAATAAAGTAAGGCGGGCCCAAACAAGTGTGAAAATGCAAGGGTGTGCATTTTAATACACTACATTTCGCCCCTACTTTAGTGAGAGGATGAACTTGCTTCAAAATCACACTAAAGTATCCAACCACACAATCAAGAGGGGTTTAAATGTACAAATGTTAGTAAGATAGGATGAGAATAATCAAGAGGGTGGGCAAGCTCCAAAGATCAAGATCCTATGGTAGACTAATATAAGCACAAAGGAACATGCTTGCGGATGATATATGAAGCCAAAATCAGATCATAAACATACACCATCAAAGAAAAGAAAAAGGAAAATAACTACAATGGATCAATCTTTGAATGATCATCCAACACGGTGGACTGAGTCTAGGCTTGAAGAGGGTTTACAAGTGGAACACGCTGTCCACTATGCAAACAAAATGCACGCTCACAAGGGCTAGTGGGAGCTATTTTTCTAGTAGGTGAGCCCCAAGGGGACCATATCAAATCCATACCTCCATGACTTTAATAAGGTACAAAAATGCATGCTCACCAAAGCTACTGAAGCTAATTGTTCACTAGGTGAGCCCCAATAAGTCCATATCAAATCCATACCTCCATGACTTTAATAAGGAAAAAAGCAAAAAATGCTCACACGGGCTAGTGAAGCTAGTTGTTCACTAGGTGAGCCCTAGGAAACCGTATGAAAGCCATACCTCCATGAATTTAATAAGGCACCACAATAAAATGCAACACAACAAGAAAAAGATATGTTCAAATGGATTTTGCTTAGTTCATGTGAGCTCTTACTCTTAGGGGAAATCATTCCTAATGTCTCCAAGAGAGGACTAGTCAAAGGATAAAAGATTCACCACTTAGGGGATGTAGTGCTTCACATCATCACTAAGGGGACTCAAATATGCTAAGATAGGTCACACTCTTGAAGGACATTACTCCCAATGTCACCACAAAGAGGAAAACACATCGTATGAAGTAAGAAAATTGGATCAAGGAACACGAAAAAGGAAAAATGCAATCAAAATAATGCCAACGTATGCCCCCACTTTAAAGAAATTTCTAACACCATACTATGAAAAATTACTTTAAAGTAGCCAAAAGATGAAAAGGAAAAAGAGGGTTGCCACCCAAAAAAACATAAGGGATCTATGGATTTGAGGTTAGTATCTGTCTTTTCTAGAGTGATATTAAAGAGCTCAGAATTGTCATCGTTCCCCAAATAAACACAAAATTTGAAGAATGACACAAAGAGAGTGAAAACAAAGAAAAATCCTTTTGGGTCAAAATGGAAGATATATAGGGTGTCTTGACACCTTCTGTCATCCCCAAAAGGAAAACACAAGACAAAAATGAAACGATAAATGAAAAGATGAAGAGATTACGACATATAGAAGAATGAAGGTACAAATAGAGGAATGCACAAAGAGAGAGAGGACATCAAATAGAACATCATGGGGTATCACAATACTCACATGCAAGCAAAAGAGAAAATGAAAGTAAAAAGAAAAAGAAAAGATAAAAGACTAGTAAGGCACATGTAGATCAACCATAGAGTAGGTCATCTGCATCCTAGGCTTGTTCAATATATGTGAAATACAAATAACTCACGAGAGGGATCACATCAAGTGTTGTACTAGGAGAATCATCAAGTTCAACACATGGTGAATCACTCGACAGTTTAGGAGGATCATCATGGGTGTTATCACTTAAGCTCATGGATGAGGAAAATAATGAATTGAACTCATTATGATATTCCTCATCGATTTTAACTATTTCCTCATCATCATCCATGGTAACCACAATAGGAGGATGAATAATAATATCCATATAAGGTTCTAGTCCTTGTTGTGTTTAATTTATAGTCTCCGGTAAGAGAGGAGGCTCATCATTTATTGCTTCTATCAGGTTCGGATTTTGATTTTCAATGTTGTTCTCGTTATTCATATTTTGAGCAATAGCATAATGCCTATGCCTACACTCTTTAGCATTGTGGTTTCTTTTATTAAGATTTTAAAATTGTGTGTGTAGGAGGGGGTTGATCAACCATAGGTTCCTTTTCGTTGTGTGAGGGAAGAAGAGAAGAAACCATGGAAGGTTGTTCGACCACTTTCTCTTTGGATTTATAAATTTGTTTAGGAGGTAGATTAGGACTTGTTTGGTTTTCTTGAGGTCTCTTGTAGGAAACATGTAAGCGTTTTTTCATGGATGGGTATGGGTTTGTTCGAAGTCCTTTAGGTTCGGCATTGTTTTGTTTAGGTGGTGAAGGTTCAAGCATGGGCGGAGGTCCGATCATGGGTAAAGGCATGTTTTCAAGGGATAGATTGGTTATGCATTTTTCTTTGAAATTTTAGTAGGATAGGAAAAGGGATTATCCACGCTATCTTATAGGTTCCATGGGCTTAGGCCAAAAATAATCTAAGGAGAAATTCCCATGAGAGGATGGGGGTCTAAAGCCACTATGGTTCATGATGAATACTTCATTGTCAACTAGAAAATTTAAGAACTTATGGACAATGGATGAGACCGCATTCATGGAGTGAAGCCATTTGTAGCCTAACCTCAAACAAAATTGGTCTGAATTAGATATAATATAGAATGATACATTTGATTTCTTTAGTCCTAGTTGTAAAGGGAGTGTGATTGAGCCCATCGTAGCATGAGAAAAACCATCATGCATTTTAATCCATACTTTTGGTTTATCATATCTATCTTGAGTGAGTTCATGCACACATAAGAGTTCTTCTATGATTACATTCTCTCCATAGATGGGATCAATTAAAATCCTAGGAGTGTGCTTGTTATTGATTCTTCCAACTATGTAAAGAGGACCATCAAGTGAATGTTTAATTGTTTCTTCTAAAGAAAAAGTAATGTCAATGGTTCTTTGTTTACAAGGCTCGATGTTAATTACTCCTATCATTGTATCAATAATAATTTTTCATTAATATCCACATGAATTTTTTCATCATCATCCATAGGAATTTGTTCATGATTGCTTATATTTTCATCATCCATCTCAACATTCATCATACTAGGCTTAGTTTCGCTAGCCTTAACAAATGAAATATTATGGTTGGGCATGGGATTGGTAAATATTTGAAAGTTTTGGATAGGAGGAGCTACAGACTTAATACCTTTGTCATTCAAACCTCCAATTATGATATGATTGGAATCAATGAGGTCTTGCATAAAATGTTTCAGATGCTTGCAATGCTTTGTTTTATATCCTTTTTGTTGGTGATAAGCACAATAGGAATTGTGTCTAAAGCTCAAAGGTAATGGTTTGCTAGGGTCAAGTGGTCGGATGTGAGGTAAGGTAAGCATGTTTTTGTTTAAGATCTGGGTCATGATATTGTGGAGTGTGTCGAGTAAGGGAGTAAATTACCTTTGCGGATCCCCAAATATATAATGAGTACTTTCTTTATAGCGGCTACTTGGGTATCGACTAGTTGAGTAGGTTGAGAGGTGGAATTTAGTTGAAGGAAAATCTTAGTTTGTCTTTTGAAATATTGATAAGTTTTTTGGTTTGTGGATTCGGACTTTTTAGGACAAGTAGAAGTGGTTTTTGGCTCACTACTACCTAGAAAATTCTAATAATCACAAAGGGCAGTGCATAGGTGCATGAAGGAAGAAATTTTTATCATAGTGAGCTTATCCCTTATCTTATTTTGTAAGTTTTCTATGAACATCTTTTGGAGGTGAGAATCAGGAACCTTCACATTGATTTGGGAATAAAGTGATTGGTAGTGTGAAATAAAGTTAGTGACTTTTTCACCCTCATTTTGCTTGCATCTCATCAAATCGTCCAATGTCATTTCAGGAACCATGTGCACTTGGAAATGGTTAATAAAGGCCTCAACAAGTTCATTGAATGAATGAATTTAGTTGTTCGGTAATACAAAAAAAATTCCAAGGGAATGTCTTTCAAGGATTGAGGAAAAATTTTAGCCAAAAGTTTTTCCTCAAGGATAAAGTCACTACAAAAAGTAGTGAAGGCATTAACATGATTAGTAGGATCTCCTTTTCCTCTATATTTCTCAAATCTAGGGATGTCTATACATTCTAGCACCATAGTTCTCAATATCTCCAAGGATAATGGGTTGCTTTTGATATAGTATGAAGGTGGACCATTTTGATTTTGATTTATGGTAGAGAATTGATGTTGAAGGGATAAAAATCTTTGTAAGAGGTGGTTAATGATAGGATAAATGAATGGATTACTTGTGGGAGGAGGTATGAGATTAGATGCCACAAAGGTGTAAGGAGAACTAGTGGAAATGTGTGAGGTAGGAAGGATATTACTAGTTGGTTGCATCATTGTTGTCACTTGAGGAGTTGTATAGGTGGGAATAGGTTTTATGGTTGAAGAGGGAGGAGTTTTATTTACTCCTTGTGCATTGTTTGAAGTTTGAGCACAATTAGTGGTGGAAGGAATATGTTTTCCAAAGATGTGAGATATGTTACGTACAACTTATAGTCCTTCATCACTTTCCATCACACAGTGAATATTGTTGGTGTAATTAAATGTGTTGTACCTTGTCCTAGGTCATGATTACACCTTAGTTAAGTTTACTTAGGGACCACATAAGAGGTAGTTGGAGATTTTCCACCTTTGGTGGACTTATCATATTATCACCTCCAACTTTCGTGGACATATCATGTGATTACCTCTCCACCTTTTGTGGGTGATCCACCATTTGTGGTGATTATCACATTATCAATTTTCCACTTTAGGTGGAGTGATAGCTTTTCATAGTTGTGTCATCTCATAAGATTACAACACTTGTCATAATATTATGCACTCCTATGTACTCACCTTGGCTATATAACTCAGGGGTCTCTCTAATTTGTACAATCAACAATCATCTCATATCATTGAATCATATTGATAAGAATCAATTTAGTCTTGTCACATTCCATTCTCTCTCTTCTTATGCTTTCCTCTTGGTCCAAAGATCTTGGCAGCCATAGCCAATTCTAACATGGTATCAGAGTGGGTTGAGTGTCATTAGAAAGTCTTTTTCTGAAGAGAGATACCAGATTTGGGGAGGTTCCATTTTTGACTCTTTATTGCAAGTTCATATCAAAGCTTTCTGGTGCAAATATGAGGTCACCATGATGTCCAGCCAGGAGGCTCGAGAAAATCAGATTTGGATTTTGTTTCACTCAATTTGATCACAATTTGTACTTTTGGCAAATAAAGGGTCGAAATCTGAACTGGGTATCTTTTAGATTTTGCATATCTTGCATAGATCTACAGAAAATCGTTGTCCAAAAAGTGTCACACGTCATTTTTCTCTTGGTTGAAGTGTTCGTTTTTGGCAAATGAGATATTGACAGAAAGCTAGTTTTGAGCACTTCATAGTGGTGTAAACCATTTTTTCAGATTTTGTCATCTACACAAATTTGAGGTTATTTTCATCATGGAGGCAGATGTGAACATTCATCAATGCATGCACTATTTCCTTTTTTGTGTGCACTAGGTTTGCATTTTCTTTGCATTTCATTTCAGTTCCAGATCATTTCTCAATCAACTGTTGCTTCATAGATTCCAGAGATGTGTCAGTTTGTGAGTTTTCCAATGTTCCTTGGCATCAGGTCTGCTGTTGCTTTATCATGACTCCACCTTGAGTCAATGAGTGAATCACATATGGTTTTAGTAGCAAACAAAAGTATCTTTCCTTTCTTGCTAGATTGAGGATTCCAGTGCTACTCCACAATGTACTTCTAGTGCTTCTCTTGCAGCAGATTATCTCATTATGGGGGGCTGAATGGTCTCTCTTTTCATCCTTTGTGTGGATGGAGATTGATTGGATTTGTGATGGATATCATTATTGTATTTCATCTCTCTTTTTGGGAGGATTTTTTTCCCACTAGGTTTTCTCCTTTTCTTCATTTGTTAGATATTTTACTTCATTGCATTGCATATGTACATGGGTACCTAAAATGGCCTAGTTGCTGGGACCCATCTTGCATTGTTTTCTTTTGTGTACATTCACCCTAAGTTGCACTTAAGGGTAGGTGCTGGTGTAATTAAATGTGTTGTACCTTGTCCTAGGTCATGATTACACCTTATTTAAGTTTAATTAGGGACAACATAGGAGGTAGTTGGAGCTTTTCCACCTTTGGTGAACTTATCATATTATCACTTCCACCTTTTGTGGACATATCATGTGATTACCTCTCGACCTTTTGTGGTGATTATCACATTATCACTTTTCCACTTTAGGTGGAGTGATAGCTTTTCATAGCTGTCTCATATCATAAGATTATGACACTTGTCATAATATTATGCACTCCTATGTACTCACCTTGGCTATATAACCAAGGGGTCTCTCATTGTAAAACAATCATCTCACATCATTGAATCAATTGATAAGAATATATTTTATTCTTGTCACATTATTCTCTCTTCTTTGTGATTTCCATTTGGTCTCAAGATCTTGGCAGCCATAGCCAATTCTAACAAATACTATCTATAGCAGGTATAACAGTGTTGAAAATATTTTCAATACTCACATTATCTTGTAAGTGGGCTAGGTCTTCATGTATTTTTATTATGTTTTCTTGAGAAATATTATTAGCCATTGTTTGAACACTTGGCATAACACTTATAGGTAAGGTAGGCATGGAAAAAGATGTGTCAAAGGTATGATCCATACCTAGTGAACTAGTACCAACACCAGAAGTAAGAGAGCTTGATAACCCAAGATCCATAATGAGTGTTTTATCATGGGATTCCATGAGTTTAATACTTTGACTAACCACAATATTAGTAGTAGGACACCAAGTACTACAAATCATACAAGGAATAAATTATAGAAAGTGCAATGAACACAATATACTATGCTCGCAATTATGCTTGAAATAAAAGAAATTGGGATAACAATAATTTTGGAAACTGAAACAAAAAACTGAAAGCAACCCACATAAATGTTAGTGTTTCTTAGATCAGATCATAAACAAAAAGTACTTAAATATTGCAACACATAAGACAATAAACATAGAAAGATACCCTGGGAAAACCCTCCTCTTGAGGGAGAAAAACCCAACAAATATTTCTCTTATAAGGTAGAACAAGAGCAGAAATCTGCTTACAACTTAGGCCCAACAATGGCCAATAATTGATACAATGAAATCACACCTCTCCTAGATGCAAGATATACAAATGAATGTGATCTTCCTTGAATTCAGACTACTGCTATGAAGGTGTGAACTTCTACTCTACTTGCGAATTTACTTGATGAACTTGAAAATATAATGACAATAGAAGACCTTGTATATATACAATTTAGGCGCCTCCTCAACCTAGGTCGGCCCTCTATGAAGAAACATAATGAATGATAATTACAAGGTAGGTCAGCCCAAGTAATAAGCAATTCATGTGAACCATTATAGGGTCGGCCCTTTATGTTTGCCAAATGCTATTAACATAAATTAAATAGCTAAAAGGCTACCATTTAATTTATGGTTCCTTCTTGAAGCGTGTGCAATGAAGTACAACCCTAAGCTGCTATAACATCAACACTCCCTCTCAGCTAGGGATGATACTTCCACTTGCACATGACACATCATATCAATATGAAAACAAATAGAATATCACCTCAACGTGATATCAACCATCATGGCTACCTCCATAGATGGTATGTACAAGTGCTCATCACTTAATGTGATGTTGTCACCTCAATGTGACTTTCACCATGGCTCCTCCAGAGGGTGAAACACAAGTACAAGTAAATCATGATGGATTCCCTCATGTGATGCTATAATGGAGTCACACACATGACATCCACCATGGCTCTCCTAGAGGGTGGAAACAAGGGCTTTCACCTCAAATATCAAAGAGAAATGCAATACCAAGGGCTTGCACCTCAAATCTCTCTCAATAGAGAAATGCATTATCAAGGGCTTACACCTCAAATCTCTCTCAATAGAGAAATGCATTATCAAGGGCTTACACCTCAAATCTCCCTCAATAGAGAAATGCATTATCAAAGTATTTCACCTCGAACTTCTCTCAAAGAAGAATTCATTAAACAAAGGAACACTGATACTGAGACTCCCTCTCAACTAGAACTTCATTCTCTACCATATCAAGCTTGTCTCGAAGGTACACAATCATTATCCCAAAAAATGCTTGATGAGAATGATTGCCATTTGCTCATCAGTACTGATATACCTCAACTGAATATTTTTCCTCAATACCATATCTCTGATGTAGTGGTATGCTTAGTTTTGTCATGAAACACAAGGAAAGACAGAAAGCTTCTCAAAGCTTTGATTAACACAAAGGATGACAGTTGGCTTCAATGATTATTCAACCAATCCTGCAAGGAGCTTTCGAAGCCACACTACTTCTCGAGCTGCCACAAAAGACTACTTCCTACTGTAACAGGATATCATCGTAGACATCAACTAAGACAACATCCAAGGTAACACAACCATCTTCTTTAGGTTTAGTAGGCTCCCTCTGAATCTTCAATCACTTGCATCAACCACTTGACCAAGATTGCCTGCAACACTTGCTTTAGAGAAATGGTTTCCAACACACACCTCTATAGAGATTTAGGGTTGTCCTCTTTGACCGCATCCCAGATCACTCTATTCTAAAAAGGTTTGCGGAGCTACCAATCTAGGTTGATTTGAGCAATTCAGAACCCAACTACTGAAGAGGTACTTCAACAATTTAACATCCAGCCTTGCAACATTGCAACCCTTACTTATTCTCAGTGAGTCATAGAACTCCCTCTTAAGGTTAATTCTTTCTCTTCGAGAAAGATGTCTTCAGCTAATCACTTAGCCTCATAGCTACAAGTAGAGTCTCCATCCTTCAACCTATAGGATGTATCAAGCTCTTCTTGAAAGCAATCTCTTATGCTTCTTGATTTATCCTGAAATCATTAATAAGAGATTACTAATAGTTCATGGAACTCAACTATCTCAAATAGACATACCATAACATGATTGACTATCTCAATAGCATGAATTAGTAGCTATAAAACAATTCATGAACATTATTCAACCATGCAATACTTCAAAATCTCCTGAGTAATAGGTAAATTATTCATCAATCATGACATGTCTTTCTTTCAATTTCTCGGAAGAGCTAATCTCAAAAGACAAACTTCACAAATTAGCATGATCCTACTTGCAATGAATAAATCTAAAGAATCTTATCACAGTGATCACTATTTACTGGTCACACATAATCCTAAGTAAATAATGTTAGATTTGCACAACTCAACAAATTGAATTTTAGCCTAGAATAGTAAATACAATCAAAACAAAGAATACTTATCTCTTAAATATTTTGAAGGGTGGACACAGTACGATATGCTGCTCTTGCACTTAGTACACAACCTTCACAGCTTGAACATAGGCCCATGACTAGAGTAGAAATTCACTAGAATCATTTTGGGGAGAGATCTCAATCACATCCACAAATGAAGCATGCTGATTAGGCTTGGTAGGACAATCCTTCGCATAGTGACCAAATTTGTCACATCTAAAGCATTGAAAATGAGAGAGGTCCCATTTCCTCTTGAATGCAGGAGCACCATATGACCCATTATCTCTATTCCTCTTGAAGAATCCTTTCTTCGATGAATGAGAGGTGAGAACATGTAAATCTTCATTCTTTGAACTTTGACCAATGCCTCTAGCCGCCAACCTCGACTCCTCTTGAATGCAGTCGGCCCTCAATCGATCAAACTTGGGAACTTTTAATCTCGCATTGATTCCTTGAATGTAAGACTCTCAAGATAAGGGAAGACCATTAAGAGACAACATGGTCAAATCCTTGTCATCAACAATATGACCAATGGTAGAGAGTTGATCTCTCAACTCAAAAATCTTCATGAAGTAGGTGATGACAAATTCTTCTTCTGCCATCTTGACGTGATGAAGTTGTTGCTTCAGAGCAAGTGCTTGACTGGTGTTGTTGATTTTGTACATCTCTTTCAATGTATTGAACATTTCTCTTGCTGTATCCAACTTGAAGACAATCAGAACAACATGATCTTTGACAGAATCAATCAACACTTTCTTTGCCCTAGTATCTTTCTTCCTCCACTGCAACTTCTCTTCTTCCTCCTCAGGTTTGGGAACTTTTGTTTTCACAAACTCAGCCAAATCATTCTCTTCTAATGTGAGCATGATCCTGAACCTCCATGATGGGTAGTTCGAAAATCCTTCGAGTCTATCCTCGATTTTTAGACCATTCACCATCTTGAAATTTGAATTAGGAGATAGACTGAAAAAGATTAGAGTGAGTGCTGCAAACTAAATCTGATCACGATCTTTTTCAAACCTGCTCTGATACCATTTAATGTTTCTTAGATCAGATCATAAACATAAAGTACTTAAATATTGCAACACATAAGACAATAAACACAACAAGATAGCCTGGGAAAACCCTCCTCTTGAGGGAGAAAAACCTAGCAAATATTTCTCTTATAAGGTAGAACAAGAGCAAAAATTTGCTTACAACTTAGGCCCAACAATGGCCAATAATTGATACAATGAAATTGCACCTCTCCTAGATGCAAGATATACAAATGAATGTGATCTTCCTTGAATTCGGATTGCTGCTATGAAGGTGCGAACTTCTGCTCTAATTGCAAATTTACCTGATGAACTTGAAAATATAATGACAATAGAAGACCTTGTATATATACAATTTAGGCGCCTCCTCAACTTAGGTCGGCCCTCTATGAAGAAACATAATGAATGTTAATTACAAGGTAGGTCGGCCCAAGAAATAAGAAATTCATGCAAACCATTATAGGGTCGGCCCTTTATGTTTGTCAAATGCTATTAACATAAATTAAATAGCCGAAAGGCTACCATTTAATTTATGCTTCCTTCTTGAAGCGTGTGCAATGAAGTACGGCCCTAAGCTGCTATAAAATCAACAATAAACATAGACAAGCAATTTCAGACCCTGAAAATTGAAGAGTCAAAGTCAACATGGACTAAGATACTAGTAAGGGTGTTTTAGTCCTCCTAGTGAGATTATGAAGTTCCAGGGAGTGAAATAGAGAAAAAACAACAAAGAAAGGATTCTGAGAAAAAAAAACCTAAGAGGGAATAAGATGCTAGGAAGGGAATTTTAGTCCTAGTAGAGGTTTTTTCTAAGAAAAACAAAAAATTCTGGCTTGATAACAATTTTCTTAGGTTGCCTACCTAGGGACCTGGTGTTTGAAAATAGGAAATTGTGCAAATCGATGCAAAGAAAAGTAACTACTAACAAGAAATTGAATGCAATTTTTTAATTTTCAATGCAATAGCAATGTTTCTAAATATAATTAAGGGAATGAACAATGCACTTTTTAGTTTTTCAATGAAATGGAAATTCAAGAAGGTAAAAATCGCATCCTATATGCACTTTCACTAATGCAAAAATAGGAAACCCTAAATGTAATTTAACTATTGGAAAATGCAAGAAACCCTAGATGCACTTTCACTAATGCAAGATGCAATGAATGTAATCTAGATCTAGAACTCTTAAAGGAATCCAAATAAGAAAAAGAAGAATGTTCAAAGAAGTCGGGTTCACCAAAATGAATTGTAAATAAAATAGGGAAATGGGATGACTTCCTTCTATTCTATCTAGGTCATTCCATTATGTCCTAAGAACCCTAATTGGATTGAATTTCAACCTCATGAGGTGAGCCAATTCACAATTAGGAGGACCTAGGAGGAGGTTCTTTTCAGATTTAAGGGGTTCACCACCAAGCAAATTCTTGGAAAAGACAAATGTTAGAAAAAACAATGTGATATGCAAAATGACCTAAAATAAGGTAAATGAGAGATGAAAATAATGAAAATATGCAACACCTAGTTAGGGTATGTGTACCTAGGAAGTATGGAGATGATGTAAGGATTCTGGAAATGCAGAGAAGTTGCCTGAATATGATTTGGAGCACTAAGACACCCAAGATGGCATATTAGTCATGCTATTGTTTTTTGGGGAAAACACAAAATCTTCGGATGTCAGAACTAGATATGAAGGAATCTATGAAAGATGTGCTTGGGAGGACTTAGATTCCCAAGGAGGCATATTAGTCCCTCTCTAAATTTTTTATAAGTCTGAATGTGGTCCTAAGCTCCAAAGCCTGCACTTTCTTCTTTTTGGATTTGAAGTTCTAAAACTGCTCGGTCTGACCTATAGGCGAGTTTCCATGAAGATGACAAATTTGCAATGCAACTTTGCAACTTTGAAAAATTTGCACTCCAAATGATCTTCAAGTCTTCAACCTAGATCTGCAAAAAAAAATATGCAATATGGGAAAAACTTGTCGATTGTTAGTGAATGGGGGTTTGCCTTGGTCAAACCCATTGTTTGTAATGAAACCTTGAAATGAAATAATGAAATGAAGGGAAATGGGGAATGAACAACATGCAATGCTAAAACTCACCAAACCCTTGTAATGGCTGCAAACTTGTGTGAAATGGTTGTAATGGATATAGATCTTTAAATGCTTGATAGATCTTGAATTGCTTTCTTGCTTGAATCAAAACCCTACATCACAAATGTTAGCACAACAACACACATGATGCTTGAATCTTGATGATGGCTCCAAATGCTTGATGAATTTCTCTTGAATTCTCTTGTGAACTCAATTATGCTATAATGAATGCTCTCACAAAATACTTAGATTGCTGAGGATGAAAATGAATGAATGAATCTTGTATTTATACTTATCTATGCTTAATATCTCAAAAATTATATCACACCAAGCCAACATATGAATTCATTAAATGAAGGAGGCTAAATCTCGCTAGAATTTGAACTTAAATCCTAAAAATGACTCAAGTAGGACTAAGATGCCCTTGGTGGTGTCTTAGTCCCAAGTGATGAAACTTGGGGCACAGATATCAAAAAGGGGCCCAATTAAGATACCTTAAAATTAATGTCCTAAAACCTCGAGGGACAAAGATGCCTTAAGTGGAATTTTAGTCCCGACCAAAAATCAGGGACACACCAATCAAAATCATTGGGAAATCATTTATGCATTGGAGAATGTCGAGATTAGCTAGAAAAAGATGCCATTCATAGGGCTTGTGGACATAAAATAGGACCAATTAAGCCATAAAGAAGGATAAATAAAGCAAGGTAGGCCCAAACAAATTTGAAAATGTAAGGGTATGCATTTTACTACACTATAGTGTCGAAAAAAGTAATCCTTTTTCACACTTAATTTGGATAATTGACATAAATTTGAATTAATTGTATCTTGGAATAGTGTTGTAATGTGTTATACACACTCACATCATTCTAGGGTCCTTATTTAATTAAAATGTACCTTAAATTATCCTTTGCAAGAGTGTTGTAAAGTGTTGTAATAGACTTTCACCCTTTTCTAGGGTTTATTTAATGAATTAATCCTAATGAGCCTCTTTTAATGAAATTTTCTTAATGTGTACCCTTTTTAGGTTTTGTAAAGTGTTGTAACACACTTTCACATTTATCTAGGGTCATTTTAATTAGTTTTTGTTAATTGGAGTTAATTAACCCCTTTAATTCAAATTTAAACCTTATTTAGGACACTTGTCGAAGATCTATCTCGACACTCACAATTCAAATTTTATAACAACTAATTGGAAAAATTAAGGGCCTAGAAAATGGCACCAAGACTCATTCACCCTAGGTGGTGAATGGGTCATCCCTCTAAAGGAACCCCTTTATCAGTTGATTCTAAATTGGTTTTTAGTGTTCTTTCCATCCCCTGAGGTTAGGTCTTGGAAAAATGAGCAAGACCCATTCATGCTAGGTCAAAAATGGGTCCTCCCTTAATGAGGACCCCCTTTTTGAATTCCATTGTCATGTGAATTTAATATTGTTTATCTCCAAATATGGTGTCGGCTTGAATTTTTCTAATTTAGGGGTTAATATCCTAATTTAGTAAAAATAAGGGATTAATTCACATAGTTTCTCCTGACAATTTTATGAGACATACTAATACTTTACAAGAGCATTATAGATAAATTCAAGAGAATTTTCAAAAGCATCTCAAGGTAGATTATCAAGGTTTATTGCAAAAATTCAAGATTATATCATCATGTCAAGGGTTTGATGCATTCATACATGTTGAGCTAAGATAGTGGATGTAGCACTGAAGATCTACTTGTAAGCTTTATTTCACATCATATTCAAGGATCAAGATCTACATTCTTCATGGCCACTACATGTTAGATTGCAGATTTGAATTACAAGACAACATCCAAGGTATCTACATTGCATCATTTCATGTTTCATGCTTGAATTTCATTATTTCATCATTTGGTTTAATTACCTACAAGGGGTTTGACTTAGGAAAACCCCTACTCACTAACAATCGACAAGTTTTTATTTCCTTGAATGTGTGTTTATAGATTCATAGGTTGAAGATCAAGTGGAGGAAAGATCTGGAGCAAAATTTTCAAATTGTAAAGTTGTCATTCAAAGTGCAAGAACAAAGAATTTAAGCTAAAAAACTAAGTACAAGTTTTCATGAGATGACAACTGGAAATCTAAGAGTACAAACATCAAGGAAAATAACCCAGATCTCAGTTTTAGAAACCTTAATAGCGAACCATTCACCACAAAATGTGAATGATTCCTTTGTGCCCTAAAAATAGGCTTCTTGCAGCAAGATACATGTTTGTTATTTTTTGTGGGAACCAAACTTAATCTCACCACTTACCCTATCAATCTACCAAAATTCAATGGTTAGTAAGGGTAAGGATTGTCCAACACTTAAATAAAGGTTTTGAGGCCCTTACTTCTTCACTTCGGGCTCTGTGAAACCAAAGAGGGTGATCCCTAGCAATGCATTCATTATAGTATCCTTATGCCATATATCACAAAAACTATTGTAAAAATAGATGATTCTCACACAAATTCTCCATAAGTGACTATATCAAAGAAGTTGGATGCTTCTCAAGTATAATTCATACTTAGAGAGTGAGGATGAAAAAACCTCATAACTTTGTAACCCCTTTATAGAATTTGAATTGATGAATGGGTAATGACTGGGTAAATCAACACACCATGATATAATGACTTATCCTAGTCTAGTGCCTAATCCTCAAACTGGAGTCAATATTAGTACATACACAACATGGTAGTAATTTCCAAACCAAAAAATATATGAAGCTTTGAAATGCTGCATTACAGTACTTAAACATGGTGTTCTAATCCTTACTTCTTACTAGCATCCTAGTATTTAGCTCAATACAAATTTATAGCTATATTCAATTATCTACATCAATTCCTTGAATTAACACACAAGAATAAAGCCATACATCCATCTGAAATTGATAGAGATAAATAAGATAACCTTGATTATATTACTCATAACTTTTAGAACTAGTACATAGGAGAGCAAAACGGTGTTGAAATTTCTATATTATTACTCTATATTGCTAGTATTACCATCGATATTACATATGGATATTGATAGACCAAAACTCAAGATAAATTGCTAGAATAACCTATAACCCTCCTTTTATCCCTATGTGTCTAGAAACCCAAATATATCAATACCCAACCTCTCTATCTCAAGCCCTGTAATCCCATTTTTAAATACATGGGAGCAAAAAAGAAACAAGCCGAGATACCATTAAATTTTCATTTTAGGGAAAATTTCACCCTAATTTTGAAGATATTCTCCAAATGGTTATGCATAATCATTTGAGAATGAGGGGAATCAAAAGACCACAAAATTCATGTAGTCAATTGAAGAAGATGAGCCAACCCTCCAAAAGGCACCGTTTGTTGATGCAACATTATCGAAAACCTGTGTCCACATAGACCAAAGAGGATTCTCCAACAATAACGGAGGCAAAAACCTACACACTTCTTAGAAAAAGAATATTCACCATTGAAAATAGGGAGTCTAGCACTTCACCATTACACCAACCAAAAATATTTCCACATCATCATCAAAGACAAAAATTAATATGCATGTTGAAGAGGACGAACACAATGTAGTTGCAATCGTGTCATGAAAAACAAAAATTAGGCCGAGACACTACTGTGATTCGTCAGCATCAGAGTATGATCACGGTCTACGTGCTCATGTTGAAACTAGAGGAGCAACTACTCCTCCCTTGTCAGAATCCTCATATGGTATGAGAGAAAGCATATAGTGGCTATACTCTAGGTCAATATCTCCTTCATCACCCAAAGGGCTATCAAAAATCTCAATAGAAGAGTCATGCCTACCCAGATAAGGCTTGTGATACTTATTCTTTTTCTTTTCCTTCTTATTTGTCTTAACCAACTCTATCCCCTTAACTTTCTTTCCCTTTGGTGGTGTGGAAGCCCAGATGCCTCATGCTCAATGACAAAAATGTCTTCATGAAATTAAAGCAAACTAAGCCTTATTAACCTCGTAATAGGTTCATGAGAGACACCTGACTTACCAATCCCTTGAAAACACAAGAAAATAGCCACCCGCCAACTATGAAAAGACACACCAGCCAGAAACCCAGAACCAGAACATAAAACCATCAAACCCAAGCAATTCAAGCAGACCTAGAGAATGAAACTTTCACAATAAGAAATGCATGAAGCATAATAGAGCATTAATGAAAACCAACCTACCAAGAATAAACACTTGAACACTTCTACAATTGGATATCAAAAACTCACACGCCACCTTGTTTTGGCTCACACTTCACCATTGAGGAAGAATGCAAATGGTGAAAAAACTAGTAGGCAATCTACATTAAGTAAAAAAATTAGGAGTGTGTAGCCATTAATGATCAAGTGGTGCCTCATGTGAGCGAATTGACAACTTAGGGGAAATTTTTTGTACCTGGGTCATCGATCCTTGTGGATTTAAAACATCATCAATGGAAATCATCAAGCATCTTTTCTCACCTTTATAACCCATGCCTAAAAAAAAATGATATTATCATAGAAATTTACCATGTTTTACTTTTAAATTCATTAGTCTCCTCTAATTTGGGAATTACCATGCATCAGCACCCTGGTCCGTGCTCATTTATTCATATCGGTGAAGTACAAAGAATTGAAAAAAGAAGGAACAAAAATTCACAATTCCATCGCCTATCGTGGATCTTCCTTGACCTTCAAGGGTTCAATCAACGACAAGAGAACTGACATGATGCAATCACAATCATTAGACTACTATCCTTCTTAGAGATATTCATCTCACATCATGCATCCCTCATACACTTTACCTCTCACAAGTTCTAATAGTGATGTGAGCATTTACGCGATAAGTTCTCAGTTGTCAGATCTAAGAACACATTCCCTTTTCCATCACACATCGCTGATTCATGCTTTGTTCTCTTGATTACATCAGAAATGGGAGATAAGGCGATGGAGCAAGTTTAAGATACATGCGCCTATGTGAAAATCAAAGGAACTAGATATATCACTCACAAGAGCAACTCAAATTAGTGAAAGAGAGCCTGAAAAAATGACCTCATCACTCATCGTGAATTTGAAAATCAAATCTTAAAATGGATCCATGAGGAGCGATAGGAGGATAAAAAAAGAGCACCAAAGGAGATTGTGTATCACTAATCCATACCCAAAAAAACATGAGAAATTAGTGATACAAGAGATACCAGCGATAACATGCAAAACAATTCCATCGTGCATCACTAATTTAATATTGATCATTCAAAACCCATCTGCGATGTACAAAATGAAGGAGACATCACTCATTTCTTATCGCACATTTGAACTTAAAACTTTAATAGTTATCAGTGATGAGCGATAAATGAGACAGTGGATGAGACCTTAAGTGAATAATTTATGCATGTGCCTGCAAGTTGTTTTAAAAAGGAGAATTGCCTAGGATGATGAATAAGGGTCCTTAGTGAACATCAAAACACATTTTTCAAAGGATGTAAAGGCCAAACAAGCTCTATCGCTTAATGTTGTAAAATAAAATAATTCCATACCTAGGCACAAGGGGCCGGTAGTTTCATGAGTTCGAATGACATAAGATGTTTTAGGATGACTGAGAATAGGAAATAAAGGGTCAACGATAGAACATAATACTGACCAAGTCAAAGACTTAGGATTTGAAAATAGAGAAAGAAGATTCCAAGGCAAGAGCCATGAGAAAAACCATTAGTCTAGGAAAATTGAAACTGGCTAAATTTTATAGAGTTATAAAAATGGAACCAAAATTTTAGAGGTTCTATCAGCGGCTCCAGATGGGGAGATCCATTCCTTAGGGATAGAGCAAGATTCCAAAATTTTGGGTGAAGTAGACCAGACATAGAGGACCAAAAGGCAAGAAGTAGCCTAGACTGAGCAAGAAAACCAAAGCAAAGTGAACCACATATGTACAATATTTACATAAGTTACAAAACCATGCCAAGAGATCTAATTTCAATTTTTATTTAGGCCTCATCTAATATTCAAGCTTTCACTTTGCATCCTATAATTGTACGAGACTTCAACTTTATCTGGTGGCCCCAGGCCATTACACATTAAGACTAATACTTTCCTTTATCAAAAACTTTGTTTTCCACTATCTGTACCATGCTAAAGATGATAAAATTATCATGAATTATCCACTTTCTTATCACACTGCATATACTAAAATTATCCAGCACATACATATGTTTGAATGCATTTTTATTCTTGTCATTCATATCCAACTGATAACTGTAGTCAAGCAATGATTGGAACACACAATCAGTGTAGCACTCTATCTGATTAAGCTTACAACCATATTCCACCAAATGTCCATCCAAGTGGACAGGAAAAGTGAAGTATTCATAGTCCATCTGATTACTGAAATCAAATTCATTTTTCCCTTTAAAATGAAGACCCTTATATATACTCCTTTTAGGAATCCCATCCAGGGGAACACACTCCAACCCTTTGAAATGATACTGCAATTTCAATTCTAGTATTCTAGGGTCATAACCATCTGATTTTTTCCCTACGCCAACCACACATTCACTTTGTGTAATGAACACAAAATGCTCATATACATGCTTCTGTTCAAATTGGTGTTCATATTTATTCAAGCAATATACACCAATTATGCTGCCATCTATTCTACTTTCTTCATAAAATGATTCATCAGACTTCATATCAATCTTGTTCTCATTTTGTTTATGGACGTCCCTACAAGTATCTTTATCCAAACTATCCCAAGCGTCAAAGAATAACTTCATTTTAGGTTCATTAATATAGATCAGTTTACCTCTTGTATCAACAACCATCTCAAAGCAGGATGTTTCATAAGATGAGCTGAATATATCAAGAGTGAAAAGGCCCATAAAAAAATTCCCAGATGTTTCTCCTATTGGTAAATGCACTGGCTTTGATATAAAAAACTTGTTACAGCGTGATTGTTGCTCATTTGCAACCATACATGTCTCTTGATTTACTTCCCTGTCAAATACAACCCTGTCCATATTTGCTAAGACACTCACATATTCCTCTTTTGTTTTATATGGATAGTCATAAATAACTGAGGATTAATTCTGTTGGTTAGTGACACAACTCTCATCATTATTAATAGCATAACTAGATTGGGGATTTTGAACACGCATAGTCTTATCCATGAATTCATTACCAACCATGCTATTAGCATCTTCCAGTTTTTATATAACCAAATTGCATTCCAAGAATTCTTAACATGCATGATTTTTATCTACTGGTAAGGAAAAATCCTTGTAATCAATGATGTTTTCACACCGCTCAGATATGAAGAATGCCTCTAGATTACCTTCACAAATAGATTCACATTACTCATAAGAATAATTAGAGCTCTCATTTTAATTATCTAGGTTATCAATTTGTAAACACACATTAGTAGTACTTGCAGATCTACCAATCTCTTCATATGCATCACTGGATAACTTTTGATCCTTTGAAATATCCTTATCCATTGGGTGAATAATAGTGTCTTCCTGAGATTTTAATTTTTCATGTAGTCATACTTGGCCTCCTCATCAATTTTGATCTAATCAATTATTTGATCAAAATTTTGAGGCTTCAATTCCTTGGGAAAAGTACTAAGACTTGGGTCATAAATGTCACATAATAATTCAATACATACTGGATCTACAAGTCTCAACCCTTTAGGAATTTCTAACAGCTGATCCCACAATGTTGGTTTACAATTTCTAGGAGATTCTATTTTTTGCTGAAATCACATATTTTTAGAAAATATAATGTTTTAATCCTAAAAAAGTTCCATTTTAAGGATTCCAATTGAAGAGGGTTTGATCAAACCACCTTAGATCAAATCCCCTTGGATAGAACTACTATAGTTTTAAACCATACCTATAACAAAGTCTCCTTTACACCTATCAAAATGCTGATAAAAAATCACTTTTCATTTACCTTTTGGGGGATCAAATGAATTCATTTAAAATTTATTTCAAATGATCATGGTAGTTCTCATAATGAGCTATCCAATGAATATAATTTTAATATGTTTTGGTTTTATTATGTATTTGTTTTTTAGCTTTATTGAACATAGGTTTTTCACCAAAAATCAAGATCTTTGTTCTACACATGTGGAAAAACAGAAGATTATCATTTTTTTTTTTTGAAAAATATGAATGCCCGAGATATTGAATTCCTTGATCCAACAAAAAAAATAAAAATTTGATACATAGAAAAAAAATTGTGTTATACGGTCCGCCTATGTCTGAATTGTAATTGGTTTGACTTCAAAACTTGATTAAGGAAAAAATATTCAATAAAACACTATGAAATCAATTGGAAGCACTAGATATGATAGTTACAAATCTAAATTAAAAAAAAATAGAGTTTTATAATTCATGGAAACAAAGTTATGTGTTATATGGTGAGCGTCACTCCTTAAAAATGGTATTTATTGAAAAAAACTAGTTTCCAAAGGAGATGGAAAAAGAAGTGCAATCCGATTCAAAAAATTCGAAAAAAATATATTTAGAATCTATAGACAAAATTTTACAAATCACTAGTTTGCATCATCTTAAAATTCCTCACAGTTTAGCCACTATAGGTGTTCAAAAGTGAAGATTTAGTTAGAAAAAATCAATTAAGTGTCTAGTTTGGCCAAAAACTATAAACCAGTATTGTGGGATCACCCTAACAAGGAATCCAAGAACCTTGATAATAAATCATATGGTGATTCTCCCTCCCATATTTTCATGCCAAACAACTTTTTAACAAAATATAGCTGATCAACATTACTTACACTTTGCTAACATTCATCATAGATTTTGTCTATGATCATCATATTGCAATGATAAACTTTCAAAAGCATCATCATCTTGATCTCCTTTTTCATTTATATGGTGTGCTTTAGGATGACTAACACTTGCAGCCATATATCCCTTAGCCATTGAATATCTCATATTATTTTCAATATCCATTTCTATTTTATATGCATGTTGCAATGTTAATGGCTCTTTATCTCTCAATAGATAGCCCATCTTACTATCAAAGGCAACCATATACACAATTGAACATTCTACATCACTGGGTCTCACATTTTCAGGAATTCTTCTCAATGCTTTCATAAATTTGAGGTTGAAGGTTGGAATCAGTTGCTCTTCATCCTTTTGGATTTCCCTAAAAAATTTCCTCAATACATTATGATTAATCCTTTCACCAATTTGTTCAATGAATTCTACCATTAAGTCCTTCCATGAACGGATATAACATATTGGAAAATATGAAAACCAATCTTGGCATCTCCCTTAAGAGTTTGAAAAAATATTTCATGAAAATATCTTGATGATCTATCTCATAATCCTCTAACAAATATGAAAACTCCTTCAGATGGTGAGATGTGGATTTTGAGCTTTGACCCTTGAAGTTTGGAAAACGTTCCCTAAATTCATTAGGAACATGATTTGGGAAACCTTGAATACCATTGAAGGTTAATGGTGTATACCCTCCCACATAAAAATGTCTTGGAGAATATGAAAAGGGTTGCATACTCTTCACACTTACAAGTGGATGATGCATTTTCTTACAACCCTATTTCTTTCTTTCCCTATTAAGTGAGTTAGATTTTTAGTTAGTTATGTTGGTTATTTTTATGGAAATATAACTTAATCTCACCACTTACCTATGAATCTACCAAAATTTAATGGTTAGTAAGGGTAAGGATTGGCCAACACTTAAGTAAAGGTTCTGAGGCCCTAACTTCTTCACTTCAGGCTCTATGAAACCCAGGAGGGTGATCCCTGGCAATGCATTCATTATAATATCCTTATGCCATTTTATATCACACACTACAATAAACATAGATTATTCTCACACAAATTCTCAATAAGTGACTATATCAAAGAAGTTGGTTGCTTGTCAAGTATAATTCATACTTAGAGCGTGAGGATGAAAAAACCTCATAACTTTGTAACCCCTTTATATAATTTGATTTGATGAATGGGTAATGACTTTGTAAATCAACACAACACAAGATAATTACTTATCCTAGTCTAGTGCCTAATCCTCAAAACGAAGTCAATATTAGTAAATACACAACATGGTAGTAATTTCCAAACTAGACAATAAATGAAGCTCTAAAATGTTGCATTGTAGTACTTCAGCGTGGTGTTCTAAAACTTACATCTTACTAGCATCCTAGTATTTAGTTCAATACAAATTTACAACTATATTCAAGTATCTACATCAATTCCTTGAATTAACACAATAATAAAGCCATACATCCATCTGAAATTGACAGAGAAAAATAAGATAACCTTGATTATATTACTCATAACTTGTGAAACTAGTACATAGGAGAGAAAAATGGTGTTGAAATTTCTATATTATTACTCTATATTTCCAGTATTACGACCAATATTACATGCATATTGACATACCAAAACTCAAGATAAATTGCTAGACTAACCAGTAACTCTTTTTTTATGCCTATGTGTCTAAAAAACCAAATAAATCACTACCAAACCTCTCTATCTTAGGCCCTAGAATCCCATTTATAAAGACATGGGAGCAAACAAGCGACAGGCCGAGATACCATTACATTTTCATTTTAGGGAAAACTTCACCCTAATTTCAAAGGTATTCTCTAGACGGTTATACATGATCATTTCAAAACAAGGGGAATCAAACGATGAAAAAATTCATGTAGTTAGTTGAAGAAGACGATCCAACCCTCCAAAATGCATTGTTCATTGATGCAACATTGCCAAAAACTTGCGTCCACATACACCAAAGAAGATTCTCCAACAATAATGAAGGAAAAAACCTTCACACTTCCTTCAAAAAGCATATTCATTGTTGAAGATATAGAGTCTAACACTTCACCATTACACCAGCCAAAAATATTTCCACATCATCACCAAAGACAAAAATTCATATGCATGCTGAAGAGGCCGACCCTGATGTAGTGGCAATGGTGTCATCAAAAACAAAAACTGGGTCGAGACGCTTCTCTGATTCATCAAAATCGGAGTATGCTCATCCTCTATGTGCTCATGCTAAAATTAGAGGAGAAACTACTCCTCCCTCATCATAATCCTCATATGGTACCAAAGAAAGCAGATAGTGGCTATACTCTAGGTCAGTATCTTCTCCATCGCCCGAAGGGTTACCAAAAATCTGAATAGGAGAGTCATGCCTCCCCAGATAAGCCTTGTGATACTTGTTATTTTTTTTGCCTTCTTCTTGGTCTTAACCAACTCCTCTCCCTTAACTTTGATCAATTCTTCAGAAACAATTCGGCTCCTTAGATTGTAGGTTCTCACAACACCACCCTTCTTATTTTTCCATGTGCTTTTCCCTTGACCTTTGGTAGTGTGGAAGCCTTGGAGGCCTCATGCTCAGTGACAAAAATTTATTCTTGAAATTAAAACAAAATGATCCTTCTTGACCTCCTAATGGGTTGATCAAAGACACCTGACTTACCCATCCCTTGAAAACATAGGAAAATAGCCAACCACTAACTATGAAAAGACACACCTACCAGAAACCTAGAACCAAAACAGAAAACCCTCTAACCTAGGCAATTCAAGAAGACCTAGAAAATGAAACTTTCACAACAAGAAATGCATGAGGTAGAATAGATCATACATGAAAACCAACCTATCAATGATAAACACTTGAACACTTCTATAATTGGAGATCAAAAACTCACATGCCACCTCGTTCTGGCTCACACTTCACAATTTACGAAGGCTGCAAATGGTAAAATAAATCGAGAGGCAATCTACATTAAGTAGAAAAATCAGGAGCATGTAGCCATTAATGATCAAGTGGTGCCTCATGTGAGTGAGCTAAAAACTTATATAAACAACTTTGATCTAGGCTATCGATCCCTTTGGATTTAAAACATCATCAATGGTGATCATCAAGCATCTTTTTCTGGCCTTTACAACCCATGCCTAAAAAATGGCAATATTATCATAGAAATTTTCCACATTTAATGTTTAACTTGATTAGTCACCTCTAATATGAAAATTACCATGCATCGCCACCCAAGTTGATGCTCATTTATTCATATTAGCAAAGTACAAAGAACCAACAAAAGAAGAAACAAACATTCACCAATCCATCGCTCGTCACGGATCTGCCTTGACGTTCCAAGGTTTAATCATTGACAAGAGAACCAACACGATGGAATCACAACAACTGGAGTATTGTCCTTCTCAGAGATCTTCATATCACATCATGCATCACTAATAGAATTTACCTCTTGCAAGTTCTAATAGTGATGCGATCACTCACGTGATAAGATCTCAACCATCGGATGTAAGACTATATTCCCTTTTCCATCACGCATCATTGATTAATGCTTCATTCCCTAGATTACATCAACAATGGGAGATAAGGCGATGGAGAAATTTTAAGACACATGTACTTGTGTGAAAATGAAAGGCACAAGAAATATCACTCACAAGAGAAAATCAAATTAGCGAAAGAGAGCCTAAAAAAATGACCTCATCGCTCATCACCAATTTGAAACTCAAATCTTAAAATGTATCCATGATGAGCGATAGGAGGAAAAACAAAGAGCACCAAAGGCCATTATGTATCGCTAATCCACACCACAAAAAACATGAGCAATTAGAGATACAAGAGATACCAGCGATAACATGCAAAACAAGTCCATTGTGCATTGCTAATTCAACATTGATCCTTTAAAACCCATTTGCATTGCGTGAAATGAATGAGACACCACTCATCACTCATCGTGCATTTGATCTAACAACTTTAATACCTATCAGCGATGAGCGATAAAGGAGAGGGTGGATGAGACCTTAAGTGAATAAATTAAGCACGTTCCCACAAGTTGTTTTGAAAAGGGGAACTGCCTAGGATGATGAATAAGGGGCCTCAGTGAACATTAAAACCAATTTTTCAAAGGATGTAAAGGCCAAACAAGGTCAATCACTTAACCTTGTAAAATAAAAGAATTTCAGACCTAGGCACAAGGGGTGGGTATTTTAACGAGTTCAAATGACATAAGATACTCTACGATGACCGAGAATAGGAAATAAAGGGTCAACAATAGAACATAACACTGACCAGGCCAAATACTTAGGATTTAAAAATAGAGAAAGAAGATTCCAAGGTAAGAGCCATGAGAAAAATCCTTAATCTAGGCACACCAAAACTAGCTAAATTATACAGAGTTATAAAAATGCAACCAAAATTTTAGGGGTTCCATAAACAAACACCTCTTTGAGCTCTAAAAACTTCCCTCATAGTTTCTATAACAATTAGGTATCATTTTTAATTGTTATTTGCATTTATTGACTCTCATAATTGCATCAAATTGCATATTTTTTAGTGTGGGAAAAATCAAGTGGTTTATCATCTTGATTCATTTCATTGTGGTAAACCTTATTTTCCACCTAATCAATGAGGGTATGAACTTATGTTCATAATAGAAGCCAAATCTATTCATGAAAGTTTTTGAAGACGTAGAATGTTTCTAATTTGGTAGATGTGATAGCCCCCATGCTTAGGATTCTATGAGTTTAAAATTCTTAGATAAATACTTACACTTGTACACAAGACACATAGCATGACTCACACATATACATAAGCCATATGTGGAGCACAAATGGAGAAAACATGAAGCATACATAGAGCATACATCAAGCATACATGAAGAATACCAAAAATTTGATGATGCATCACTAAGACTATCTAAAGTAAACATACAAGGAAACAATAATTTTTTTTGATTTATCAAGGTGAAAGAGATAATTATATGAAATAATTTCTCACCACCATGTGTTGTCCCCAAAAAATAACAAAGATAAAAATAATTTAGTAAATGAATTATTAAATAGAGACAAAATAATGTAATGAGTCAATTGATTTCCTTAAACTGAGAAGACATGAAAATATATAGGGGATTAGTCAATATGAAAGAGAAATAATGGATAACACTAGCACTAGCTTTCTCTATCAATATTAGTCATGTAAATCAAAATATTCTTTTGGATAACGGGATATCAAGCTATGTTATGCTAGGTTACCATTAGTGTGACAAGTCAAGTCCTCTAAAGAACATAGTCTAGAAATTTGTGTGATGCTAGGTGATAATGTGTTATTAACACATCAAGGAGCATACAAATGAATAACATAACAAGGGGTGAGTTATAACCAGGTCTCAAGGGGAATTATGAAAAAATTTCCATAGAAGAGCACACAAATGAGCCAAATATCAATAGGAAATAATGAAGAAGGGTGCATGTGTGGATGCACATATGCATATGTAATTTTACCTCCTTAAAATATTTATCATGCATAGTATGTACATATATTAAAAAAAAGAAAAATGGGGAAATATAAGAGGGGATCCATAGGAAGGATGCACACCTCAAGAAAACATTATCTCTAGCCCCCAAAATATATGGGAGGACAACCATACAAAATTATTGTGTTGCTACCAAAGATGTTAGAGTATGTCACAATGTGATGAAAGTGGTTGCTTGATACCATAATAATGGAGACTCAATCAAAATGATGTAGAGAAAATAATGTTTACTATGAAAAGTGAATCAAACTTTAGTTATTCTCATTGTGTCTTTTTCTTCGAAGATAGGAGTGTGAAAACATGTGCCATGAAGGTTTTTATTTTTTTACACAATGCTAAAAAATTACTAGTGGAGTGTCCAAGTGTTCAATGATATGCACAGAAATGAAGTGTTGATTGACCAATTTGTGGAAAAAAAATGTTTTAGAAGAGGAAGAGTGATCAAGAGGGAATTGAATAGAGCCATGAAAATACATTCTTATTGAGATATAAGAGAAGAAGTAAGTGGAGTAGGAGCCAACCCTTTTTTTTGTGGAGAGAAGTTTGATTTCTGAAAAGAAGAATCCATTAATGGAAAAGGGGATGTAGATAGAGGGGAAGGCTGTAAACGTAAAAATTTATAAAATTAAGGTATGAGATCTATAGGTATCTTAAATCCTTGTCACATAAAACTTGAACCATTTCAATTATATCCATGTTTATAAATAATTTTGAAACCTATCCCATAATATGTTTGTAAATTAGAAAAACAGGGAGAGACCACATTACTAATCTTTTCTAAATGAGAAGTGTAATCATATGTTGAATAAGAAGGTATGTCATCATGGACACACGATGATAATGGTGTTTTCGAATTTATTGAGGTATAAGAGGTTGGAATAGTAGATTCAAGTTGTTTAGAAGTAGATTGGGAAAATGAAATAGAAGCCACCTTTAGGATCTCAAGATTAGATTGTGAGATTTTGTATTCTCTAAAAAAGGAGGGTATAAAATCTAGTGAACCCCAATCATCACCTAAATTTATAGCCAAAGATGAAGCACTATTTGTATCACCATAGTTGTTAGCAATAGAGAATAATAGACCATCTATTGTTGAAGGAATCAAATTACTTAGATATTTTATCACATGAGGTTGATGTTTGGCTTCTTGTTGTAAGTAACGATTTCACTCCAAAGACACATTTCTTTGGATTAAGTCTCACTTTGAATTGTTCCATTCTTTTGAAAATTTTAGATAAGATATCGATGTGTCCTTCTCTAGTGTTAGACTTGGCAAGAAGATCATCAACGTAATCTTCCATGAATGTATGCATCATATCATGAAAAATTGTTGTCATTGCTCATTGGTATGTAGCTCCTGCATTCTTCAGCCCAAATGGAATTACGTTCCAACAATAGGTACCCCAAGGACATGTGAATGCTATTTTATCCTGATTTTCTAGTGTAATATTTATCTGGTTGTATACCGAAAATCCATTTATTAATGAGTACATTGCATGTCCAATAGTCAAATCAATAATCATATCTATGTTTGGCAAAGGGAAGTCATCTTTGGGACATGCCTTGTTCAAATCCCTGAAATCTATACAAATTCTAATCCTTCCGTCTGGATTTGAAATAGGTACGATATTGGAGATCCATTCTGCATAGTCCATGGATCGGATGAATCCAACATCCAAAAGCTTCTTTAATTCCTCTTTAACCAGTAATGCAACATCTGGATGCATTTTTCTGAGTTTCTGCTTCACAGGTTTTGCCCTTGGTGTAATATATAGATGATGCATGATGAGATCTAGATATAATCTAGGCATATCCGCGTAGGACCATGCAAAACTGATTTGATTATTCTTGAGAAATTATGTGAATCTAGGTACTTCCTCCTCTATTAGAGATGCGACCAATTGCAAGATTTTGGGCTGCTCTGTAGAACCTATGTTGAGTGCCTCTGTTGGTTCAATTAGAATAGAAGATCTTTCTTGATAATGCTCTGGAAGAGTGTCAAGTTTCCCATCCTCTAGCGCCTTTGAAAGGTTTTCACCATTGGATACACTTTTTATTTTTCTCTTTTCTTGATCTAACACTACCTTTGTTAGGTTTTCACCATTAGATCTTTCTTTTATATTATTTATTTCATAGCTGAGAAACTTGGCACTTTCCTGTCAAAGACTCTGATCTTGTGATTCCCTGGTGGAACTTGTTTCGGGTTGGGAGGAACAAAGAAAGTTTATGATGGTTTCGTGATTGGGAAAAGTTGGGACATCAATAGGTGTGATTTGTTCCCAATCAATGAGTTCGGGATGGACCAAAGGAAATGGATCATTAGGATGAGTAAGGTCACTGGTTGTTAGGGTCATGATGCTATCGTTAACGTCTTCATAGGGGAGGTCTAGGATGGTATCCTCCTATGAATGATCTGTCTCACTTTGAATCGAATCATTTTGACTTGAGTCATGATTACTTTGTAGAACGTAATCAAGCAGAGGCCTTGAGCTTTCCCCTTGTAAGAATGTGGGTGTGAATTTGTGTATGATGTCCACCCTTTTCTCTAAGATGAAATTATCATCAGAGAAGTCATCCCATTCATATTCATTAGAGTTAGTGTCAGAATTGTTTGCTTGAATTCTAAGAATTGATTTGGTTAACTCCTCCTTAGACATTCTTTGTACTACTTCTTCCTTTGTATATTCACCATATCCTAACCCAGTTTTATCAGTTGGGTGCATTATTTTTAGTTGGACAGGTTCAACAATACCTTCTTTCCTTTTACTTATAGGGCCATTTCCTTCATAACCCATTTGTTGCATGATATCATAACCTTTTCCGTACTGTTCTGTGGGTAACTTGACATGTTGTACAAATTCTTCTTCATCTTTATAGAGCCAATCAAGGATAGCTCTATCTTCTATTTCAGTTTCTTTGATAAATATCCCATTAAACTTGGTGATGGGAACTGAAGCTGAGGCTAAAGCCGTTGTAGCCTGTTGTTTGGATGTTGATGGTTGACCATGGGATCTTGGAGATAGAGGTAGATTAGAGAGAGATAAAGAATATTATCCCACTCCATTATCTTTCAATTTTAGCTGAGTGCCAAAATTACTTATCATTTCACTTGCTTGTTCATTATTCTTGGAGGTAGAGATGGCCAAGGCCTCTCTATTGTGTGGGTCGAGTGTGTTTGGAGTTGATCTTAAGTTAGAGCAAGTTTGATTGCTAATGTGATCAGCAGGTATTGTTACTTCCTATCCATCATATGGAAACTTCAAGCATTGATGATAAGTAGATGGTACAGCTTGCATGTCATGGATCCATGGACGACCCAAGAGTATGTTATAAGTTAGATCCCGATCTAGAACCTGACAAAAGGTATTCTTTACAACAGGTCCCACTTTGATTGGTAGCATGATGAGTCCTTTGGAAGTCCTTTCCTCATCATCATATGGCTTGATTGTAATTTTCCTCCATGGATCTATAGATTTTGTTGAATATCCCAAAGCTAGGACCAATTTCAAAGTACAAATGTTTAATCCGGCTCCCCCATCTATGAGGACACATCTAATGTGGGCTTTATGAACCATGACCTCTAAGTAGAGTGATGAATTATGTGGATGGGTTATGGATGAGTCATCTTTTTTAGTAAAGGATAAACATGTGGATGAGGAAAAGTGTCCCACCATGGCTGGAAATTTATTTATATCTAGATCAGGTGATATAGTTGTATCAACAAGGGCCTTTTCTAGAATGTCCTTATGTGTAGGTGATAAATTTAAAAGTTCCAAGATAGAAATTTAGGCTGATGTTTTTCGTAGTTGATCAACCAAATTGTATTGAATTGGAAGGGGAATTTCCGCTTTAGATGAGCTTCCTTTGACAATGATTTTGGCTTGTCCCCTTGTCATAGCATTGACCTCTCGATATTCTTGCTTACCTTTGATTCAGATAACATTGATGTGCTGATCGTCAGTATAAATATGATTTATAATGGCGTCATGGATGTAATTAACATTCTTGCCCTTGTCACCTGAAGATTCTCCTTTTTGATTATTAGGGAGAGGATCCTTGAATGCTTGATGGTCATTATTGGCATTATGTCCCTCAACTGTGATGGTATGGTTATCAATCAAATCCTAAACAATATTCTTCAACCCTTGGCAATTTTTTGTCTTATGACCTTTGCACCTATGATAATCACAAAAGTGCGAGTCATTCCACAATGGTGGTTTAACTCGAGGCTCATAGTCTCTTTGTGGTGGTAATGTAATAGCATTTTGATTCAATAGATCTTTGAGAATGGATTCCAAAGATTGGCCCAAGGGAGTGAAACTTCGTCGATTCGAAAAATACAAAGATCTGGGCATATTTGAATTTTGATTATTGCCAAAATTATTTCCATGATTATTAGTTGTGTTTCCTTGATTGGAAACATTGCCTTGGGTACTAGAATTTCTAGCATTATTGCTATGTTGAACACTAGACACATTAAGGATGGTAGGCTTCATATTCACGTTGTTAGCATCTACTACCCCATCATTCACAACATTTTTATTTCGAGTCCAAAATCGTGACTTGTCATTGTTGTTATTGTGGTTGTTGTTGTTGTTGTACGAATTTGAACCCTCTTTATCAATTTTCAGAACTCCACGCTTGATCAAAGCACCTTCAATAGTAATTGCATTTTCAATCAATTTTTCAAATGATTGAGGACAGTGAAGGTTTAGTCTGTAACTCATTTCCTGATTTAGACTATCGATAAAGATCTCCATATTTTTTGTTCCAGAAACAGGACGAGAGTATCTAGCAAACACCCTTCTCCACCTTTGCAAAAATGTAGTGAAAGATTCCCCTACTTCTTGTTTCACCTTACAAAGATCAAGCATGGTTATTTGGTGTTGGATTTTGTAAGAGTATTGTGATATAAACTTGTTTATTAACTCCTCAAATGTTTTGATGGGGGGAGTGATCTTTGAAATCCACTCCATGGATTGTCCACCTAGACTTCATGGAAACAATCGAATTAAGTAGGTATTGTCATGAGCGAATTCTAAGCTCATATTTCAAAAATCCCTCACATGTTCAATGGGGTCAGTTTTCCCATTATACCTATCAAATTTAGGGATTTCACAATGTTTTGGAAAAGGAATCATTCAAAGAATCCTATCGAAAGGATAAGGACATATTTCATCCAAAACATACTTCTTTGTGGTACCCCCTTGCATTTCTTTTACTTTCCCTTGTAATTCCTTGATCTGTTGAGTAAGGGAACTAAAATCATTAGGAGGAGTTTCAGGATTTTCTTTAATTCCTTCTATGTCAAAATCAGCAAGTAACTCAGCCCCTTGATTAGCTAATGAAAGGAAATATCTTTCCTTGTTTCGTTCTAAAACTCTTTCCATAAGAGTATGGAATAGGGGATCCTGCTCTGCTTCTTGGAGCTTTTCTTCCATTATTTCTTTAGTATTTGAGTTATTACAGGGGATCTCTTCCCTCTCACTATTATCACCCATTTTGCTTACTGTACTTTCTCTTTCATCTTTTTCTATGTGCTTTTGAGATCTCATGACAACAGGCATAAGCTTCACTCAAATTCTACTAACCTTGATCAAAAGAGTGAAATAGTGCAATGTTGATGGATATGAAAGTTAGGATAGAATGAAGATTCTATGACTTAAAAGATTTTTAATCTTTAGCTCGTGATTCCCTGATTGAAAGGATGAAAATCCTATTTGTGGGAATTAAACCAAAGGTAAAAAATAAAGATGATTTTGCACTTTGTGAGGTTTGATCGTAGCTTTGTAAAAAGATGGTCTTGATGGATGCCTAATGTGCTTGAATTCTCTATTGTAGAATTTGATTGGGACGAGTAGCGTACGTAATTGCAGGTTGGGGAATATAAGAAGGATGAATACGTTGACTTTGGTTGTGCCTTTGAGAAAGGGCTCTTCTTTGAAAGAAGGCTCGTGAGTATAAGGGTTCTATAGCATAATCATCAGTGAAACCTCTAATATAGTCGTGATATTGGTGAATAAAGGTCCTATATTCAAGCAAGACCTTTCGACTTTGGTATAGAAATTTCCTCTTCTTCAATAACTTCTTATAACTGAGGGATTTCTTTGGCTTTCTAATTTTTCTTTCTAGAGACTTCTTAGCAAAGGTTGTAGACTTCCAAACTCTGAGCATGGGAAAGACTAGACTGATATGACTTGATTTATGAATGTCAGAAAATTACCTAGGCTCGGAAAACATATGCGCCAAAACAGATCATAGATGCACCGAAACAGAGCATGGATGTGCCGAAATAGAGAACAGATGCACCGGAATAGAGCACAGATGCGCCGAAATATAGCACAAATGCACCAAAATAGAGCACAGATGCATCAAAACAGAGCAACAATGGGCCGAAATAGACCCGGGATGCGCTAATTTTTTTGTTTAGACTTCTAAGATAGACATGTTTGGACAGTTTGATATTTTTGGATGATCTTAATCTGATTTAAATATGAAAAACACAACATAGAGAAGAAGATAGTTGTTTTGTTAATCCTAATCTAAACAAAGAGTGTATGTTCTTGAGATTTTCACAGGTTTTGAACAAGATAAGAACTTCAGTTAGACTCACTCTTAATTTTTCAAATAGGCCATCATAGTAATAACAACCCACAACTTAAAATTGCGTCGACTCACACATCCATGTCACCCCCTAGAGGGCGCCCCTGTTTTTGTCTTTTCTAGGTGCATACTCAAAGTGACAGAAGTGGATATCGAATCCCTTGAGCAAACAATCTGTGGTGACTATATGGTGAGTTTCTTGGGGGTAGATTCTTCCCTCCCCTTGCACTGTGATTAAAATGATGTTTGGATACTGACTCGATGGCTTTCTATACTATGGTTCATAGTCAATGTTTCTGTTTGGTGCAAAAACAGATAAAATCCCTCAGGAGACCTCCCAATCTTTAGAACAAATACTTTGGGGATGGTTATCTCTGCACACTGTCGTTGAATTGCGAAATTTCCCCTAATTCGCTTTTGATTATAGTGGGTTGGAAAACCTAGCTTTGGTTGTTCCCACTTAGGTCGTTCCCGTAGGGTGATTACTTTTTCCCACTACGATAGGCCCTCTAAAGGATGTAATAAATCATAAAAATTGCATAAGAATAAAAAGGCAGTCTGATATTCTAGTCACCTAGTTAAGGGGAGAGCATAGTGTTGGAATGTTGGATGCATAGGTGTCCTTGATGAAGCTGTAGACTTCAATGGAGGACCTTTGCCAGGAAGAAATATTCACCCACACAGAAAGTATGATAATGGCATTCAAAATAGAGATTCTATTATGATGATTTGGATTGATTTACAAAGAGTACATATGCCTGATTATATAGGCAAGAGAAAAACCTAAAATGCATAAGATGTTGCCAAGTGTTCAAATCAAACTACATGTGACAACATGAAACCCTAGCCAACTACCTAGGGAATGATAACAAGATGGAGATAAGTTCTAGAAAAGACAACTCATCTTCTAGAAGGGAATCTTATCTCAACAACATTATTAAATGATTAAAAAGTAACCTAGGACTAATATGATTAATTAATACCTAAGTTAACCTATGCTAGTGTAAGAAATAATTAATTACACTAACACCCCCCCATAAGTGAAACTTAGGGAGGAAAAGAAAATGCAATGATTATGCATGATGATGATGGGTCTCAGCTGATGGCCATTTTAGGTACCCATGTACATAGGATGAAAATGCAACTAATCTCACACAAATGGAGAAAAGGAGGAAAACCCAGTGGGAAGAAAACCCCTCTCCAAAAAAGGAGATAAAATGCAGAAAGGTGATGATTTGAGGACTCAACATCATCCCCCCGAAGGACAAAAATCATCACATGGATACAATATAATCAAAAGTCCCCCCATAGGAGGGAAGTAGAGAGACTAAATAGTCCCCCCAAAATATGTGATCACCTGCAAAAAAGGTAAGTGTATGTAGACAAAATATGATCCAATGTCGACAAACAACTTGTCTCCCTTTCAGAAGAAACAAAACCAGATGCAAGTACGAAGATGCTTCCCATTCCAGATAGGAATTGAAGGAAGGAAGGATGTATATGAATGTTGATGATGTCTCTGAAAGTTGCTCATGTGTCTCCTTGCCTAATGAAGATGAAGATGCCACAACCCACTAAGGTACATACCCAATCAGTGTAGAAGGTGACACATCAGGATGATGCAGAAACTGATGTTGAACATGATCCAAAGACTGCAATGTGATGGTCCTTTCATTGAAGGAATAGATGGAAACTTGATTCCCCCCCATAATGAAGTGTCCTCAAAACCACTAAAAGAAGACTGAAGCCAATCTAATGGTAGATGTAGAAGAAACTCTGATGAAGATGGAGGAAGTCTCATATATGAAATCTCTCAAGAGAAAGCAAGGGCCTCTAAGATAGTCTCAAGATCTCCAAGCAAGGTTGAGCCACAAAGATGAGGAGACTCTAGAAAACTCTCCAAAGTATGATCTGAATAGAGGAGTGATATCCCCTCAAGAATGTCCTCCAAACTTGTAGAAATAGCCAAGTCTGCAATCCCTGAAACAAAGCCATCCTGTGATGTCAAGTCTGGAAAACGGAATGTGTCATGATGAATGATGATGATGGAAGCCTCAATCAATGACTCTAGACAAGGAATCACTGAATGTGAAGGGATACCAATAGTCTCTGATGGAGAAGAAGGATAATATGCAAGCCCCATAATGGACAAACAAATTTCTCCAAAAGTACAAAGACAATGACCTTTAGCAACAAAGAGAAACTTCCAAAGTGATATGCAACTGAAGTGATGCCACCCAAAACAAAAACCTTTTCCCAAGCTTCAGGATATCCAAGTTATTGAACAAATGCACCAAATTGAACAAAACCAATGCAAGAGTACCTAGAGTTGAAACTGATCAAAGTGATGGGACTAATGAAAAGAGCTCTGAATTACCTTCTTGATGCTGCTAGAATCACTGAATTTTGATCAACGGTTGCAAAGATATGAGCCTTTATGTCCAAACTAGGGTTTTGACTTTAATTGATTGTAGATTGTTCTAATAGAGAAATTCTGCAAAATAGACTAGACCACTAGAAAGTAGGCTGAATCCTCTTTCCGACAATATCTCGTTTGTTGAATTTTGACACAGTGGCACGAAGATATGGTGATTTGAAAAAATCTGCCCTATTAGGGCCTACAGGCTAAACAGGTGCAAACAATAAGCACCTGAGCTTTAAAAAATTTTGGCCCCTGATCGTTGATATGACCACAGGGCTAGTTGGTAGAAAAAAAGGCTCCCCTCCTGGGAGCAGCGGCGGGGCTGAGCAGCCTGGGCGAAGCGACCGGGCAAGGGTTTCTCCACTTGGATAGAGTGGACCCCTTGGTTTCCAATGGAACTAGGGGCTCGGCGTATGAGGGCCCGGTCAGAAGTGGAGGGCACCAGTGATGGAGATCTTTGGGAGGTCGGTGAGAAGAATATGGAACTAGGTGATGTGACCGGTGATGAAGGGTGGCCGGTGGTAAGAAAGCGGTCAGCGATGTATGCACAGGTAGGGGAGAACGGTTGTAGGTCGGTAGAGAAACCCACAAGCGAGCGGCGGATGTGACCTGATCTGACACAGAGTACACCCCTCCTAAATGCGACCGACAAAACAAACAACCCCAAATATATATATTTTTGAATAATGCCGATATAGCAATTCAAAAAAAAAAAAATGCAGATGGAAATATAGTCTGCAGAATTAAAAAAGGATGATGCCGACCGATGAATAAACTACCAGGTCGCTCTGTTTTTTTAAATTTTTCTACAAAAACTATACAGAAATACCTAGAATAATAATTTTTTTGCCAAATATGAGCCTGATTTTTTTTGAAATAAAAAATGCCTACAACTAAAAAAATTTTGCCTTTTGAGAGGACTGAAAGGGAGATTCTTTTCTGCAAATTTGTATGGATAGTACAAAAAATTGCAAACCCTAGATAATACCTCAACTGGCTGAATATGTCCAAATTGGAGCCAAAATTTCTTGATCCTAAGATGAACCTTCACTGGAATAGCTCTGATACCATGTTGGAATGTTGGATGCACAGGTGTCCTTGATGAAGCTGCAGACTTCAATGGAGGACCTTTGCTAGGAAGAAATATTCAC
The DNA here is from genome assembly GCA_007115665.2 of Sequoiadendron giganteum. Taxonomy (NCBI): domain Eukaryota; kingdom Viridiplantae; phylum Streptophyta; class Pinopsida; order Cupressales; family Cupressaceae; genus Sequoiadendron; species Sequoiadendron giganteum. The sequence continues at coordinate 231,002,678 of CM021108.1, read as the reverse complement.
CCACACAGAAAGTATGATAATGGCATTCAAAATAGAGATTCTATTATGATGATCTGGATTGATTTACAAAGAGTACATATGCCTGATTATATAGGCAAGAGAAAAACCTAAAGTGCATAAGATGTTGCCAAGTGTTCAAATCACACTACATGTGACAACATGAAACCCTAGCCAACTACCTAGGGAATGATAACAAGATGGAGATAAGTTCTAGAAAAGACAACTCATCTTCTAGAAGGGAATCTTATCTCAACAACATTATTAAATGATTAAAAAGCAACCTAGGACTAATATAATTAATTAATACCTAAGTTAACTTATGCTAGTGTAATAAATAATTAATTACACTAACACATAGACCTATTGCCACAGACAAAGCAAATAATGTTCTTTTTATAGCACCAAACAACAATGAACTAATCTAAGTGAAGATTTTGCTTCACAATAGGCATGGGGTTCATTTTAACTACAAAAATAGTGTGTGGTGACTACCTTAGGATTGATAGATTCTAGATTTTAAATTTCTACCCTAGGATTGGTTCATTTTACCTTAAAAATAGAAATGAAAATTTTTGTTCGCAGATGGCGTCAGAATCAAAATTTCTGTTACAAACCCCTGCATGTGCTGAGAAAATTTTTGTCCGCAGATGGCATCGAAATCAAAATTTATGTTTACAAACCTATTATGTGCCAAAACAAATCCCCAATGCGCCAATATAGTTACTAAATGCACTGAAAGATTAGTACGGGATGCGCTGAAATAGTCCCTGCATGCACCGAAATAGACTCGGGATGCATCGAAACAGTTTTTGGATGCACTGAAATAGTCTAGGGATGCACTAAAACAGTCTCGGGATGCGTCGAAAGAAAGCTTGTATGCACCGAAGCGCAACTCCAGTTTGTCACCTGTCACCTATCAGAAAATTTTCTGCAATAAAAAGATTAAAAACAGGGGATGCCCCACGGTGGGCTCCAAAAATGTGTTGTTAGAAAATGTGGATTAATCAAATAGTAAACTAACACACCGATAAGACATTATATTAAAGAACATAAATGAAAACTCTAACAGCTTCTTCAAAGTCATCCCATTGTCCTCTATCTCCAAGGATTTGATAAAAGGTGTTGGCTCTTAGTTGTGTAACCAACAGCTTGTTGAAATGGCAGCTTAGGAGAATGAGATTAATTGAAATGCTTGTGCATGACTAAATGATTTATGCTATGAAACTGAAATGCTAAAATTCTATGATGCTGATAATATTTAAATGCAACTATAATAACTGCATATGAAATCTAAGATTCAAGGTGTCCTTTCATCTCACAAGAGGGTTGTATTTATAGATTTTTGAAGGCAAAAATCCAGTTGGCAAGGATCAATGGTTGAGATCAAACCTGTTAAGATGGACGGTGAAAGATCGAGAAGTTGAAAAAAAGATAGAAGGTTAAGAGAAAGATGGAAGATGTTTCCATAATTTAAATGAATAATATTTAATTATGTGTGAGAGATGATAAAAAGCGCTTTAATTAAATATAAAAAATACTTAATTAAATATGAGAGGAAGAAAGTTTCTAATTAAATAATTTTGGAATATTTAATTATGTGGAAAAGAATAGAGAATTAGAAAGAAAGCGTTTAATTAAATATTGGAAATATTTAGTTATGGAGAAAAGAAGAATGTCATTTAAATTTAGAATTTAAATTTGTGATAATTAATATAAATAAATTGTAAAATTTATTTAATTAATTGAGAGGAAGATAGAAATAATTAAATAAACTTATTTATTTAACTAAATTAGAAGAATTGAAAAAATGAACAATATAAATAAATAATTAAATTTATTTATATGTAGATGACTTAAGAATATTAATTAAATAATTCATATTTAATTAATTAGTAGGTTTGATTAACTATGACCATTTTTAGATGTGTACAGTTTGTTTGGGGGTTAAAAAAATATTGGCACATGGCTTGTTTGGTAATTTTAAGGTCATTAATTTCTTTATAGGATAATCCATCTGCATAGAATTGTCTCCTCTCTTCTCTCCATTGATTGAACCTATCTAGGTTCGCATCAATAGATAAAAAAAATCAACAATAGTTTGCATCCTAGATGTAAACCGTGCAAGATGGGGGGGATTCAAGGCTCATTTTTTATCATATTTATATTTCCCTGAATCACAATGAGGTTTTCTCTAACGCTCTCTCTTAATTGTGCTTAATCTACTACATGGAGTGGGGGGTTTTGTTGTGGTGGTGTATTTTGATGTATGGGATCTATAGTAATTTGTGCATTAGGCATAAAATCCTCTATGTTAAATTTTGGATCCATGTGAACAATGATTTATTGCAACTGCATGTTAAACAATTAAAAAATATATATCAACAAACTAATTAAATAATGCACACAATTTTAAAGTTATTTAAAAATCACATTGAACGTGCACAAATTCAAAATGAATTTCATTTGAAGACCATTCAATTTATAACATTAAAAAATCCATAACATTAAAAAACCATAGCATGTACACATTAAATTGAGTTTAGTGTGTGGTTGTTAATATGAAGGGTTTGTTATTACTACAAACTCTTAGAATGCAACTAAAAATGGAGATAATTTTCACACCAAGGTCATACAATTTTAATAAAATCCTACCTACATGTTACTTACAACTAATTATTGAACACCTTTTAGTAACCTTTCCAAGAAGAATCATCAAGTATATCTAAAATATAAATCCACTATGATTTAGATCAATATGTATACTATAATTAAGATACCTAGAATATCTAAGAATGTACTAAATTAAATTTTGTGTGCATGGAAAGGGAACTCATGTGAACATGAGTTGTATAAGTGATTCTACATCAAAAATTTGTAGAGGATGACATATTTGTCATAATTCATCTAGGTATTTTATGTTAAACCTTTAATAAATGGGATGGTTCAATTATAAATAGTTTTGAGTTAGATCTATATGTGGTACATAGGATACCTCTCAGTGAAAATAGGGAGGTAAGTTCTAGTTATAACTCTCAAGGGTAGAAATTAAATTAGGGGGTTTTATTAGAACCCTATGAATGCATGCACTATGTCATTGGTTTATTAAGTGAATCCCCTGAAAGAAGGCCCCATAAACTTATTTTTAGCTAGATATATATCACTTGATAATTAAACTATAGCCAAATTTGATGATATACATTAATTGATTTATTTAAAATAAATAAAACCACATGGATTAAGGTAAAGACTTAAGATTTAGTTACATAAATCACCATCAACATTTATACTAGGAGTTGGATAAAATGTATCAAGAATTGAGAGCTCAGAAAAGGATACTATATCAACAATGAGGCTTCTTTGAATCATTATTGGAAAAAATAAATAAGAAGATTAGAAATAGAGTATGTGAACATGAGGTGAGGAGCCATTTAATTTCTATAGGTAAATGACTAAAAAATGAAAAATAACACATGTAGATATATAACTTTGATTTCTCAAATTGGGTTTAATAGGAGGTTAGGGGTTGTTTAGAGTGTCTTCTAGTACATATATAAAGGTGGATAAAGAGAAGGAAAGTTCACCAAGCTAATTTAGGTTATGAAGAACTCAAGAATGAGTTTCAAAATGGGTAAATGATGAAAACCATGTAGTTTAATTCAAGTAAAAATTATACTAGATTAGATCTATTTATATTAGAATTATTGTTAGACAAGGGTGTTCAATGGAGCTCATAAATATCAAGCCTATCATTAATTAACTAATTCATCAATAAGTAATTTATTCCTCTAAGTTTTTATGGGTCTAGAGCTTTATCTTTTGGGGTGAGGGGAAGTTTATGAGTTCATAGGTGTAATTTTTTCCCAAAAAGAGTATATCTATAGAGCTAAGGTATATCGATTGTGAATACATGTATTTTTCAAGTACGACATAGAATTTAATTAAATCCGAGGACATAAATTGATTTATCTAAAATTTCAAATTTCATGATAAGAGACACAAGTTCTCTATAGTGGGACAAAGTAGTTAAGAATAAATTATAAGTTTAACACTAACATTTTAATTTATAATCTCATTCATTTTTTTCAAAGCATACTGAAGATAAGAATAAAAAATTAATAGAAGACATTCAAAGAGACACATAGATATATGATAGTGGTAATTACAATGTACAAAATTAACAAAGACGAGCTTGAGCTCTATTCACATATTAAAAATGGCTTCTTTAAGTACAAAGACTTCACTAAATTTTTTAGTTGTACAATGAAATCATATTTATGCATGTGAATTGGTGTGCATAATTTATCATGCAAAAATTGAAGAAATTAGATCTTTACTATATAATTATTTAGAGATTTGGTGACATGAAAAAATATCTATGTCAAATAAAAAATGTAAGAAACCTCCAAGGAGGGATACTTCTAAAATTATATGAAGTGAAAGTTGAGAACCAATGACAAGGAGGACACAAAATAAATCAAGGAAGGAGGGCAATTTCCAAATTGAAATTACTCAATGAGCAAGAGCAACATGATCAATCCTAATGAGATTGAAACTTGTAACCATATTATAAAAAGAGAATGTTTAAACTATAGTTGAGTATGGAAATGGTGTAACATAGCAACATGATCAATCCTAATTAGATCAACCTCATAAATTTATGCTATGATTTGTTGAGCTAGTTAATAAACATCTCCTCATTTATCAACACAAATGGTTACATTGAAAGTATTCATTGTACTTTCCAGTTTGCACTATCCAAAAGGTGAAAATATTAGGGTTTTAGGTTTAGGTTTTAAGGTAAATAGGGTTTTAGGTTTATGTTTTAGGGTTTAGGTCCAAGGATTAACTTGGGTAAATTAGTTTTTAGGGACCTATGTTTTTTGGAACCTAGGGTTTAGGTTTTTGATTTCTAAGTTAAATGTGTTCAATTTAGGTTTAGTTTTTATGGTTTTTGATTTACAATTTAACGTTCTTTGTTTCGTTGATTTTTTTGGTTTTTTAAATGAAATTTAAAAACTATAAAATATTGAACTATCAAAAACTAAATAACAATTACAAAACAAAAATGCAAGATATAAAGAAAAAAAATGGAAAAATTTAACCAACCTTGAGGTCGCTAAGGTCGATTGTGTCGGCGTGAGGAGGTGGAAGTAAAAAATTTCTTCAATCAGGCCCTTCAAAATGTGTACATGATCTTCCTTCTCCTTCTCTGGCATGGCTCAAACTGATAGTTAAAATGAAAACATAGTCACTTATTTTTAAAAAAAAAAAAGCTTTAAGAAACGTCTATGTGTTTCAAAACACATACGCATTATGAAAACATATGTGTTTCGTAACGCTTACGCATTTTAGGTTCATGTACCCGAATCTATACCCGATCCGTAACGCGAATGCATTTTTTAGAAACATGTACGTGTTTCGTGCAATTTTTTTATTTTGGTCAAAAATTCCCCTCTTCGTGGACCCAACTTCTTGCTTTTACCCTATACATATATACATGTATACAACCATTTCTACACGTATATATGAGAACAACTAGAAATACAAAGGATTTTTTCAAATTGCACCTCTTCCTACTTGGTTCAACTGTGCCTATTCCCACTTGCTTTCTTCAGCGTTTGCAAAAAACGGGCAATAAATTATCAAAGCCAACACTTTTGTATTTCTTTTCCAACTAGAAACCCATGCAGGGAAGCCCAAAAAAAATCTCCTCCCAGTTGGATAGTAGCTTGATAACGCATGATTGAACTTGGACCTTCATAGAAGCTTCATCTCCTTGCTTGTAGTTGTGGTAGTTGGAAAAGCCACAAAACAACAATCAACAATGCCTTGTCAAAAAATTGTACAGACATTTGATCGTACTGATGGACAGTGTATTCCCCCTATGTCCACGAATGTATTTATGTCATAGTGGATGCAAAGAACATTAATACATAATGATGCCTATTTTTATTCTATTGGCACATACTTGGAATCATAAGGTGTATTTAAAGTGTTGTATAATAATGTTTTTTGCATCTAATATCACATATATATATTTGTGTACATGGGGAAAATAAAATGAGTGGCAATGATAGTTAAGAATTCCTTTTGGATAACAACACAAACTCTATAGCATTTACTATTTTATTATGTATCAAAAATGAAATGATATAGCCAAAGCTAGAGAAAAACAATTAACAATGCGTTATGGAAAACAACACAAACCATTTTTGTGTTGCAACCATTGGAAAAGAACTAAAACCATATACGAAAAAATATTAAATTTCCCTGTGTGTAGATATGTATGTATGTCAAAGTAGATGTAAACAATGTACTTGCACACTCTTCCAAAAATTTATTACTTTGTGAAATAAGATGTTATTTGTTTGAACCTTGACAGGGCATCCTTCGAATGATATACTATTTATTAACTATTGTATAGAACATTGAAAACTTCTTCCTTATTATTTATTTTCCCTCGTATTGTTGATGTCTATATAAAAGAAATTGAAATATTAAAGAGATGAAACAAAAAACATGGAATAGTAAATTGTATATTAAGTGTTGTATGAATCATTGAACCCATTTTTTATTAATCCTTTGTTGTCATATTCTTGATGTCTGTGCAAAAAAATGTGAGATCATGTTGTGTTTTGAGGTCATAGAGCTTGTAGTCATCCGCCGATGTTGCAACTCTCATTTTTTAAAAGAGCAGCCCCAACAATGTCGGTGGACTTTGGCTCTACCCAGGATAATGAACAATCCTCAAGCAGGATTCTTGTAATTTTGTTCCTTGTTTTCTTCTTGTTGCTAACAATTAAATTGATACTTTGCCATGTGCATCAAGTGGATTGTGAGTATGCTTCATTTGAATTAATAGTTGTTATGATATACATTCTAGCTAATTTATATTCAAAATCTTCATCTTTCCTTTTCCTTTTGATTTTCTAGCCATTTGGGAGTCACCTATGTGTTAGTGGGAAAATGTTACAGTTTTTTAAATGTGTAGATATTGTTGTTTGCTTCTAGACTTGTGTCACAATCATCAATATCTCATTGCTTCCGCTTGGTTGAGTGAAACTGGCTTGTAGGATACAAATGTGCATCTAACCTTGACAACACATGTGATACGATCTATTGATGTTGGAGATGATGTTCCATCTTTGGTTCTCCAACTAACGTATTTTCAAAAAATAGGAGGTGATCAAAGCCCAGTTGACCGCTACAAATTCATCCTCTGTGATGGAGCCCACATACAAATAGGTACTTTTCTTGCAAAATACTTGATGACCTTTTGTTTACAAGGGCATTGAAAATAGGTTCCATCTTGTGCTTGACCAACTATATGAGTAGGAAGCTGCAGGAATCAAGGTTAGATATTGTTATGCACTAATTGTACTTGTTTAATGATTTCTTGTTAGTGGAGACCACCTTTACAAGTATTTGATGTTTGCTTGATTCCAGGGTGATTGTCATATTGTCCTTAGATGTCAAAATGTCAAATTTTCACGTAATTGGAAAACCTAGATATTTGCTTAGAGATCAAGAAGAACAAATAGTTGGTTGTGGCTCACCCTCCCCATCCAAATGAGCCTCAACATTTGGGATTAATACATCCCCAAGACAAAAAAATACTCCTACAAATATGAGTCCTGTTATAGGGCTAAATGTTTACCAAACCAAATGGACAATAAAAGGCCAGGTAATAATGAAAAGGGAGATGCATCATTATATAAAATAGGGACGCGAGGGAAAATTATTTAGCTTTGACATTATTGATAGTGAGGAAACAAAAATATGAATCACTTGTTTTAATGACATAGAAAATTTTTATTATGATAGGGTTGAGGTGGGTTGTACTTATTATGTGTCAAAGGGCTCAGTGAGACAAGCAGATATGAAATTTAATAAGTTGAACAGCCACATGGAAATCATTTTGGATCAAAATTCAATGTTTAAATGCTATGATGATGAGGCCTTTGTGCCAGATAAAGTATTGATTTATATTATTGGGACTATGGTGCATGTGGGAAAGGTATCGACTATACAAAGAAAGGATCAGTCTAAAACAATTTGTAGAACTGTTAAACTTAATGATTTATCATCCTTTGGCATCAATGTTAATCTGTGGGGCTCAAATTGGGAAGCAAAGGGTGATGAGCTAGAAAGGTTGTACCGCCCTCCTTTGGTTGTCATCCGTACTATTAAAAATGCACGTGTTGGGTATTTCAATGGAATGGTTCAAAACACAACTATAGGGACTCTTCTCTACATAAATCCTGACATCCCAGAAGCACAATCCTTGACCCGATGAGAACATATTGAGCCACTTGTTTTTGAGCCCACTCAGACGATCCCTTGAAAGGTTGCTTTGGAAAATGGGAGAGTCACCATTCGATATATCTTGGATCACTACCTTGGCTTGCTAGAAACTTTGTTGGCCACTCTCAAGGAAATAGTAAAATATATAAAAATTAATGCATTATGTTACGTTGCTTGTCCGTTGTAGGCCAATGGAAGAAAATGCAAGAAAAAGTGTGAAGAGTGCGCCCAAAATAGATGGTTCTGCCCTAAATTCCAAATAACTATAGTTGAATGTGACTTTCAATATTTATTGCAGCTAAAGATGGAAGACCACACAGGAGAGATTTGGGCTACTTCTTTTGATGAGGCTACAACAAGCTTATTGCAAATGTCAAAAAAAGAGCTTTACATGTTGCAATATGAGTCTTCTACTTCAATGACTGCTAAGTCTGTTATCAATCATGTCACATGCAACTCATTCAATTTCACTGTTCTTATTAAAACTTAGACCTATAATTCAAAAACAAGGATGAAAACAATAATAGCCAAAGTTGCAAGAATCAACTTTGAATCTGAGTGGAAGTTGTTGCTGTCAGATCTGTCTGCAATTTCCCCTACCCTACAAGAGTCTCTAGAGATAGTTGTCGTATTTCCTTGAATGCCAAACAACCATGCCTGATTGTGACTTTGAATATTTGTTATAGTTTTGGTTGACTGGACATTTGTTTCCTTCTCTTTGTTTGCACTACTTGTCACATCAAAAGATCCTTCCTTTCTCCTACTATTGTCTTGTTCCTAGTTTAACTGGTAATATATTAAAACAATGAAGTTTAACTTATAATGTTTAATAAAACAAGATAACCTTATTCTTTTCTATATTGTTTATGTTGTTTAGAATTTTGTTCCAGTTTAGGGTATGTGCAAGATCATCATGGAAAAAACAAGCCCTTAAGTGGCGATGAAAACTCAGAAAATCAGAGCTAGGCAACTTGACATAAAAATTTGAATAAGTTATCTATATTATTTCAAAAATATGTAAGAATAGAATCTGTAGAAAATTGAATGTGGTTTCTAAACTACTAGGTTTTTTTGTTTTTTTAAATCTATTTAGTGAAAATTTGAAATTTCAATGCAGTAGTACTTAAATTTTAGGGAAAAAGTAAGAATTAGGTGTCTGTCTGACCACCCTAACCACAATAAAATGATAATATCTTTTTATAATATTTTAGATATAAGTAGAGGGCTCATGTCCCGATGTGATACATATTTTTTTGTAATTTTTTTCCAAGTAAATAATTAATTATGATTTTTTTATTACAAATTTTAAAAAATATAAAAACTCGTATGTCTGACCACCTTAACTTGGTCAAAACTTCATGAAATTCAAAAAATGTGATACCGTTTGAAATCTATAGATTTTTTTCAATCAGCCTATCAATCAGGATTTTAGTCATAATTCAAATAGAAAATGAATAATAATTATTTATTAAATTCAAAGTAAAGCATAATTTACATTGGTGGAAAGTTGAGAATCTCCTTTAAAAACCCTTTTCGTTTCATCAATTTTGGGTAAAAAAAAGTCATCAGCCACATCCAGGCCATCATATCACTTACATATCGCCACTTTTTGGCCCATCATGATCTTGCACATGACCTTTAAGTGTATGTTCCTCATTTTATTTTATGTTGTTTGGTTATATAGTTATGTCATCCTATCTAACACATGTATCAATATTTACAGTTGTTCTTATATATACTTGTGGACATGCTTGTATATATTTATGTATGGATGTACATAAATATATATGCATGTAGTTGAAATTTCTAAGTGCATACAGCATTTTGATACATATGTGTGTAGATATATGTGCCTATAATGGATTTGTATGTGTATATGCATGAATACTTGAATATTTATAGCTATTCGCGACTTGTTTTTAATATTAATATGGTTATTTGCTTCTTGTCTATTTCAATTGCCATGTAGTCTTCTCTCTCCACAATCGTTCTTACTATAATGTCTGCTCCCTTGATTGCATGGCTATTAAATGTTGTCCTGCCTTTGCATTCATAAAAGCATGTCACAAATGCTTGTTTTACACTATCTTTCAGTTGCATAAAAAATTATTATTTTTATAATATTCTCTATGTGATGTTTAATGATGACTATTCTCTATGCCCTCTGCAATTCTTTTGTGATTTTTGTTAGGTCAATCTTATTAAAATCTATCATTGCATAGGATTTAAATACAAAATATAATAGAAATTTTATCATTTGATTTCTATTGTTCTGATGTTGTTTTGAATGTTTTGAGTACATACAATATCTTGATAGAGTTCTATATAGATATATGTGTTTGTAATGTATTTGTATGTGTGAGTGTCTATGTCTGTATATGCATCTAATGCTTCTTAAATGTTCTCCCTGCTAGTTTCCCATGTGTAATCATAATGTCATGTTGGATATGGATATCATATGGTTCTTGGCTATAATGTTTGTTGTGTATGCTATGCACCTCAATCTACAACTTAGTACTGAACAATGTCTTATTGAAAATAACATAAAATCCTCAATTACTTTGGTAAGTTTTAAAGCTACAAAAAAATAGTCAAAAATGCCTTATTGAAAATAACATAAAGTATTCAATTGCTTTGGTAACTTTAGAGCTCAAAATATTATTGTGGCCATAGGCAGTATATGGAAAGCATATATGAAATAGTGTTGTTATTGGTCTATTTTATTCCTTTGCAACCATTGCGTGTATATGGAAACCATAAATGAAATAATATTGATTGATTTCTAGCGATTGCCTCTAAATGGAGAGTGTTAGCCAATAGGCTATATGTGTGAACTTTGGACAGAATTTTCATCAGCCTTCTTAGTTTTAAAGTTGTTGGGCAGCAATCAACAATACATATATAGTTGCATCTACCTCTACATACATATATATCGGTTTATATTTTTTTTCCACTCGTATCTTTTTCTATTGGATAAATTTGATGCATATATACGAATCTGTTGCACTAAAATATATTGCCACAAAAATGTATGCGCCTCTTTTGTTTTGTTATATTTTCCTTTTCTTGTGTGCAGATATGTATGTATGTTAAATTAGATGTAGACAATTTATACTGCTCCCTATCTTTATTGTTTTCAAAAGATAGTTGTTATTTGTTTCCTCCTCAAAATGGAATTCTTAAAATAATAGGGTTTATATTAGGCCTAATAAGAAACATTCATATCACCATTCATCACACTAGTGGGTAGTGTATATTCTTGCTCAAGGGTTTGGTGAGAGCCTATCGGGCTCCATGAACCAATATGGTAGGGTGGAGACCTGGCCTTTTTTTGTTTTGTTCCATTTTTCTTTCCCTATGTGCAGATATTTATATATGTGAACTTACCCATGGACAAAATTCATCCCTATGTCTAGCTATGTAGGTATGTGAAATCAGATGCAAACAACTGATATTGTTGTGCCAACCTATGCTAACTAATGTTTATCTCTCAACCTGTACCATGTGATGTTTATTTCCTTTTCTCCCATTGTGATGTCTATATTGATAGGTCCACATACAACTATGTATGTGTGTTCTCTACATCTAAACTTTAGCTCATGAAAACAAATCGATTCAAAACCTTCCCCGCAAAATATGAACCATAAATGAAGCAATATTGCTTTCAACATCAAGCCAGATGAAAAAATCCACACAAAACACATATATTATCTCTTTTGCAACCATACACATAAAATGGTGGTGATAAATGATGCAATATAGCCTAACCTAGAGAATTGCAACCATCACCACAAAATTAAAGCCATAAATGAAACAATATTGGTACGAACAGTCACCCACATGGGGGCATGTGCAAAGATAGTTTTTTTCTATCTTTCCAATGTTGCACCCAAAATTCATCCCTATGTGTAGATATGTATGTATGTGAGGCTAGATAAAGATAACATTCATATATACTTCTCCCTATGTTTATTCTTTTTAGAAGGTAGCTGATTTTTTTCTTTTCTATGTCTATACTTAAACTTCTCCATAGAAATTAATTGCTACTTGCCTTCACATAGCCTTGCCTCTATTCATTGACAATTGTTGTGGCATCTAACAAAATAATAGGTACATATGTTTCAAAATTGATAGTTGCAGTTTTGTTGTTCCGAATCTGTATCGTCCATTTATTGAAATTGCTTATATCAACTCAAACATGTGGTACCTATTCTTCTATGAAGTAATTGTCTAAGGATTTTCATTTTGAAGTTATTTTTGCAATAAAAAAAAGGGGGGGCATGATTCACAACATGTGTCAAATTACATGTAGCCACATATATTGAAAACCTTGAGAAATATAGTGAATGTCTACAAAAATTTTGATAAGCCATTGTTGGGCCTTGTTCTATTGGTATACCTACTATTAGACATGTGATTAAGGAGAGTAATCTTTTGTGAGGGTACATGTTCGATCATGCGTTGTCTAGCTTCTGTGAAGGTGGTTGGAGGTTATTTTGTGGTTTTTTGCATGGGGAAATGGTTACAAAATAAAAAGAAAAGGTGTTTCCTGCAATATTTATTTGCTTTCTTCTTGCAACAAATCTAGCAGGAAGAGGTTTGTTTAAGCAAGCAGGAAAAGCTGAATAATGAAAAAAAAACCTTTGCGATTTTTGTTTCATTCGTGGTTTGCATAGACATTCGATATGTTCTTGAAGGCATTAAAAGGCATGTATCACTTACAACCATCACTACTACATAGAAGCCATGAAAAAATTAATGTTGATGCCATTTCATTTGCCCTCTCTATCAACATAGAAAATAATTTTAATCAAGAAAACAAAAAAACACATGCCATCTTCTCCCCGACTGCCACCTATTCCCCAACTGTCGAAAGTCTTCGAAATCGGGAAGGCTAATGAAAATCTTGGTCAAATTTCAATCTAGACTACCTTCCATAATATCACAATCTATTTTCTCGCACAATATCCAAGCCAGTCGCATGTAGCACCTATAATTTCAATCCTCGGGAAACATAGCACTCACTTGTACTGAGACTAGGCTTCTGTTGAGGCTCAAATGCAATTGGCTGTTGTGGAATTATTTGAAGGCATTTTCACATTATTTTGTGTTCTTTGAATGGGGTGATGGTTGCGAAAGAACTAAAAAATTTTCAGTTGTGATAATTCTTTTCCCATTTCTCGCAAGCATTGAACTTGTATATAACACTCAAAAATATAGTTTATCATTCCAATAATGTCGCGTAAAATAAACATAGGGATTAGTATGTATCAATGGGGTTTACATCTACTATGACATACATACATATCTGTACATAGGGGAAATACATTGTCCACCACTGTGAACAATGGTGGTATCACTATTTTATACAGCGTCGGAAATACAACTTATCATTCAAAAAATGTGCTAGTATGTATCAATGATGTTTGCATCTGCTATGATATCCATCCATATTTGCACATTGCATTGTTCATCACTATGGTTAATGGTTGCATCAATGTTCCATATAATAGTTAAAATACAACTTCTCATTGCAAGAATGTCCCAACAAAATAAACATAGGGATCAGTATGTATCAATGTTCTTTGCATCTATGATGACATACATACATATCTGCACACATGGGAAATCCATTGTCCATCACTCTGATATATACGTATGATCAAGAGAAAGCGTCATTTTTTTGTGCTTTATTTTATATTTCCTATGTGCACATCTATTTATTTCTGACATTAAATGCAGAAAAGATTCATGTCTTTGAAGATTACTTATGGATATATATGTGTAATAGCATATGATGGTCCATTTATGTAATATGGTAGGGTGTAGAGAAATATTTCTTTTGTTGCATTTCATTTTAGTTTATTTTCCCTATGTGGAGATATGTATCTATGTTATTATTTCTTTTGGCCTCAAAAAAGAGTTGCTTAAATGATATACTATATATTAATTGTAATAAGGAACATTGATTTTCACCATTCATTAGAGTGGTGCATGATGTATGTTCTTTCTATGCATGGATCCACCTTTCTTTTTTGGTAGATACTGCAAGATACATACCAGCAATTACAATGCACTATGAATCAAACAAGAGGATCGTCTCCAACAATTGTGTGCATTGCCATCATCATGAAATTTTTGTGTTCTTAATGGTAATTGTATTGATTCTCTTTCCCTCTTGATTTCCATGCATATAGAATTTCCACCATTTCTAAATTTTCTTCCTTATCATTTTTTATATGCAACATGTAATTTTGGTATTGCATATTTTTCCCTTATACATCATAGAACTGTTTAAATTTTGTAACTTACATATTGGTTACTAATGAAATGTGTTCACCTCGCTAAAGTTCACATTTTTTAGGTAGATACTGCGGCATATATACCAACAATAACAATGCACTATGAATCAAACAAGAGGATCATCTCCAACAATTCTATTCATTACCATCATGATGAAATGTTGCTATTCTTAATGGTAACTGTATTGCTTCTCTTTCCCTCTTCTTTTCCATGCTTATAGAATTCCCACCGTTTCTAATTTCGATTCCTTATCATTCTTAATATGCGACATGTAATTGTGGTATTGCATATTTTTCCCTTTTACATTATAGAATTTTTTAAATTTCATAATTTAGATATTGGTTACCAATGAAACATGTACACCTCGCTAAACTTTTATTTTTCCTTGTCTGTCCATATATTTGTGTTAAGCCATTTTAGATTGCAACTACATTCAATTTATATACAAGGTGTAGTGATGTCCAAAATTATGAATAGCTTTACCATTGCACGTTTGCATGGTGTATGGCCTTTTCTTGCATTCTAACTATATAAAATGTAAGGCTATATATCCTTTACCCCATCTCTTATTTCACAACTGCATGTTGATTTATTAAAAAATCTATAGCATTGATTTGAAGACAACCAGTTTTCTCAAGTCCCATAGCATTGTTTTCACCATTGATCAAAGTGGTGGAGAATTAATGTTTTTGTTCGAGGGTTTGGTGAGAGCTAACAAGGCTCCATGAGCCAATATGGTAGGGTGGAGAGTAGGCCTTCTTTTTTGGTGTTCATACTACAATCTATTTTGTGCACAAGGTATTCCAACATTTTTTGTAATTGTTGTGTTCTATTACAACTACATTGCATATCATTTCTTATAAATTGTACAAGTCTTTATATTTCCTAATTTATTTATTATCTATCAATGACATGTTTTATTGCACTAAACTTCACATTATCCTTTCACCTTTGCAGACCATACTGAAGCCAAAAAATCTTCCTTTATGGATGTTTTCACGTCATTAGATATTCTATAAAGTCAGCAGGGCCCGAAACATTGCTTTCACCATTGATTAAAGAATGTTGGTATTCTTAACGGTAATTGTACTGCTTCTCTTTCCCTCTTCATTTCCATGTATATAAAATTTCCACCATTTCTAAATTCGCTTCCTTATCATTTTTTATATGCCACATTTAATCATGGTATTGCATATCTTTCCCATTTCCATTATAGAACTATTTAAATTTCGTAACTTAAACATTGTGTACCAATGAAATGTGTACACCTCACTAAAGTTCGCATTTTTCTTGTGTGTGCATATATCTGAGTTAAACCATTTTAGATTGCAACTACACTCAATTTATATATAAGGTGTAGTGATCTCCAAAATGATAAATACCTTTAGAATTCCACGTTTTCATGGTGTATGGCCTTCGCTTGCATTCTAATTGTATATAATGAAAGGCTATATATTTTTTATTGCATCTCTTATTTCACAACTTCATGTCGATTTATTAAAAAATATATAGTATTGATTTGAAGACAACCAATTTTCTCAGGTCCCAAAGTATTGTTCTCACCATTGATCAAAGTGGTGGAGAATTAAGTTTTTTTCTTGGGGGTTTGGTGAGAGCCCACAAGGCTCCATGAGCCAATATGGTAGGGTCAAGAGCAGGCCTCCTTTTTTGCTGTTCATACTGCAATCCATTCCCTGCACAAGGTATGCCAACTTTTTTTAATTGGCGTGTTCTATTACAACTGCATTGCATATTATTTCTTATACATTATACAAGTCTTTAAATTTCTTGATTTATTTATTGTCTATGAATGGCACATGTTTATTGCACTAAAATTCACATTATGCTATCATCTTTGTAGAGCATAATCAAGCCAAACAATCCTCCTTTGTGGACGTTTTGATGCCATTAGATCTTCTATAAAGTCAACGGGGCTCGAAACATTTCTTTCACCATTGATCAAAGTGGTGGATAATTTATTTTTTTTCTCAGGGGTTTGGTGAGAGTGCATGACCCTCCATGACCCAATATGGTAGGGTGGAGAGCAGGCCTTCTTTTCTTCTCTTTATATTGCATTTCACCATGTGCACAAGATATGCCTATATCTTCCATCCCTTCTATTATAGGTGTATTTCATATTATCTACTATAAACTACACAACTCTTAATATCTCTTGATTTAGATATTGTCTACCAACAATAGATGATCACTGCACTAAACTTCACATTTTGTTGTTATTCTTGCAGAGCATACTATAGCCATGATGCAGATTTTGATGAAGTCATGTCCTATAACCGACCTTTCAAAATTACCATATTGACTGTAAAATCAATTACAGTGGTCAAATAAAAAATTATATCCTCATAGACTCTATATTAACTATAATAAGGAACATTGATTTCACCATTGACCAAGGTGGTTGATGATGTATGTTCTTGCTCAGGAGTTTGGTGAGAGCCCATGAGGCTCCATGACCCAATATGGTAGGGTGGAGGGAAGGCGTTATTTTTTTGTGTTTCATTATTTATTTCCCATGTGAAGATTTGTATGTTTCACACATAAGATTTAGAGAAGCTTCCTATGTTTCATAGTCTATATATTAAGTATAATATTAAATATTTTTTTGAGGATTGATTACATTGAGACAACAATCTCTTTTTAGATCTAAATCTTGCGCCCAAAAATATTACATGTTATCTTTCTAGATTAGCTTTCAGATAATTCTATTACTCTTTTTCCATAACCTACATGTATTAGTACCTTTATTTGTCCCCTATCGCTTTGGTGTACACATACTGTAAAAGAGTTATTCATCATGCCATCAACACTCTTAAATGTCATCACTTTATCTCTCTTTGTATGTCTCAATTTTCTTTCAATGAGCTATAGTATACACACATATTTGCACATGATCTCTCTCACATCCTATCCCTGCCATTTGTGCTTCGCTTTGCCTATCAACTCATTGTTGCATGTCACTACACGCAACCGCTAGTATATTATTAATTATATAATAAATAATATATTTCTATTTAATACATAATATATCACCAAATTAATTAAACCCTAATATAACTATTTATTATAAATTAATTTTTTATAATACATAAAATATATTAATCAATTATTTAATTAATATTATGATAATAATTTTTTATAATAATAATTTTATTAATAATTATATAAATATTATTTATTTATTTTTTTGATTGGTAATAAAGTTTATTTTATTGAGGATTGAAATAAAGATTACAAATCTATATCCAAAACAACTTCAACAAAACACCATTCCAAACCCCACCAAACCCAATACAAACACCCAAAAACCATCCCCCAAAACCAGCTTAAACTAACCATAAAGACAAAAAAAGGTTCTAATATAGCTTGCATTCAAGCTTGAAACAAAACACCTCAAAGAATATATTAACAGATCAAGAGCTTGAAGTTGTCTTTGATCTTCCTTTGGACTGAGAATGAAGAACCATTGCAAATGCTTTCTTTTTCACCTTCTTTTTTTTCTTCCCCATTACCATTTTCCACCTGTCTTCGACCCTTTCTGCCTCCTTCTGCTAGTCCAAAGATAAATCATGGGGGCTCCTCTAGGCTCCCACCGCACTATTAATTGTTTGTTGTTGTTGCTCATTAGCCTTTTGACCTCCATCCTCTACCTCCAGCAGCCTCACAATACCTTGCTTTTCTCGACACTCTGGTGTTGCAGCCCCAAATTTGAAAGCAAAAGCCTTGTCTCTTCCACAAAAACCAGCTTTTTCACCAATCTCTATCACAATCCCCTCTTGTGTTGGGATCATCTTGTCTTGATGTTGCTCCTCCCTACTATCCTCCTATAAAACTTCCTTCCCATCTTGCTTTGGCTCCTCACTTTCCGGATGTTCCTCCTCCACCCTTTCTCGATTCTCCTCCTCAACGTCTTTAGTCTGATGGCTTACATGATTTTCCTCCCATTTCTCTACCGTGTAGTGTTGGGTAGAGGCTTCTTTCCACCAAGAAGCAGATTTATTAGCTTTGTATTTGGAACATTCAGTTGCCAAATGACTCATCTGATGACATATTCTACACCTAAAAGGTAACACTTCAAATACTTCAACCTAATCTCCTCTGGGGGTACCTTGGACACATTCATTTCTACCAAAATTCAAGCATCAGTCAAATGTAGAATATTTGAGGACCGCTCATCCACCATTAAGAAATTTCCTAAAGAATTCCCAATAGCCTCCAAGAAAGAATTAAACCAAAGCTGCAGTGGGAGATTAGGAAGTCTCACCCAAATAGGAATAATCTCAAAAACTTCGGTGGCTAGGTTGAAATCCAGATGCCATGGCTTTAACATCAAAGCGTTTTTTTCATCCCAATCCCAATCATAGTCACATAGAATATTCTTTTTGTCCTGTTCTTTTTCAAAAACAACTATAAAAAAACCTTTGGCCATTGGGTAAATCTAAACATAGCCATCCAACAGAGGTTTCCAATAGTTAGAAATCCACTGGTGCAGGTCATTCAGACTTGGCCAGAAACCCCTGAATCTCCCAATCAGGCCTAACCCAGAGAAAACTTTTTCATTAAAGATTGCTTCTTTCTCCAACTCCCCATATAAAACAAAAGTGATTGATTTCGATGAGATATGGGAAGCATGATACTCACCACTACCCTCTGCGGATCTTCTATTCTGGTTTAAAGTTTCCCTCACATTCTTTGACTTGCTTCCCTCAAGTCTAGGCTGCATTGACTCCCTGCTAGCTCCATCTCGTCCAACCACAACAAAGTTTTGTTGACCTTGAGACTAGCTATCGATTCCTGATGCCAGGTCTCCACCATGCCTCTCAGGATTCTTCCTATGATTTCCTTGAGCACAATCACCTCCCTCTTTGAATTTGCTGAAATCTTTGCCCGCTCCATTTTGAGTCGCTTTGGCCCTCTTTTGAGACCCATCAGCTCCTAAAAACAAAGCAGTGGAAAGCCCTTTTGACTAGCATCCCTACTCCAAATGTTCATCCCCACCCACAGCTAGGGCATCATTGGTATGGCCTGAAACCGTCGCTTCCTTCTCCTTTTGAGATTTTTTTCCTTTAGTTTTTTGCTTGATGTCCCCTCCTAGTGGTTTTTCTGTAGACGTCTTCAAAGCTTTGCACACCTCCATCCACTTCCTATACGATCTTTCCCTCAACTCTCAGACCAAGGGAAACCCTAGTCGCAACCTCCTCCCAGAGTCGACCATTAGCTTCCATGCCTGGTGATTCTTCTGATATGCATTATATAAATATTATATTATAAACTATTATAAAATCACTTCAATTATTTTAAAGTTAAACCAAATAATATATAAATAAAACTAACTACTAATATGTGACAACATTGAGGATATGTACATCCCTCATATTATAGTGCACAATTATCCAATCCCATACAAATATTTAATTTCTCTTTCTCCAATAATTAAAAATTTGAAAGAATGATAGATGATAACCCATCTTATTACGTGCTTGACAAACTCACGGCTTCACAAATTCACATTTAATATTTTGGGAAAGGTTTTTTTTGTACAATAATAAAACCTACTCTATCCAATTGTATGGTCAAGATGTTTGCTTAATGCAAGATTTAATGTGATGTTTTTTTGCACACATATATCACATGTCTTGTGACTATAGGAAGCCTCTCGGCTTAATTATATATCACCTACATTTATATAATAAAAATAATATATTATTAATTCTATTGAAAGTATCATAAATAATAATAATAATAAACTCTATCATTATATAATATTCATTGTCGAATTTTAAAATTATTCTCATCAACCATCTCTTCGCCAATTACACAATGCACAAAACCTAACAAACCTATTATTCACAAAATCTTGTGCTATGCAAACACGTAGCAAAAAGTACCCACCTACATTTTACCAAACATAAGAGCTTCTAATCTTATTTATTATGAATTCATAATAAATATACAATATATCTTGAATGGTCATATGAACTAAATTATTACAATTCAAGTGTACCAGTGCCATTTGTCCCACGTCCCCTTTTCTTTCTAGGAAGTCCCCTCTTAATATGTTGTTACAATTTAATTAATCAC
Source organism: Sequoiadendron giganteum (assembly GCA_007115665.2). Classification (NCBI taxonomy): domain Eukaryota; kingdom Viridiplantae; phylum Streptophyta; class Pinopsida; order Cupressales; family Cupressaceae; genus Sequoiadendron; species Sequoiadendron giganteum. Next base: position 230,981,972 of record CM021108.1, on the reverse strand, counting down.
CTCCCTAATGATTTTATCTTATTTGAGCAGTCTAGACATAATTCATCATATCGCACTATCCTTTACTTTCTGGAGTCCAGTGTTAGTTAGTTGTTGGGATCCAGATACCCCAAAATGATCACACATCCAAATATTTCAGAATGCTAAAGTCCTTTGCCAAATGTTTTATTTTTTTATGTTGCTAAGCCTTTTTGTCTTTGTGAGTAAAGGTCCCCCTTTTACCTAGTCAACCTATAGTTTTTTTATTGTCAAGGATACATTTTTTTTCATTTCCCCACTCTACGAGTGAGCGAAACAATGACACCTATATACATAATGACAAAATAGTAGTGATAATTCACACACACAAATTCAAACTTGTGCAATGGCCCTTGATCTAGAGATCGATGATTCACATTCAATTCCACACTCTCATTGTTAACCAAGGTCCACATAGTCAACCACCATGGGGTTGCAAGGAACAGTCAAGATGTTGCCATATGACACAATAATGAAAGTTTTTAAGTTCCCGTGAGCTAGCAACAATGAAAAACATGATGTTATCCAACATCTTCAAGATTTCCTATATCTAGAATAAGGGTTTCCAAGCATTTCAACCACCATTAAGTAAACTCATCCTCTTTTATAATTAATAGTCATTTATTATAATCAATTAAAATAACCCTTACACACATGTCAGCCTCACACATCACTATAACAACACAAGCAAAATAATACAACTTGATAAACTGACAACAAATACACACTAATTTATTGCTATGAATAAAACATATCTACATAGTACTGTATAGGCGATACAATTTGGTTCATTGATTTGATCACTTTCATGTCCTTTAACAATCCCCACCTCACACCAATGCTCATTTTACTTTTTCAATTTCATGTATATTTACTATGGACTTATATGCAAGTAATTTTTTTTGACATATGTCGATAACAAACAATCTTAATTCAATTACTCTACTATACCTTTCGCACTAAAAATCCACATAATCAAACCACTTTCTTTTCTCTTCCAACTCATTACTATGTATGTCTTGTCGAAACTGTATCCTTCAAGAATAAACACAATAAAGAAAAGAATCTTATTACTAAATATTATTATGCCATCCTATTTGTATACATTTCTTCACATTCATCTTCACAATTTTTGAGCACGTAATCCATGGTCCTTCAAGAAGAACTGGTTTTCATTCATATTTTTACAAGGCTTACTCTCAAAGAAGTAATTTGGTTCTCTTTTGTTTCTCACAAATCCCTTGAAACAAAAAAATCGTTAAAGAATATAAAATGTTATGGCTTTGATTTACTATTTAGAAAATATATCAAACTATTGCAACACTTTACACAATGCAAGAATTGTCCATTGATTCTTTGTTAGCACCCTTTACACAAGTAGCTTCTTTCTTTTTCGTATTCAATTTTGTTTATTTCCACTTTTCTCCTTCCATTAACTACTATAGACATCCAGATTTGACCACTTCCATATGGTCAAAATCCTATAATTTACTTGTCTAATTCATCTATATTAATTAAATGACATATTTAATTAATATTATCCCCTTCTCTATGGTCTCTAAAATTATTTAAATAAATACTTTATCCTTTTCCATTTCCTCTCTAAATTAAATAAATCAATCAATTTATTTTATTTAATCAATTATCCTTTTCAATTTTTAATTCATTCTTTCTCTCTCCTTTTCCCATCCTCCATAATCCTTTCACTAATCCGGGTTTATTTAATTAATCCTTCATTAAGATGTGCATATCCTTAATTAGGATTAATGTCACATCCTCCATATCTAGCCACTTGTCTCTAATTATCATTAATTAGTCTAATCACCTGTTTGCACAATCATAATCCTAATCACTTACCTTTTCTAACATGTCCTTAAGTCAACCTTTCTTGGTACTTACCTCTTTTTGGTTGACCTCTTCCCCATGTGAATTAAAAACTCACACTTATTCCCCCCATGCATTTGTCTTCCCCATGAACTCTCAAAGGTCACATCAAGCACATTGGACAAAAACCCCTTTTAGGGGAATCTTGTCTTACCTTTTAGTTTCTTCCAAGAAAGTGAATTAAAAATTCACTTTTATTCTTCCAATGCCTTCTTCAATCCCCATTGTGACAAGAGTGGACTTTCTAAAAGTCCTCACTTGTCACTTTCAGCCCCACTTGGGGACAAGGAATCCCTTTTTTTGTAAATCCTCTTCAATCCCAAGCTACTTACAAGTACCTTGGGACCACATGGCCTTTTCCACATCACTTGTACCCTTGCCATCTCACCTTGTCCTTGGGACACTTCATCCTCCACATGGCAAGATGTGTGGGCTTGTGAGTCCTCAACTCACCATAGCTCTCCATCTTGTCCATGATGGCTTAATCTTGACCATTAAATCCTCTAGAGAATTCAATTTATTCTATAAATAGCCCTTTTTCTCATTCATTAAGGAGGCTAGTGACTTCATGATCTTATGACTTTCATGCATTATTATCAGACTTATGTTGTCAAGCCATTTTGCATCCTAGCCATTGTTATTGCATTTATCCACCCTCATTAATCACCCAACTACCACTACCATCACAAGCTTTCCATCAAGGATCACACATTATCAACCATCAAAGGGCCAACCAAAGATCAAATCAATATAAGGTAAAATCTATTATTTTCTTTATCTTTATTTTGTGTGAGTTAACATAGTCCTATCTTGAGGTGTTAGGTGTCATTTTCTTCTGTTACATTATGTTTTTTTTTTGCATTTTTAGACTAGGAGATTTTATCTTATCATATTTATGGCACGCCCGGTGGGACCCACAAATGGGTCTATTTAATTTAAAGGTTGTTGTTGTTTGCATTTTTGCAGGTTCAGGTGACTCACAAAGGTGACCTTTCCCTAGCAGGGGTGACCTTTCCCTAGTAGGGGTGAGCTTTACCTAGCAGGGGTGGCCATTCCCAGGCACACATGCCCCTCTACAATAATGCCATCATTTCTAGCCCTTTGTCTGACCTAAGGAGCGACCAGGTCCTATAGGGATGCCTATTTGCAAAAAATCAGCACCAAAAGTTCTTTGTTTTCGTTAGAGGGCTGACCAGGCCCTAGCAAGGATGGCCATGCTTGGGAACACATGCCTCTCTATAGTAGAACTAGTGTTCCAGCTCTCTCTTTTCACGACAGAGGTAGCTAGGTCCAGACAGAAGGTAAAAACAGTGTTTCAATGCATTTTCAAACTTTATTTTCTATCGTTTTGCTAATATTGACCCCCTAATGTGTGTTGTTGGTGATTATGAAGGGTTTTATACTAACGTTTGTATAGGAAGATTCCGATGAATGAAGAACGGTGGAAAAACTACTAACTTGTTTCCTATAGGACGAGAGGACCAAGACCCTTAATTAGCTGTTTAATTTAAATTTTTTTACACTAATTAGGCACATAGACTAAGTAGAGGGTCAAATAATTTTCTTTCCTCATCTGAAAAGTAAGCTATTGACATATCCAATCCCCTTGTTCCATTTGGATATCCTGGGTGAAGATAAATCGTAGCTTACTTAGTTCTTTGTGTTACTCAAAGGGGTGGGAATCGTTCAAGCTTTCCCCTTGCACTTCATGTGAGCTTGGGTTGTAGCTAAAAATGATTAACATATTCTATTAGTGGGACCAATTTGAGGATTTCATCACCCCAAGGGACAATCCCAACCACATGTACTGGCGGGGTATATAAACAAGGGAGGCTAAATTTGTACCCCAATCCAGTCGCGTCATAACTGGCGGAGCATCAAAGCTAGGATGATACCTAGATAGATGTGAAGAGTTGGTCTGAGCCTTTCAGTATCTCGCTGGGGTTCCTGACTCATGCTTGTGATAGACTAGTGTTCACAAATTATGCCTCACGTACTGAGCGTATATCGAGGACTCCCTAGATCACCTTGTTTAGCCTAGTTAGAGGACCGTGTTGGCCATACCTTTCTTACTAATCTTACGATTGTGCTGCTTGAACTATATTTTCTGTGTAAAACCAATGCATATCTTACAAATCAAATCAATCTTGCCATTTCACTTGTTGTTTGAAGTATTTTTAATCCTTTTCCATAGCCATTTTTTACCTAAGTAAAGTTCAAGTTTCTCAATAGGGGTGACCTTGCCCTAGCAAGGGTGGCCACACCGGGGTACCCACACCCCTCTGCTCTAGAATCAATCATTTTTTATCCCTATTTTCACATGAGGGGTGACCAGGACCTAGTAGCAGCAACCATGCCCAAAATAGGTCATTTATCAGCATCCCCTTCATCATTCTGTTAGTCTATTCCCCCTATTTTGAGCATCCATTATGTCATTTCATCAACCCGTTCCTTCTTTTAGAGGGTTCGTTCTCCTGTTTCGTCGACTTGTTCATCCACTTAGAAATTTCATTTTATCATTTAGGGAACCCATTCATCATTCAAGGAACCCATTTCTCCATTCAAGGAACTTTTTTCTCCATTTAGGGAACCCATTCATCATTCAACGAATCCATTTTTCCATTCAGGGAACCCGTTTCATCATTTACCAAGTTTGTTTCACCATTCGTCAAGCTTGTTTGGTCTCATTCTTGATCTGGACAAGTTCAAAAAACCAGTTAGGTGACCAGGCCTTAGCAAGGGCAGCCACACCCGGGCACACATACCTCTCTACAATAAAATCAACATCTTTGGCTCTGTATTTTGTACAATCAACCCTGCCAAAGCCCAAATAGTTGGGGACCTAAAACCTTGTCATTTGTTGTGAACTAAACACTTTCATCCTTGTTTGTTCACTCATAATTCATCCTTTATTCCATTTTCATTTTCCAAAGAGTCAATCCTTCGTACCATGATTAGTCCACATCTTCTTCAGTCCAAAATCATCATCCAATCATTCCTCCTCATCCTATCCATCCCCAAACCATCCAATTTTTTTAAAAAAACTAGGAATTTACTTACCCCAACTTGTTCAGGTCATAAATTTCTACTCAGTGCTCAGAATTCAGAACCGTTTACACCATCAAAAAGGTATTCTAATTTCAACCCCAAATTCCTCTCTGAAGACCTCTGAAAACATGATTTACTACAACATAGAAAAAACCAAAAAAATTGAAAATTTTAATTTTTGGTTTTTCTCAATCCTATGACCCCTGGACTGTTCTGGACCATAATCTGAGCTTTAATCTAGTCCTAATCTAAGATCCAATCCAATTTTAATCTGAGATTTAATCTAATCCCAATTTGAGCTCAACTTGAATCCCGATTTGAGCTTTCATCCATTTTTTGATTTTGAAACAAATCTCAAGAGCTCTTCTCCCATGTTCTTCCAATCCATCCTCCATTATCTATTCTTTCCTTCTAATGTGTATCCCTCATGAATCCTTATCCCCCTCTCACATGACCAATAATAGTAGTCAAGGGGAATCCTAACTATGTTGATGATGATAACAAAAGTCTTGTTGATCATGAAGAGTGTAATATAGATCCCCTTGATGCTATCATTGCTAGAAATATTTCTCCAATCACCTCCCAAAATCCAACTACTCCTCTAAACTATCCCCCATGCCTTCATCTATATCCAATAATAGTCCTTATGCTACCCTTGACAAGGGATATCTAGTATCCTCACCATCTACACATTCATCATGTCCTCCCTCTCCACCTCTGTCCTATCCAACACTCATGCCTTCCTATCACAATCCACCATCCCAATATTCCTCTTATCCTAATCCACTATCTCAATATTCTTATCCTCCACCCATATCCTCCTACACAAATACATCACCCAGGTCCTCTTATCATAATTCACCATCCCAATTTTCCTCTTATCCTAATCCACCATCTCAATCTTCTTATCCTAATCCTCTATCCATGTCCTCCTATCCAAATCCACCATCCATTTCCTCCTATGCTAATCCACCACCTCAATATTCCCATCCTAATCTAGCATCCATACCTTCCTATCATAATCCACCATCTCAATATTCCTACTATAATCAACCATCCCAATCTCCCCAAACTAATCCAACATCCACATCCTCCCATGTAACTTCCCCCTACATCGTGTTATATCTTAATCCCTCCTCCAATTCATCCTACCACAATCCTCCATCCAATCCTAATCCACCAGTCTCTAATCCTCATCCTCCATCTCCTCTTAGTCCTACATCTAGTCCCATCCCCTTATCTAATCCTAATCAACCAATCTCTAATCCTAATCCTCCCTCTTCTCTTAGTCCTCCATCCAATCCTAATCCACCAGTCTCTAATCTTAGTCCTCCATCCAATCCCAAATCCTAGCCTTCCACCCATCCGTAATCCTCTATTCATTCTCATCACCCCACTTGAACCTATAATTCCCAAATAGCTCATTCTAGATGTCGTCCAAGGACACATGACAAAAGAGACATCCCCAAATCCACATCTTGATGTTGTGGAACCATGCCCTCCCACTCTATCAATTATAGTCACTAGTGATGAAGCCCTCCTCCGTCCTACACCTATCACTACCATTACCATTCCTAACACCATCCAAATGGTTGAGGCTGTCACACCCATTAAGGTCACTGAATCCCCATCTCCTACTCCTAACACCATCCAACCCATTAAAGACACCCAAATCCAATCCACTCCCCCTAGTCCTTCTATCACCGAAATCCAATCCCATGGCCTTCATGAATCCTCTGTCCTTCCACCTCCCCCACTTGAGGAGTCCCTCCAACACTCCTCCCTCGTCATGCCTCCCACACAAGATGAGCCGTGCCAAGGGCTTGATCCAAAGCATACAAGCATATCCCCTCCTCAAAATCCTGATCCTACCATCCCATCCACTTCATCCCAAGATCATAGTTCTCCATCCATCCCATTTCATGATTCCTTTCCTCAAATGAATCTTGATCCTACCATCTTATCTACTCCATCTCAAGATCACACTAGGTCACCCGCTCTATCCCATGATCCCCTTTGCACTCAAGATCTAATCACTTCCTCTCATGAGCCCTTATCACCCACTACCACAAATCCTGATCATGTCATACCACCTAATCCCTCTTGATCCCTTATCACCTTCTCCTCCAAATCAGGATGTTATCATCCCACCATCTTTGCTGCATGATCCTTCATTGTCACCCAACTCTATCATCAAAACACCACTTTTATATCACCTCGGTAACATTACACTCATCCATGGTGGTCTTTTTGTAGAAGAAAAACAAAGTATATGTGCCACCCTTCCTCCTCCACCTACTAATGCACTCAAATCATGCTTCCAAAAGAATAAACATCCTACCATAGATCACATGCTCAAGAACATGAACTATCAAGGAAAAGGTTTAGGCCTTCATGAGAAAGGTACTTTGGAGCCCATCCAGGCACACAAGGTCTTGGATATATCTCCCAAGACTCACACTCCAAAAAGTTTGGTACAACCTCCATACATCCTAAACGATCCTCTTCCAAAGGAATGAGAGACAATTCTCATCGCTCTACCAAATACTTTGTCGCCATCCCTCCTCCTCCATCATATTACCTCAAAACAACTGTTCATCTTCCTCCTTCATCCTCTAAGTCCATTTTGGGTCCTTATGTCCCTCCATCCACCATTTCTCATCCTCCATCTACTGCATCTACTTTGAGTCCCTACGTTCCTCCATCTACCATAATACATCCTCCATATACAATGTCCATTTTGGGCCCTTATATCCCAAAGTCACCCCCTTCATCCTATCCTATTTATCCTCTAATCCATCCATCACCTATGCCTAGCACTCATCACAAGAATCCTACCTTCATAACTCCTAATTAGCATCAACCAGGGCACCCCTCTATGCATGCTATTTCACATCCTCCATCCACACATTATCATCAAAATCCTACCTCTATCACTCCATCCACATCCTCTCCAAATCATCCATCTCCCCAAATACCCATTCCATTTCTACTAAAATAAATTTGGATGCCAAAGAAAAAATGCATAAATCCAAACATCCACATGAATCTAACGCTTCGCATGTCCCCTTCAAAAGACATGTTGAAGAAAAGAAAAATAAAATCCAAAATCCAAATCAATCCAAAAGGCCACAAAGGCCCACCAAAGGAAAAATCAAAACCATGTGGAGCCCAAAGAAAAAAGATGCCATGCCTTCTAATGAAAAATCCATAGCGACATCCAAAGTTGCTAGTCCACCACAAAATCATTCACCTCCTCCATCTCCTAAACCTATTTTGGGTCCCTATGTCCCAAAATTCACTATCCCAACTCCTCCATTATCGCAACACTCTCCATCCATTTATCCACCTATCTTTTCTCATCCACCATCACATGTGCCAATGTTGATCTTGAAGACAGTCCCCCATCACACATCCACTCCATCATTTCATCCATATCCTTTCCAGTATCCCATCCATTATCTCACATATCTACCCCATCAAATCCATTTAATCCATCCCCTTGCATAATCCATTCTACCAAGGTTGTACCAACATCCAATAGTCTCTTTACACATGGGCTCTTATTACCTCATATATCACTTGATGCTTGAGTCCTTCATCCATCCCCTCTATCACATATCTTCCAAACCCACAAAAGGTGAGAAAAATAAAAAAAGAGAAAAAAAAAATAGTAAAGAGAATAATTCGTCCAATGGTGAAAACTTGGCAAACAAGCGCCTTGGATAAGTACCATGATGAAAACCTAGAAAATAGGCATCATGCATAAATCCCCCATCCATTCTACTTCCACAATTGGGGGTAGCTTCCACCTACACATTCCTTTCCTCCATATCCTACATCTACCTATCTTCCACCTCCTACCCATCATATCTCATTTACCCCAGTCCCTCCATCTTCCTTGTGATCTTCATAAAGATAGGGGCACATATATATACATTGCTTTGGACACCTCTTGGAATACATTCCCCTCATCCATACGCTAGCATATTCCTTATCCTCCCCATCTACTTTTTTGATCCATGCATATTATCTACATCCATCTACCTTCATCATCCATTGAATTATGCCACCATCCATCTCCCTTCCTTATCTATATCTCCTATCCATGTTCGTCTTACCCATCTTGATATTTTCCATCCCTCTTTCCTTGTCACGCATGGCATATTTAGAGTGGGGACATCTCCTTATTTGTGATAGCATCCTTGGAGGCATCGTCCATCCATCCCTCCAAGGAATCCTTTCCATCTTCCCATCCTTCCCATCCCTATCCCCCCATCCATTTATCCATCCAGTAATCCCTTCCATCTACCAAATCCTTATCTTCCTATAATCTCATCCAATAGTCCTTTTCCATCCCTTCAAGTAATCTTTTCCATCTCCCCATCCTTCCCATCTGTATCTCCCCATCCATTTATCCATCCAATAATCCATTCCATCTTTCCAAATCCTCATCCCTTTCTCCATCCATTCTAATATCTTTATCAATCCATCCATTTAACTCTATTTTCCTTCCATCTCATAATCCCTTGTCATTGGTATTTAGCTATAGGCAACCCCCCCATGCAATCCAATGCCATGCTATCTCACTATCATCACTCCTGTCTATTTCCTACATATTCCAAATATATTATCATTTTTCATCTCTCATCTATCCATCATCTCATCCTCCCATTTCATCTTTCAATGATTCAAATAACTATCTCATCCCTGAGATTAATCTTATGCATATCGACCATCCCATCTGCATGGCATATCCTAGCTCATCATATCGTCTCCATCATCGTATCTCCTTAACATGGTCATCTCATCATCCCTTGTCCACTATATGTCTATGGCCTTTTATCGAACTATGTTGCCTCTACACTTTCACGTAGGCAAGGTCGATCATTTGATCCACCCTCGGGGTTCTACATTTTCTTTATCTTGTCATCTTCCATCATTTTTCTTTGGCCTTGTGTCGAACTACATTTCTCCTGTGCTTTCACATAGGCAAGGTCGATTGATTGATCCACCCCCAAGGCATTTGTTCATCTAGTCTGCGCCATCCATCGAGGTCTCCATTGTCCTCTTTCCACTTTTATCCATGGCCTTATGTTGAACTGCATTGCCCCTGTGCTTTCACATAGGCAAGTTCAATCATTTGATCCGCCCTTGGGGTTCTATCTTTTTTCCATCTTGTCATCTTCCATCACCTGTCTTTGGCCTTGTGTCGAACTACATTGCCCCTATGCTTTCACATAGCCAGGTTCAATCATTTGATCCACCCCTAGGGCATTTTTCCATCCAATCTGCACCATCCATTGAGGTCTCCGTTGTCCCCTTTCTGCTTTTATCCATGGCCTTATGTCGAACTACGAGGGCTCTATGCTTTCACGTAGGCAAGGCTGATCTATGATCAACCCCCGAGCCCCTAGGTCTTTAGAGTGTGTCAGTCTTGTGTCCCCTAGGTCTTTATAGTGCGTCAGTCTTGTATCTTGTGTCTCATTCCTTATGTCATGTCATCAAGTATGTCCTTATCTAGCTGGTTCTTCACAAATGGAATCCATTCATGTCATAAGATTTAATTGGTTTTTGAATATGCTATGTTATTATTGATCTTTTCATTTAGTATCCATCTTCGGTCTCAACATGATGTATCCTTCCTAATAGACCACATCAACCCCATCCATCCTCTCGATCCTATGGAAAAGAATTTTTTGAAATTGATTGCAATCCTTTGATACTTTTGGCTTTTATTTATCATTTGAGCTCCCTATCATCACTTTTCAAGGCCGCCATGATCTATCAAATTGTGGTGTGTTTTTCCTGGTTAATGTAGGGGCATATATTGATCTTTATGTGTTTTTGTCTTCTTGGTTGTCCCATGTAGTACCCACCAAGACCCCTGTGGTCTTGTGCTATGTTGGGACATCATTTTATGCTTGTGGTTATTCCAATACCTGGCCCAACCAAAGTCATCATGACTTTGGAGTGTTGGGATAGCCTCCTTTTTTGTTATGTTTGTGTATGCATTAGACACTAATTTTCCTTGGTTTCACATACCCGTGTACCTGGTGTCTTATGCTATAGCAAAAATTAGTATTCTGAAAATGACAAATTGCATTGCATTTCATCTTTACCTCCATCATCTGCATTCATTTTAACCATCTCACATCTCCATCCAATCCTAATCCATTCAATCTAGAACAAATCATCTAATCACATCCTTGGTCTTGTTCCCAGCCTTGCTACAAGCCTTGATCCAATCACCATCCTCATCAATCATCATCTGTGGGATGCATCCTTCCCTATCCTTGTGTTTTTTTGGGATGTATCTTTCCCTCATCAACAACACTCTCATCAGGATGTATCCTTCCCTATCCTTGTGTTTTTTTGGAATGTATCCTTCCCTAATCAACAACACTCTCATCGGGATGTATCCTTCCTTCTCCTTGTGTTATTTTGGGATGCATTCTTCCCTTATCAACAACACTCCATCGACCATCAGTCCATCCAGGCTTGTAGCTTGATCGGGGCAACACCATATTTGACCTTGAATCCATTTGTGCTTCTCCCTTCATATTATCATCCTCCCTCATCCATTATTTTTCATCATCCTTCTCATCTACCCTTGCATCATGTCATCCATTTCGAGAGTACACCCTTGTTCTCTTGAACCCGCATGTCCTCTCAATGGGGCATCCTCAATCCCTAATCTTCATCTTCACTCCCATCACCTTTCCTCCTAAGGAACTCCTTGAATGAATATGAAATCTTCCTTAATCTAACCATCTTCTTCTAGATTCTATGTTTTAATTTTCTTTGAAATGAAGGTACTTTGTAGCACCATCTCAAAGAGGGAAAAAATATAGACATCCAGATTTGACCACTTCCATATGGTCAAAATCCTATCATTTACTTGTCTAATTTGTCTATAATAATTAAATGGCATATTCAATTAATATTATCCCCTTCTCTAAGGTCTCTAAAATTATTTAATTAAATACTTTATCCTTTTCCATTTCCTCTCTAAATTAAATAAAATAATCAATTTATTTAATTTAGTCAATTATCCTTTTCAATTTTTAATTCATTCTTTCTCTCTCCTTGTCCCATCCTCCACAACCCTTTCACTAATTTGCGTTAATGTAATTAATCCTTCATTAAGATGTGCATATCCTTAATAAGGATTAATGTCACATCCTCCATATCTAGACACTTGCCTTTAATCATCATTAATTAGTCTAATCACTTGTTTGCACAATCCTAATCCTAATCACTTACCTTTTCTAACATGTCCTTAAGTCAACCTTTCTTGGTACTTACCTCTTTTGGGTTGACTTCTTCCCCATGTGAATTAAAAATTCACACTTATTCCCCCCATGCATTTGTCTTTCCCATGACCTCTGAAAGGTCACATCAAGCAAATTGGACAAAGACCCCTTTTAGGGGAATCTTGTCTTACCCTTTGGTTTCTTCCAAGAAAGTGAGTTAAAAATTCACTTTTATTCTTCCAATGCCTTCTCCAATCCCTATGGTGACAAGAGTGAAATTTCTAAAAGTCGTCACTTGTCACTTTCAACCCCACTTGGGGACAAGGAATCCTTTTTTTGGTAAATCCTCTTCAATCCCAAGGTACTTGCAAGTACCTTGGGACCACATGGCCTTTTCCACATCACTTGTACCCTTGCCATCTCACCTTGTCCTTGGGACACTTCATCCTCCACATGGAAAGATGTGAGGGCTTGCGAGTCCTCAACTCACCATAGCCCTCCATCTTGGCTATGATGGCTCAATCTTAACTGTTGAATCCTATAGGGAATTCAATTTCTTCTATAAATAACCCTTTTTATCATTCATTAAGGAGGTTAGTGACTTCATGATCTTATGACTTTCATGCATTATTATCAGACTTATGCTCTCAAGACATTTTGCATTCTAGCCATTGTTATTGTATTTATCCACCCTCATTAATCACCCAACTACCACTACCATCACAAATTTTCCATCAAGGAGCAGACATTATCAACCATCAAAGGGAGATCCAAAGATCAACTCAATATAAGGTAAAATCTGTTGTTTTCTTTATCTTTATTTTGTGTGAGTTAGCGTAGCCCTATCTTGAGGTGTTAGGTGTCATTTTCTTCTCTTGCATTTTGTTTTGTTTTGTATTTTTAGACTAGGATATTTCAACTAATCACAACTACAAATTTGAAAACAAACAGTGGAATTACCACACTTGGTCATAGCATTCTAAAACTTGAAAAAGTTAATACTAAAAATCAATGTTGTGAAAGGGAACTTTGAAGATAGTATCTTATTACTGCACGACATCCTCAAAAATGCCCCTTTTTCTAAAAATAGTTAGAGTTTATCTACACAATAAAGTACAAAATAGTCTCTATGATATAGATCTCCAGTTCCTAAATAGTTTTCTAGAATTGCACTAGTCCAATCCACAATTTTTCTCTACTTTATTTTGTGAAGGATCACCCAGTTATCAGAACTATTGATTTTGAAAAGTATAGCTTCTATGTAAAGTAGTCTATAAATAATGATTTCTTTTCGCCTAATATTTTTTAGCAAATACAATATTTCTATTTTGCATTTTTATTATAATTATAGGAAATATTATTGCATACTTTTTCAAAAGTGTATTTTCCAAACTGTGCAAGCAAATGTGATTACAACATATTTTCTTGATCAATATAGTTAAGGTTTATTGACAATTGTTTTTGTACTCATTTTAAAATCAAATAATATTACAATAACAAAAAAGGAAACCTAGATTCTCTACAATTACTTCCAACACAACCAAGCTTTGTTTAAAACTATATTTATCATATCTATATAGAAATTAGAAAAAAACAAATGTATTCAATTTACAATCTTTGTTCTTCACCTTTAGTAAAAAAAACTAAGAAAAATACAACACACAATTTTTTTGTATGAGAAAATGTTCGTTCTTTCTGAAGAAAAACAATTGAAGACACCATTAACATAAAAAAATAGTTGTGACGTCCCCCCCAACTATGCTTTACGACCATTAATACTATACATACATTTTGGGACATGTAACTAGACATAAGTTGTCACCCAAAAAAAATTATAGTACACAATCTTGTCAAACAAAAGATTTTATGACAATAAATGAAACATTGAATAGTCTTATAAATTAATATATGTCATACAAAAAAAATGGACATAATGCATTATTGAGGTTGGCAGTATAATAAAGAAAGTATGTGTATACAAAATGAATATTGAATTGAAAAGAATATCCATAATCAGTAATGTGCCAAGGACATTATACATTATGTCATGTCAGGACCTCAACTCAATTTCTATGTGTAATTATGACAGTTCTAAGATATCGATAAGAAAACCTTAACTTTGTAATGACAAATAATAATGCAAATTTCAATGCTAAATAGGAAAAGCCCTTTAGTATGATCCTTGACAACTATTTGATGCACCTCTTTTTTGCAACAATTTATTAGGAAAACTATTGTATTTAACTAGATAGTTTCTTACTCATATAAAATGAAGTTCTTAAAGATGTCATTTTCTTTCATACCTTACCTAGATTGAGCCTCAAATAATTCATTCAATGTTGATTGGTTTCTCGCAAATGGCTTGTATCAACCAAACTTCTGGCAAAAATAATGTGTTGTGGCTCAGATTTAGCAAATAAGAATGACATGAATCTTTTGCAAATATTTCCTGAGATGGAAGAATTGTGCATTGACTTCTTGCTTGCACATTTTGCACAACTCTAATTGCACTCCTATATCTCAAATCTTTTTCTTTTATTTTGATTAGTATATTGTTTAACTACAATTCCCAACATGGAAGATAGGTCACAAACTTTCCTCTGTCCCTTGGAAACTTGCAAAAAATTATACTAAATCTATACACTGCTCATATATATCCTAAAGACTACATAGATTTTCTATTTTATATTCTCAAAAACACTCCTCTTATTAAAATAGTCAAAATTTATCTGCATTATGGATTTCCTTATCGTCAATATAACCAAGACAAATTAGAAATGGTGCTCTTGAGCTACAAAGTATTTTCCCAAAACTATAATGTTACTATTCTTGGCCCACTAGAATACTAGAAACAATATTCAATATTGTTTAAAATTAGAAATAGGGTAAGTGCACCAAGATGGCTCCCAAAAAGGGGACTTAAATGGACAACTTTTTTCTGAAATCAAGAAATACTAACCTTGGACGTGAAATTGAGGATAGTTACACTCAAACTTTTGAGGGGGAACAAAAACAAGGATCAAAGTGCTCCTAGTCTACTTTCTAAACTACTAATTTATTTTTAAAATGGTTGAGATTAAGGGGTTCAAAAGAGGGCCATACACAAATTGGTGTTGTTTTTGTTAGAAAAACATAACATAGAAACTCTTGTATAACCCTTGTACGGTGAAATTTTATTTAGTATTTTTAAAATCACAATAGTCAAAAGTTAGCTAACAGTATGTAGTTGATGCACGATTTTTTTGATAATTTTTTAATGAATATTTTATTTTTTACTAATTTTCGAAGTGGACACTTCCTGAAAAACAAAATTTTGGCCGTGCTACCCCTACAAATTTTGGAAACTAATTGATTTTTTATTTTTTTAAAATAAAATTGTAGAATGGAGTCTAGTTTCTAAAAATGTAATTTATTTGAAAATTCAATGAACGGTTAATTTATAACGAAAAAAATACCAAACATCACTTTTTGGAAAAAAAAAGACAGACAAATAAAATAAATTATGGATGAAAGGCTTAACATTTTCAGAAAGTGAAAAAAAAACATTGTTGGATAGCTAAGAGAGAACCCAACATTACCCATGTGTTCATTTTTTTCAATATTGAACCACGTGCAATCTTGAAGGTGAGCATGAACTCGATTATGTGAAATATGGTAGATTTTTTAAAAACACATCTTTGGTCATTGTGAATGCCCTTCAAGCCTTTGGGTTGGTATTCCAAGGAAAATACCAATCCTAAGGCTCAAGAATTCCCAAAGAAAGATATAACGCGAGCGCGCTATAATGCGAGCATGTTATATCTCAGTTTTGACATGGTTTTTGCTTCTGCAAGAAACATGTCAACTAAGACATAATGCAAGCACATTATAACACACTCACATTATGTCCTCATTTATGTTAAATGACAATATATTGAATGTATGCTGATATATTTGTATGTTTTTATGTACATGTATGCTTGTATGTATGTACGTATTCCTGTATGTATCAATGCATATATATTGTATGTATGCCTATATGTATGTATGCTTGTATGGATGTAGGATTATATGTACATATGTATTATGCTTGTATGTATGTATTTATGTATTTCTTTAGAGGGAGGGAGAATTTAGAGAGAGAGGGAGAGTCTGAAGAGATGGAGAGGGGGTGAAAGTGAGAGTTTAAGAAAGAGAGAGCGGGAGAGAAGGGGTTGGAGTGAGAGGGACTTAGCTAGGTAGGCTAGGAGGGATAGAGGGAGAGAGAGAGAGAGAGAGAGGGGGGGTGAGAGAGAGAGAATTGAGAGAGAGGGAGAGAGACAGAGGGGGGGAGAGAGAGAGAAAAAAGAGAGAGTTATGTAGGTAGAGTGCTAAAGGGAGATACTTGAGAGTGTGAGGGGGGTGAGAGGGAGATACTTGAGAGATAGGTAGTGAGAGGGAGTGTGAGAGAGAGGGAGTGTGAGTGAGAGACTTGAGAGAGGGAGAGGGTGTGGGAGGGAGTGACCTGATAGAGGTAGAGAAAGAGGGGTGTGGAGTGAAAGGGACTTATCTAGGTAGGGTGGGAGGGATATATAGAGAGAGGGGAGAGACAGAGAGAGTTACCTAGGTAGGTTGCCAGAGGGAGAGACCTGAGAGAGAGGGGGTGGGAGGGAGATACATGAGAGAGAGGGAGAGAGTGGGATAGAGTGGGAGGGACATAGAGAGAGATGGATAGAGGGAGTGAGAGAGGGTGGTAGGGATTGATTGAACGAGAGGTACATAGAAAGAGGGAGATGGTAGATAGACACAATTAGAGAGGGTAGGAGGGAGGGAAGGAGGGAGAGGTGGGATTGATAGATAAAGAGAAAGTGATAGGGTTGAGAGGAATTAGGGTGGAGGACCTATAGGGTTGATGGTTTCTAGGGTATTAGGGTTTAAGGTTTGAGGGTTGAGGGAGTAGGGTCGATGGTAGAGGGTATTTGGTTGAGGGTATAGGGTATAATTTTTAAGGGTTGAGGATTGAAGGGTTTAGGGTTAAGGTTTTAGGGTTAAGGGTTTACCTGGTTGATGGTAGAGGGTTTTGGGTATAGGTTTGAGAGTATAGGGTTGAAGGATTAGGTTCAGGGTCCAATGTAAGGGGTAGAGGGTTTAGGGTTTAAGGATTGAGGGTTAAGGGATTAAGGGTTGAGGGTTGAGAATTGAGGGTTGATGGTTTAATGTATATTGTATAGGGTACAAGGTAGAGGGTTTAAGGGTTTAGGGTTTAAGGGTTGAGGGTTGAAGATTAAGGGTTTAAGGTTGAGGGTTGAGGGTTGAGGGTATAGGGTATAGGGTCAAAGGATTAGGGTTGAGGGTCCAATATATAGGGTAGAGGTTATAGGGTTGAGAGATTAAGGGTTGAGGTTTTTCTTGGATTTAATGATGTAAGGGTTGAGGGATTAGGGATTAGGGTAGAGAGTATTGGGTTGAGGGTAGAGGGTAGAGGGTTTAAGAGTTTAGGGTTTAAGGGTTGAGGGTTGAGGGTCAAGGGTCTAGGATTGAGTTCTTAAGGGTTTAAGGGTCAAGAGGGTTGAGGGATTAGGGTAGAGAGTTTACTAAGTGAGTTTAAGGGTTGGGGGATTAGGGTTGCGGGTAGAGGGTTTACGAGTTAGGGTTTAAGGTTTTAGGGTTTAGGGTTGAGGGATTAAGAGGCTATAGGGTAGAGGGTGGCAGGGAGTTGAGGCTATAGGGTAGAGGGTAATAGGCTGAGGGCTGGCAATAAGGGTTGAGGAATCAACATGGCATAGGAGCTGAGGATTAGGCTTAAGGGTTGTAATTGAGGCTGAGGGATTAGGGTTTAAGGGTTGAGGATTGATGGCTGAGGGATTAAGAGGGTATAGGGGTTGAGGGATTAGGGTTTAAGGGTTGAGGGTTGAGGCTTGAGGCTTGAGGGATTAAGAGGGTATAGGGGTTGAGGGATTAGGGTTTAAGTGTTGAGGAATGACGGTTGAGGGATTAAGAGGGTATAGGGGTTGAGGGATTAGGGTTTAAGGGTTGAGGGTTGAGGGATTAAGAGGGTATAGGGGATGAGGGATTAGGGTTTAAATTCAGCTGGGATGGCTGAGGCATTAAGAGTGGCAGAAGTTGAGGTGGCTAGGGTTTAATGGTTGAGGGTTGAGGGATTAGGGCTTAAGGGCTGAGGGCTGAGGGTTGAGGAACAGAGGGCATAAGGGCTGAGGGATTAGGCTTAAGGGTTGAGGCTCTGATGCTCTGTGGCTGAGGATTAAGAGGGTATAGGGATTGAGGGATTAGGGCTTAAGGGTTTAAGGGGTTGAGGGTTGAGGGATTAAGAGGTATAGGGGTTGAGGGATTAAGGTTTAAGGGTTGAGGGTTGAGGGATTGAGAGGGTATAGGGGTTGAGGGATTAGGGTTTAAGGGTTGAGGGTTGAGGATTCAGGGATTAAGAGGGTATAGGGGTTGAGGGATTAGGGTTTAAAGGTTTAGGGCTGATGGTTGATGGATTAAGAGGCTATAGGGGTTGAGGGATTCAGGTTTAAGGGTTGAGGGTTGACGATTGAGAGTTGAGGGTTGAGGGTTGCGGGTTGAGGGTTGAGGGTTGAGGGATTAAGAGGGTATAGGGGTATCCATCTCTCCCACTATCACTTAACCATTTAAACCCTTAACTCTTAAACCTCTACCCTCTATCTCTCTCAGTCCACCTCTCCCACTCTCTCTTTCTCCCACTCTCTCTTTCTCCCACTCTCCCCTTCTCCCACTCTCCAACTCTCTCCCGCTCTCTCCCACTCTCTCTTTCTCGCACTCTCCTCTTCTCGCACTCTCCCACTCTCTCTTTCTCCCAATCTCCCCCTCTCTCCCTCCCTCTCTATCTCTATCTCTCCCACTATCTCTTTCTCCCCCTCTCCCTCCCTCTCTCTCTCTTTCTCTCCCACTGCCTCTCCATCCCTCTCTCCCTCTTTCTCTCCCACTATCTCTTTCTCCCACTCTCTCCCTCCCACTTTATCTTTCTCCCACTCTCCCCTTCTCCCACTCTCCCACTCTCCCACTCTCTCTTTCTCCCACTCTTCCTCGCTCCCTCCTCTATATCTCCATATCTCCCACTATCTCTTTCTCCCCTCTCCTCTCCCTCACTCTCCTCCCTCTCCTCCCTCCCTCCCTATTTCTCTCTCAATCTCTCTTTATCTCCTACTCTCTTTCTCTCCCACTCTCCCTCTACCTCTCTCTCTCTCACACACACAAACACTCACCTCTATCTCCTCTACTACAATTGTATAGGGGAGAGATATAGAATTAGGATAGAGGGTATAGACAAAAAAGGAGAAAATAAGTATATTAAGAAAACCATATTTCATATAATGCGTGTGCATTTTGAAGAAGTAGAGATGTCACCGTTTTAGGAAGAAATAATGTGCTCGTGTTATAATGCGAATGTATTGTTTATTCCACTAAAAATGGTAAAAAAACTCAATATACCCATGATTTCAAGGCCCATAGTTTGCATATTCTCCTAGTTTTGCACGTGCTCTGACAAAAAGTAGCTTTTTGATGATGTTGTGAAGTGTGCAAGCATTTTTTTCACATTCCACCACCTTTTCCATTATCTTTCTACCACCTTTGCATGAAATAGAAAAGTTTCCACGTTGAAAGACATATTCAAGTTTGAATTCCATTGAAAACTGATATATAATTGAAGTTTGAAAGGAACAAGATTTTGAACAATTCAAATTGTTGTGGAGTTTGAAGAAAGAAGAAGCTAAGGCTACATAATTGGGTTGAATTCCTCCATTTGAAAATCTGGTTTTTTAGGTATGTGAAGTCTTTACACATTTTCTTTCATTCTATTATGGCTTGCTTTCATTTTTGTTTGTCATTATAACCTTACGTTGTCAATGCACATTTTAAATTACACAATTATATACACTTGCCAATTACCATTTTAAACTTGATGGAGAGAATTTACCAGGATCCACAAATCATCAAGGGTACTTCTGACCCTAACTTAAATTGAAGAAGATCAACAAACAAACTCAATCATCTTTTCATCAAAATCCTTCATTTTCACTTGATTTCATATTTCCACAAAACACTAGAACTTGGTTTCAAATCTTTGTCACACTCAAAAATATATTATCCATCATAAAATTGATTGCAATAAAGCATAAATCTGATTAGAAACTAAGAACCATTCAATTCATTCATGATTCACTAATTCAAGAACTCAAGGTTGCAACATACATTGAAAAATAACAACAAATCATGGAATGTAACTACCAACCTTTATCCAAACATCCAAGACACTATAATCAGCATGTTATTGATTGAAATAAACCAAATACACATTCCAAATATTTCACCAAAATCCATTCTTTGAGCATGCTTCCCCTAGCAGTATTCAAAAATCGTGGTGCAAAGGCCCCTACAACCATGCTTCAAAATCTACTTTGCTTACAATATGTCTTAAGGTCTTTGGGTGAGTTCAATAGTTTTTAGATGCTTGGTCATACGTTTTATTGAAAATAAGGTCTAAATAGACCAATCTTTCATGTATTTAGGGATTTTGTGAGTTTGGTGATCAAATGTGCAAGTATACACTCTTGCTTCATAAAATTGTCAATTTTTCCATATAATCTTTGAAGGAAAATTATTCAAATTGTAAATGGAAGTGCAAGAAAAGATTCTAGAAGTTGTAATAGGGATGAAATAAAGGTGTTTAAGTGGTCTTGGGTGTCTTAGATAACAAAACTGCATAATGTTTCTTATTTAGCAAAAGTTGTCAATGTTAGCAATTTTTAAGACAAATGAAGGTCTTGGTAGTTAATAGGTGGTTATAGGTTGGTTATTGACATGGATCAGTTGGAGAAGGGCCTAAAATTGTATTTAAAAACTTGGTATGGCCTTGTTCAAGAGGCTAGTGGAGTTTGAATAAGAAAGAAACTTGCATTTACACTATTTTTCTAAAGATCTCACTGCTTTTTGTGTGTTTGCAGACCCTCTACGGGTTGTAGAGGCTTATTAATGGTGTGAAATTGATAGTAATGTCTTAAGAATTTTCCTAGGATGTTCTTAGGAGTAGAGAAGAACAAGTTTAAAGTTTCCTCATGAATGATGCTGGTTTAAGGTGAAATACCCTATTTTCTCATAGAAAACAATAGTGCAAACCTAAGAAAGAGGGGTGCAACATTGCCAGAGGGTAGATGAGGGTTACTTAAGCTTGGGGGGATCTATACAGAGGTGTCTGGGAAGTTGGTTTTAATTGGGAAGTTTTTTAAGGTAAAGTTTCAGTAAGGAGGCCTAAAACCCCTTGTTTCCTAGGTTCTAGAGAGGGTTTTGAAATTTCTTGATGGAATGAGTACTTGGGGTCCTCAAACCTTGATAATTGTTAGTTTTGAAACCTAATACAAGATTGTTTTCAGTCATGGAGGCCTAGTGGTGGGTTCTTGAGGGAGTCCTTTTGTCAAATTTGTCATTTTGAGGAAAGTGTCTTAAAAGAGTAATATGTGGATTTTTTATATGTCTCATACCACTGAAATGGATATCTAGATCAATCATTTCTTTGACAGATGTTTTGGGAGGTTTGTGAGAAAAATCCATAAAACTGGTTTGTGAAGCCTACAAGGCAATGTCGGGTCAAAAGTGGCTTTTAAAAGAGTTTGTTTGATCTTATTTTTGTAGGTGGTTGAATGTCAAGATGTTGACATATTGAAGGTGTTGACACTCTTTTCTTGCATCAAATTTCAATTTGGAATCATAATGAAGAGTCATGGTTGATAGGTAACCCTGTTGTCTTATTGAGTCAATTGAAGGTTGATGTCATGGTTGGCATATTTTAGAGAAGCTGTGTCAATTTGTATCTTGGGTTCCCACCACTCTGCATCAACCCGGTTCTAGGCAACAACATACATCAGAATTAGGGGTGACTTCTTTGGACTATGTTTGAATTCCAATAAGCCTACCTAGCAAAAGGCTTCCCAATTACCCCAAATTTGCAAAGGAAGTACTTTTTAAAGGTGATTTTTCCACTCAAACACCGCGAATAGTCAATTTTCATGATACAAAACCACCAATTTCATGATTACTTTTCCCACATAAGGTCATTACCCTATTGTCCCAAGAAACCCTCCAAAACACAAGCAAACACAAGGTTTTTCAAGGATTTCACAACTCTGAGCCTCTCCCGTTCCTCCCAAGGGTTCAAGCACCTTACAATACCTCTACAAAATCTTATCAAACACTCACAATGACATTACACTCATTATTTTTTAGAATCACCATCATGGTCATTCACTTTCACATAGAAATGTGCTCTGGCCAGCCTAGTGCATCACTCCATCGACCAAACCCATGCTCTTCGAGACTCCAAAATAGATTTGAAATGTAAATTATTATTTTACACACCAATCCAATGAGTTAAAGATCCATCACAGTGGGTGGATTGGTGAAAAACAATACATTATAGCCTGAAACCCTTACACTATCAAAATAGGGCAGACTTGGAGAAACGATTGAAAATATCTTCTAAAATGGTATTAAGACACCAAAACTTATTCAAGTGAAGATAAATTCATGCATCAATTATCTCCCAAACCTTCAAGGCATCACAACCCTGTACGGGTCCATACACAGAGAAAGAACACAGGAAAATCATAAAAATTAGAGAATTCCTTTATTTTATTTTATTCAAATCTTGAAGAGCAACCTCCATTCAAGAATTTACATGATATTTATCTTATTTACCTTCAAACTCAACTCCCCCAATGTATCTAAATATTTTTTTAACTTCTTAACTAACTTATCTCTTCACAACTTTGCCAAAAAATACAATTTTTTACAAATGTCAAGCAAAATCTCCCCCCTAAACATCTATAATGAATAAAAAGAAATAAATACATATTAACAGTGGTATCATAGACCTTATTTGACATATATCATTATATTAGACTCAAAAACAACAAGAACCTTACTTTTACCCATCTTAACATGCACCAAAAAACCTCCTTTTTACCCAAGAAACTAGTGGTTTATTGAAAAACACTCATCCAACCCATTTACAATATTATGAATACGAGTGACAGCATATCATACAAGATGATTGTAAGTATTATTTAAATGAATCCTTGAATGACATATATTTTTCAATTAACTTTAATGGATACATTTTTTAGGAACTAATATTCATCTCATTACCATGGTACGGATAAACTTATATGCCATGCCGAAGAACAAGACAAAGAGGAAACTAACAGATGAAGAGAATGAAACCTTCAAAGAAAAGGAGAGAGTTTGGGTGGTGGCATATTGTGAAAAGAAGAAATTTGAAATGATTGACGATAAACAAGCCAATTGAAGAGGAACCTCAACCATAAAAAAGAGTACATGAATTACAAGCACAAAAGGCACGAATGTGAAAGTATCATCGTAAGACAGATTCAAATACCATAGTTGGAGACACATCCTCTACAACAAGTGAATATGAAGGGACACCATTAAGCACAAGAAAATATGGAGGGACACCATCTAGCACAAGTGAATATTGATGGACACCATCTACTACAAGTGAATATGGAGGGACACCATCCAACACATCTCAAGTTGAGAGTACATCATCACTCAAATTTTATGAAGAAGGTATGCCATCATCCCCATTTGAACCTCAAGGTATGTCTTCTTCTCCACCCTCGATCGAAGGTACGCAATCTAGCCCACCTCAATTAAATATTGATGAAATTCCTAATGTTGAGATGTATGTACCTAGGAGAACACCACCTAGAATTTTGCGTAGAAAGCCAAAGTATTTGATTAATATTGATGATGAGATTTTGCAGCACATGGAAGGTAATATTTCAACACGCACTTGTAGAAAATATCCTGATAAGATTTGGGAACAATTCTTTGAAAGGCTAAATGAGTGCAATATGTCAACTATTTGTTGAAATGATGCAGGGTGTAAAGTATAGGAACATCATGAAGACTCTTGGGTTGAGAACATCAAATGCATCAAGTGAAGACAGTATTATGAAGAATTTAATGGATGCTTATGAGAGTGTGGGTAAGACCTCATGCTCAAAGGATAGTAATGTCACCTGATGTGTCATTACATCGACTTTGCTAAGCTGTCATACAAAGAGAGCTTGTCTCATTAGAAAGATGAGTGAACAAATGGGAATTAGTAGAATTTTTTTATCAAGAGCCATTCAAAGGTGGAAAATAATTGAGAACAATGATTCAAATGAATTATGGGAATTCTTGGGGAGACTATCATGAAAATATAAAGAAGTTTTCAAAGCCTTGAGAACACTAACTGATGCAAATGGAATCATCGGTCAACTTTGACCATGTATCAGATCTAGTTCAACCAGGTGATATATCTACTTTCTTAGTTGTTGAAATTCCATATCATTATCTTACTTTGTACTGTATTCGTAATGTTGACAAATTTCAAGAGATTTTCTACACATATCAATGCAGGGCATGTTTATGTAGTTATTACAGATGAAGACAATGAAGAGGGAGCAGACTATTACTTGTGTCATTGTGTTGAGGCTAAAAATAAATTGGAGGGCCCAATTATAGATGGAGAAAACATTGAATGCCCTATAGGCTTAGTTGTGGTTACTGGAACATGGCTTAGAAGGCACCCACATTTAAGTGTTAAACATTGGCTATTTCAAGACTTTGACGCGCATCGTAAGATTCTTCATTACTCGAACCTTGTCATGGCATCCAACATTAATTTGACCAAATATGGGGATAGACCTTTGAACAAGACCTTGTAGAAGGTCTCTGAGTCTGACCATGAGGCAATACTTGAAACAATAAAGAGTAGAGCACACCCGAATGGTTCGTTGGATTAATTTGTAAGTATATGCACATTGGTTCTTATTAATTTATACTTGTATGCATATTAATTTGTTCAATGCCAATTCTATCATCTTCTTTTACTTTGTGTATTTCTAGGTAACATACAAAATAGTGATTGGTGTCCCCTTGCAAAAAATGTAGATATATGAGCCATCCAAGAGAATGTCAGCTAGAAAAGCAATGCAACATCCTTATTTTGATGATCTTGACAAATCTCAATCATGATTTTAAGCCATAAGAAAAGTGTGTGCAAATATTGGTGACGTAATTTAAAGTTAACCTTATCATGAGAAGCTGTGATGTAGAAATTATAAGAGCATCTGAAATTTCAACTTACTCTATTCATGAGAGGTGTTGTGTGCAATAGGTATGTTGGAATTCTAAGTGAAGATGTATGACTAGGAGTGACTAAGTTGTGATACCTACATTCCTATCTATAAGTGCCTTCCACCTATTTTTATTTCATTTCCATTTTGGATGCTATTTCTTTTTCTCTTTTACTTTGCGTATTTGTAAGTAAACTACTAAAAATTGATTGATCTCTCATTGCAGAAAATGCTGATTTATGAGCCATCAAAGAGAATCTCAGCGAAAAAATAAATGCAACATCCTTATTTTTATGATCTTGACAAATCTCAATTTTTATTTCAAGCCATTATAAAAGAGCGTGTGAAGCTTAGCGAGGGAATCTCAAGTTACTCAATTGAAGTTAACCTCATAATGAGCACCTATGATGTAGACATTTAAAGAGAATCTCAAATGTATGAGTGACAATGTAAAAGATCTATGAGAACGAAGTACCTAAGGCATTTTATTGAGATTTACTCAAATATTGTAATTTTGGAGTTCATGTTTGGTGCAGTAGCACCTTGTTCTGTAAATGCCTTCAATAGGCAAATTTACAAATTTTGAATTTTTAAATGTAAACAATGTGAAAAAGGTCATGTAAAGGTCATATGTAATATATTCAAAGTCTCAAAGAGGTCATTAGGTGATTAGAGAAGTGATATAAAGCATGTAAGTTTGAGCAAAACAAAGATCTTTTGTATTCCTCAATATTTGCAATCAATAAAGTCCCTATTTTAGTGATTTTATGAATTTTTCCATTTGTTCATAAAATTGTATGGCCTGTACAGTAGTTTAAGGACTTGAATCTTGTTTTTTAAGGTATAATAGTGAAGTATCTTTCATTTGAATCTATTTAGGAGGGTATCCATTGAGTTTATCATTATTTTGAACTGATTTTTCTCAACTCGGTCTATATACCAATAATGACTACTCCACCAAATTTGATAGTTTAGATCAGTGTCCAGTAAGTTAGTATTAGGATTTTTTAGGTGCGTATGTGTTTATTTGTGCAGGGGAATTCAAGAAATAAAGGTGGAGTTGCTGCTAAAGGGTTTTATGATGAATTTTCAAGTGAAAAGAGTGGCTCCAAGTGGTGTTTTGAGGATATCTTCTCAAATGACTTCACAAAAAAATGACTAATCTAGATAGCTATTATTGAGTTACAACACATACTTCAAAATAAATAGTGACTATCTTGGAACATGTGCCTCAAAAATGACCTTCTTCATTGTCCTCAGTAGGCTAACTAGGCCTAATTTACAAAGGAACATACCTTTAAACATTCAAGAACCCCCTTAACTTGTTAGGGCAAAAATTATCATGTATCCAAACCATCAGATCCGCAATTTTTCTCAGGACAAACTCACTCCACCATGCCAAACGAAAACCCTTAATTTATGCTAGTATAAGGAGGGTTTATTGAAATGAATAGTTCCAAACCTTACCAGAACATTCCCCCACCTCAAACCTTCTTAGAATCACTTTCAAAAACTCAAAAGACAATCACCCAACCTCTACATGCAATATTTTATCAAACCCTAGGGTGAAACCTCATTTTTCGTGCCCTTTTCCATCAAAATCTACAGGGGCAGCCACAAAACCCATAAAAATTATTCCCTTTCACTTAGAAATTTCTTTTCCAATCCTATAGAATCATGTTGGGCCCCTCTATAAAAACCTATCTTGGTTTTGGCTATCTCTTTGTGGTTTTCCCGTGGCGGCGGATTTTCATTTGATGGAAAAAGTGTCAAATTCAAGTTGTGCAAGGTTGCAAAGTGGTGCAACTTTTGTTATGCAGCTCATGTGACCAAACTAACTGCTCCAATGCATCTAAAAAGGTATTTTTATGCTAGGAATGGTCTTGTTTCGCACTAAAACATGCAGAATCGCTCTGAGCTACGTTCCACCGAATCGATCCCTTAAGGGTCCAAAGTGCAAAATGGCTGCAAACTTCGGCATTCCATTACTTAGATACCGTGATCCTTATAAATTTCTTGTCTGATCCTACAAGATTGCATTGGGTCTTTCTACAAAAACCTCACTCGGGTTTGGCTATCTCAGAGTGGTTTTCCCATGGCGGTGGATTTTCACTTGATGGAAAAAGCATCAAATGCAAGAAGTGCAAAGTTGCAAATTGGTGCAACTTTCGTTCTGCAACTTGTGTGACCAATAAAACTATTCCAACACATTCAAATAGGTATTTTTATTCTATGCATGGTCCTTTTTTGCACAGAAACACGCGGAATCGCTTCAAACTACATTCCACCGAATCGATCCCTTAAGGGTCTAAAGTGCAAAATGGCTGCAAACTTTAGCATGCTATTACTCGGATACCATGATGCTTAGAAACTTCTCATATGATCCTATAGGATCACAATGGGACTTTCTACAAAAACCTCTCTCAGTTTTGGCTATCTTAGAGTGGTTTTCCCGTGGCAGCGGATTTTCACTTGATGGAAAAAACATCAAATGCAAGTAGTGCAAAGTTGCAAAGTGGTGCAACTTTCATTCTACAACTTATGTGACCAAGTATATTGTACCAAAACATCCAAATAGGTATTTTTACGCTAGGAATGGGCCTCTTTTGCACCGAAACATGCAAAATCACTTCGAGCTACGTTCCACCAGATCGATCCCTTAAGGGTCCAAAGTGCAAAATGGCTGCAAACTTCAACATGCTATTACTTAGATACAATGATGCTTAGAAAATTCTTGTCTAATACTACATAATCATGTTGGCCCTTTCTACAAAAATCTCTCTTAGTTTTCGCTATCTCGGAGTGGTTTTCCCATGGCGGCGGATTTTCACTTGATGGAAAAAGCATCAAATGCAAGCAGTGCAAAGTTGCAAAGTGGTGCAACTTTCATTCTACAACTTGTGTGACCAAGTGGATTGTTCCAACACATTCGAATAGGTATTTTTACGCTAGGCATAGTCCTCTTTTGCACCGAAACATGTGGAATCGCTCTGAGCTATGTTCCACCAGATCGATCCCTTAAGGGTCCAAAGTGCAAAATGGCTGCAAACTTTAGCATGTTATTACTCGGATATTATGATTTTTAGAAACTCTTGTATGATCCTATAGGATCATGTTGGGCCCCTCTACAAAAACCTCTCTCAATTTTGGCTATCTAGGAGTGGTTTTCCCGTGGCAGCAGATTTTCACTTGATGGAAAAAAGTGTCAAATTCAAGTTGTGCAAAGATGCAAAGTGGTGCAACTTTCATTTTGCAATTCGTGTGACCAAACTAATTGCTCCAACATGTCCCAATAGGTAGGTTTACGCGAGTCATGGTCCTCTTCCATACCTAAACACATGGTATTGATCTGACTTGCATTCAACCAACTTGATCCCTTATGATGGCATGCAAAACATTGGAAAAGAGAAACATACAAACGACGGTTGAGAAGTTTGAGTATTCCACACAAAAAGTGTATGATCATTAGTGCAAAGCAACTTGTTTCTCCATTTGATGTAGAAGGTCTAGTTCAGTGGTTTTAGTGATTATCTGATGGTGAATAGGTTGGTCAATAGGTTGTTGTGGGTATTTTGAGCATGCTTTGTCTTGAATAAGGTCAATTAAGACCATTAGGTATGTTTTAGGGTGACTTTTGGGTCTAGTGATCAAAATGTGAAAATTTCAATCTTGCACTAGAAGTTGTCTTTGTAGCCTTTGAAGGAAACTTTGTGAATTTTTATGTGATTGTGAAAGAATGGAGTTTTGTTGATGTAATAAGGCTATTTGTAAGCCATTTTTGTGGGTTTAAGGTCATTAGATGTACTCACTAGTTTGGAGGAGTCTAAAGTTGCAAATTTATAAGTTTCTTAAAGCAACAAATTTGAAATACAATGGTTACTTGTTTTGAAAGTTGGTTTTTAGTTAGTTGAGGGTGTGGATCAGTTAGAGAAGGGTGTAAAAAACTATGTAAAGCCTTGAGAGGATCGAATGGAGGTTGTTGATGAACTTTTGGAGAAGATCTAATAAGAATTATTCACACTGTTCTCTTTTTTTTTTAGATTTTTGAAACAAACTTGTTGATCCCGTACTTGGTATGACCTCCAGCTTTCCTGTACGGTCCCAAGGCTGAAATGGATTGAAAGAGGGCTCAGTTTGCTTTCTTTTGGTGGTGGTTTGGTGAAAAACCATAAAGGAATAGGAGATTTCTTATCGTTGAGTCAAGTGAATGTTGGAGTCTTAGTGGGCATATTTGAGAGAAGCTATGTCAAATCACAACTTGGTTGAGCCACTCTGCATCACCAATGATACTTTGCAATTTGAAGAGTGGTTGAGAGCATGTTGCTTTGTTAAATAGACCTATTCGAGGGTCTAGGACAATGTTGAGTCCATTTCTTATTTTTATTATAAATTATAACTTGCTTTCTCCTGAGTCCATTTCGTATACAAGAAATAATATTGCAAAAAGATGACATATTTATATTTTGATAGTGATGCATCAAGAACATATTGGAATATTTTTATAAATCATTTCATGGAATGCCAATTGTAAACGTGTTTTTTTCTTTTAGATAAAGTTGTTTAGCATCAATCAATTAATATTCAAGACAAACCATGGAGGACAACAATGATCAATGCTAGGGCTAACCAATTAATAATTATACACATGAATAAGTCAAGCATTTACATGTCAATAAGGGAAGCACAAGTACTCAAAAATACGTAAGCCTCAAAAATTAGACACACGAATATATAGTATACACAAGTTAATACAAAGTATATGAATGAATACAAGGTATATGCATGAAAACACATAAGCCACAAAGTATACATTCAGACACACGTAAGTCACAAAGTATACACGTAAGTTGTAAAGTATACACTTGAATACACGTAACTCATATCTATTGAACCATCAATTTATAATGCAAATATGGACATCATCGATAAAAGATATTTTTATTAACCAAATAGCCATGTAGGCATACATCAATATATGTCGATATAAGTATGAAATATATGTACAAAATAGCCATATAGGCTTACGAGAATCCCATATAGGAATACAATTTCAAATATGTCCAATAAAAAATATGTACAAAACTGCCATATAGGCATACAACAAAGGCCTCTAGAATCAAAAGTCATTTCCCTCCATACCCTAGAAATAAATTATTTCCCTTTCCTTTTTGATCGGATGGCGATAGGTCTATCACTCATTTTTGGTGCACTTGAGGAGTGCTCCTACTACTCCTCCTAGGGTTTAGTTCATGGTGAAGTTTTAACTGTTACAATAAGAAGTAAAGACATTAATATATAGAAATTATATTATATAAAATGATATATTTGACAAAATAATCACTTACCACCATCTCATGATCTCTCTCCATGAGGGGAATATTCTCACACCCATGCTCAAGCGTTCTCAAGCTCTGTATAAACCATACAAATAGAAATTAAACTACATGAATCAATAATGGTTTTATTTTTCACTAACTAACATCTATAACAACAAATGTAAATTCAAATTTACTAATTTTCCTCATACCTCTCCTGTAAGAGCCATCAAGGATTGTATAGTAGATGACACACCAATCTCCATTTCCCTCGTCACATTCAGAGGTGTTTCAACTTGCAACATCTAAAAATAAAAAAATAAATTATTCAATGTAATCAACGATGTGCATATAAACTACACAAATATATTAAGTACTTGATTTATTAGTTAAACTCTTTATTCTATTACCTCCATGTAGGTTTGAGTAAATCCACTACCACTGGGAAGTGTTCCATCAAAACCTTCAATATTAGTCTCTTCAACATTCAAAATCACATATTAAATTACCATTCGTAAAACAATGATATTAACATGCAATAAATTTATAATTGTTTACTAATTACATACCCCAGCAATAGGTGTACTGTAGAAATAAGTAGGTGGGGGGGCGGTGTATCTAGTCTCAACACTGTGACCCTACAATTTTATTAAAATCATAAAACATTTTTAGTTAATCTTGCATTTGAAAATCAAAATTTAATAAATTAAATTCAATGAACATGCACTAACTTTTACTTGACTATCAATGCCATATGCCTCATACAAAATGTCATTTGCCCTCTCCATCTCCATAGCTGCAGACAGATCTTGCATACTAGTCTCCCGAGTTTCGATGGGGTCATATGAACAAGTAGCCCCACAAGATTGACACACATGTGTTCGAAGGCCACAACTCGAAGACTCCCCTGGATGGCATCATAGAATTGGGATAGTATGATGGATGATAGTCTGGATCAAAGTGTTGATTGCCTGCAATGTCTCTACGTCAGCACTTTCCTTCGCGATGAAAGGCATAACAATGTGCTCACAAGGTGTCCTAGTGAGAGCTTGTCTACCTTTTCGGGTAGGATCCGGCTATGCACTGGGTCTATCCTGAGATTATCCCCCACCTCTCCCCTGGAAATCCCTCATATCAAAATAATTTGGGATTTTGTTCAATATGAACTCACTGTATAGTTTCCTAAGGAAATATTGCAGGACCTCGTAATTGTTGCATGGCAGGTAATTGAAGACCATGTACCATCTATCATAAAATTGGTCCTAATCTTTTGCTGGTGGCACCAATGGAGAGGAAACCTCTTCGCATTGAGGGTAATATTTTGATTTGTACGTGAGTCAGTGAATAATGAGCACAAATCACCTTTTGTAATTTTTAAATCCTATACATCTTTGTATGATAGTTTATTTTCATAATAATCCCTAGCCGCCTGCCTCCTATCTTGCCATTCAGTTATTTGTTTGCTAATTGAATCTACATTTTTTTACATATCTTTCAATGAATTTTCTAGGGGCATTCTTTCTACGGTTGAACCATTTGGATCACTCAACCTATTGATCAAATCCTCAATTTTCTTTTTGTTGTTCTCAATTTCACTCATTAAATTTTGTTGAGTGCCAAGAGGGGGTTGAGTGATTGGTGGAGGAGGTTGTTGTTGTGGTTGATTTTGATCTTGAGGATTTGGTTGGTCTTCCTATTGAGGATCTTGAGGGTTTGTAGGCTGATTTGCATCTCCTAAAAATTTAAATAAATATATATCAAATTCAACCTAAAACTAACAAATTCAACCTAGAACTACCTAATTCAAAACAAAAACCATAGAATCCTTACCTCTCACACCTCCTCCTTGTCATGGCACCATAGTTGCAAAGAAATAGCAATTGTTGGTGAAGAAATTTGTTGAGTTGCTCGTTCTAGAATGTGAGTGCGAAAATATGGGGGTTTTGACTACGGCTAGAAGAAAAAAATAGTGGAAATAAGAATGACAGGTTTTCTCTTTTTTCTTTTTCTTTTAACAAACAATAACGTGAGCACATTATGACTCGCTCACTTTATGACTTTTCAAATGTTTTTTTGAAAGGTTTCCACGAAATGGCTACCCATTTCCATGCACCCACCTAATATACTTTTGGAACACTTGTTCGTATATGACAATTATGCAATCTAAAACACATATTTTGTACATTATAAATTACTTTTTGCTCCATAATAGAGATATTGTTCCTTTATCTATATAGAAAAACATTTATTTCTGAATTGGAGCCTATGTCTATTTTTCTATCTTTGTAAACTACCAAAATATGATTATAATACATCATTTTAATTTCATGTGATATATTTATGGTTATTTGATATAGTAGAATTCAAAGCACTATATTCAATGGATTGTGCACTACAATTGTTTATTATTTTCTTGTTCTATAATGGTGATATTGTTCCTTTATCTATATGGCAAAACAGTTTTTCCTAAATTTCAACCTATGTGTACTTTCCTCTCTTTGTAAATTACCACATATGATTATACATCATTTTAATTTCATGTGATATATTTATGGTTATCTAATATAGTAGAATTCAAAAGCACAATATTCAATTCACTTACATGTATTATAATTTTGTTTTGTTTTCTTGTTCTATAATGGTGGTATCGGTCATTTATCTATACAAAAATTTTTTTTTTTCCTAAATTTCAGCCTATGTCTATTTTTCTCTCTTTGTAAATTACCACATATGATAATACATCATTTTAATTTCATTTGATATATTTATTGTTATCTGATATAGTAGAATACAAAGAACTATATTCAATTGCTTATGAACTATAGCTTTGGTCATTCTGCATATGTATATTAAACTTTATTACTAGAAACATGTTTCCCATTATAAACGATCATTTCTGAGAGATTCCAGACCATTGCAAATTCCAGAAATTGGTTAACCGATCTCACATCTCTCTTTCAATCTATTGTAGGTTAGACACAATTGTTTACTCCCACATCTCCATTCAAATCTGTTTTGAAATAATTTACTGCAAAAATCCTTATGACCTTTTAGGGTTTCCCTATCCATTGAATCCTTTTAGCAATTTTCGTGCCTATTAATTTTTTGTGCATGCATAAAAATCAAGTTAATAAGAGTTATTTTCACACAATATTCTGAAAAATTATAATCTTATTTGATTTTAAATTTCTAGAGGAGGGGGACTGAATGCTCAAGTCTCTAGGTCACAGGAGAGTCTAGAACAATAGGCTTCCCTCATCTACCTCAAGCTAATGGAATGTTTCAAAAGAGTTGAAATTTTAAAGGCTAGAAAGGAAGATCAACCTAGTTTTTAATGTCCTTCTACAAGATCAGATGTTTTAGGGAGTCAGGTGAGCACATTTTTAGAGTCCAGACTACAAATCAGACAACTTGCTACCAAAGGACTATAGTGTAGGACACAAACTCCAGTGTGCCATGTTGGCATCTCAATGGTGCACTCATGTCTGTATGGATATAAAGTGCAATGTACAGTCTAAAATCATAGAAAACCAAACAACAACCTTATTGATGAAGTTTACTGCAATAGTGAAAACATAAAGTAGAAGAATGACAAAATAACAAGAAAAATACTTGAACTTAACCTATTCTATGAATTAACAAAGAAGGGTGAGGAAAGTGCACCTTCCTATCCACGAGTTGATATATTCAAGATCTTCACCTCAAGGAGAACTTGCACATAGAAGATGAGAAAATATTGGGGCTATGTTAAGAGGTCTACCTTAGTCAGTCCCCCACTTTGGTGTTTCCACCTCAATAGATAGCTAGAGAGCAACGATTGTGGAAAGATGATAAAGAAAGCTAGATGGGAATAACAAATAATATGTAAAAAAAAAATGCTATAATATTAAAATACGATACTGAAAAGTGAATGGAAAATGGAAGGATGTCACCTTCTCAACCAAGTTCTCTCAAGGAAAATGGTGGAAGGAGCAAGCATGCAAGCCTTCAAAGACCAATGTTTCCACAAAAATGAAGAGAGTAAACCAAAAAAACACTAACTTGCATCTTCAATGGAGGTGGTGGAGCTTGAAAATGTTGAAAGTGAGTGAGAAGAGTGAAGAGTGTTTCCCAAAGGGTGAATATGATCAAAAAGCATGAAAGAATGAATGAGAAAGACATTTAAAAGGTAAAAATTGAGGAAAAAGAGTTGTTCAAAGTTAGTGAAGGGAGCATTAAGCATTAAAATTCATGTCAACTTAAGGAGTGTAGCACCTCTACACATTTTAGAGTCAAGAATTCTTTAAAATAGTAGCATGCCACACTAACATGCTAGAACAAATATCCCCCACTGACATGCAAAATAGATGCCAAGTGGGCAAGGAAAGGTGTCAAAAATAGGTATTTCATTATTGGAATTGATTTTCTAAGGTAGGAGGTAGTGAAAATGGGGAATTTGCAAGGGGTGTAAATTCACACCATTACATTTTTCCCCCACTTTAGCGAGCATAAGTGTCAACAAATGCATGGTAAAGTTGAGAGAAAATTGAGGAATGTATACCTAAATCGTCAAGGAAGAAGATCACAATCTGGAAAACTCAAGTTCAAGAAAGAGATGGCTCCACAAGTACTTAGTCCTATGGAGATTTGAACAAAAGTGTCATAGGTGCTTGGTCCTACGAAAGGTGAAAAAAAGGCTTTGTAGATTCTTGGTCCTATAGAATTAGTTCCATGAGTGCTTGGTCCCATAAAATGTGAACAAAGGGTTCTACAAGTGCTCGGTCCTACAGAACAAAAATGCTTTGCAAGTGCTTAGTTCTGTGAAGGAGGTTCCAGAGGTGCTTGGTCCTAAGGGAGGCCAAAAGTGAAAGGCTCAACAAAGACTAATTGACCCTCATAGGTGCTTGATCCTACAAGGTAACATGTTAGGAAAGCAGAAAACCATTCAAATAGACAAACATTCATATCTTAGAACAAGAAATTGAAGGAGAAACTTTTAAATGGGTTACTTAGGAACCATTCAAAAGAAAGAGGGGTTCACTCAAGGGGCACTTAGTTTGAGAAGTGATAACATTTTTGAAAATGATCCTATCACCAAGGAATCCTTTTCAATGATTCTCATTTGTGAAGGAACCCGAAAAAAAAAATTGCCTTCTCAAAGGTAAATTCTTTATTCCTTTTGTTTCGAATTTGATTTCAAAAGAAAATATTGCTAAGGGGATCCTTTTTGAAGGATGAAATTTTTGAAAAAAGTGGAGATTTTTAGCAAGGGATTTGTTGGACACCAAATGCACCTTATTGAAAATCAAAGAGGCATGGTAGCTCCCACTTAGGATAGTGTGTGCTAAACATAAAGGCACATGACACCCTAAGGAGAAACAAGAGAGTGGTGTTGTGGCCCACAATACATGACGAGATGTAAACATGGAAATTTTTTCGCACATGCAAAGGACAAAACATAGGCACCACAACATCACAAAGCAACCAAAGAAGAGAGAGAGATAAAGAAAGAACAAAAAATAGAGACAGGGGGATTTGATAATTCGGGGTTAGAAGTGCTCATAGATATAGATAGATAAATATAATAAATATATGTATAGAGTGCCATGAATCCTCTACTATATCGGATCATGAAGAAGGGTACATGAAAATAAAATAAAATAAAATAATTGGGTCAACATGGAAGGGAGGCCTAAATGCCCTTAACACTTTTTATCATCCCTAATTATAAAAAACCAAGGCACAATAAATAGAAGAATGATGGAACATATAGAAGAAAATCACAACACAATTTCAATTTTGTATCCAAGCACCTACGAGGGTGACAAGGGTCCTCCAGGATCACACAAAAAAGGCATGGGGAAAACACAACACACACACATAAATCTAATCTATAGATAAAGATGACGTGCTCCGCTAGTACTCATCAACCAAGAGGTCATATTTCTCCCAATCTAGATCATTTTAAGGGGAAGGAGAACAAGCTTGCAAGGGTGGGATAGCAAGAGGTGTAACCTTTGACTCTCCTATGATAAGAGCTGAGAAACAAGGCCCCTCAAGGTCTTCTTCACTCAACTCCTATGAGATAAACATCATCGATCTTGCAAAGATCACTGACACATTCAAGACATCATCCACCGAGTTGAACATGCACTTGAAAACATTGCCATGTGTCAATCTGGTGGATGAAGAAGGAGGCATCTAAGATACACTGCCAACCTCACTGAAAGAATCGAGGGTAGTAATAAACTCAAGGGATGTCAGAGTTTCCTCCATCACTAGGACAATGCATGCCAAAGTAGAACTCTCCCTCGAAAAAGGTGATTCCTTCTTCTGACCCCCATATCAAGAAAGGTCATCCTCCAACTTACGCTTTATCAAAGGATATGAGATCCCCACATAAGAATCAAAAGGCGGGGAGGAAGAGGACAAAAATATGATGGACACCATCGAGGTATTTGACATATCCATGGGCTTAGTAAAATGTGGGATGCTCGGAAGGGACATCGGGAGAGGAGGCTCTATTGAGGGAGCAATGAACACTTGCACCTGTTTTGGGTGAGGGCCATCAAAATTTGTAGGGGGAGCCAAAATCAAGATGAAGGTGATGGGAACCGAAATAGGAGTAGAATTATGTTTGGGAGAAGATTCCAAAACAAGAGTTGTTGACTCCTCTTCTACCTTCTGTAAGGAAGTGTGCTCGGTAGCTAGAGCCTTTCTCTAGTGCTTACGCTCGTGCAAAAGGCAGTTTCTTTGGCTTTGAAAATTGGAAGCTATAGCTTGAGGAGGATTAGAAGGTTCATATTCTACCATGGGAGTGTCCATGGTAGTCTTTTTCGACAGAGGGATTGAATCCTAGATAGAAATAGGAGGAAGAGATGCAAGAGCACAAGCAACAATTGATGGAGAAGTAGACTCAAGAGTGTTGGTGGCAGGCCTCTTCCCATTCACCACCAAAGAGGCAAGAGCAGTAGGAGGCTGTGAAGGTGGAGATGTAGAGGAAACTCCATCGGGACATTTCCCCTTACTATAGACAACGGGGAGAGGCATCATGGGCAAGAGTTGAATATTGAATAGCTGTTGCTTGGCCTTCCACCAAGCGGGAACCATTGGACTCCCCATGAGATGCATGAATATGGAATTCGAAGGCTCTATAAAAAGATGAGAGGTGGAAGCGGATGGAGTAGCATATCTAGAGGAAGAAGGCTCATCAACATGAGTGGACTTCCCCTTCCCCTTTTGTGAGGAAAAGGTAGTCCGCTATTGCGATATCATAAATCCTTTAACTAAAATAGCATAGGAGGAAGGAGGGTAGGTCACTTTTGGCACTATTCCCTCATTCTTGTACTTAACATAAGTGTGATATGGGTATGTGCATGATCATGATGGGCCAAAATGTGGCGATATGTATGTGATATGATGGACCATGTGGTTGACGACTTTTTTTTACCCAAAATTGATGAAATGAAAAGGGTTTTTAGAGGAGATTCTCAGATCTCCACCAATATAAATTATGCTTTACTTTGAATTTAATAAATAATTATTATTTATCTTCTATTTGAATTACGACTAAAGTCCTGATTGATAATATGATTGAAAAACATCTAAAAATTTCAAACAAAATCAATTTTTTTTGAATCTGAAATATGCATCACGTTCTATGCTTCACATACTATAAGATTAAAAAAAAAAGAATTGAATTTCATGAAGTTTTGACCAAGTTAAGGTGGTTAGACATACAAACTTTTATATTTTTTAAAAGTTGTAATACAAAATTCATAATTAAATATTTACTTGGAAAAAAATTACAAAAAAATATGCATCACATTGGGACATGATTCCTCTACTTATATCTAAAATATTATAAAAAATAATTATGATTTTATTTTGGTTAGGGTGGTCAGATAGACACCTACTTCTTAGTTTTTCCCTTAAATTTAAGTACTATTGCATTGAAATTTCAAATTTTCATCAAATAGATTTATTTAAAAATAAAATAAACCTAGTAGTTTAGAAAATACATTCAATTTCCTACAAATTCTATTCTTACAATTTTTTTGAAATAATATAGATAACTTATTCAAATTTTTACGTCAAGTTGTCTAACTCTTATTTTCTGATTTTTTATTGCCACTTAAGGGCTTGTTTTTTCCATGATGATCCTGCAACTTCCCATATAGGAAGTCTATCCTTGGAGGAAGTAGACAAATAGGGGTAGGCCAGAAGTGATATAACAAATAGGCCTGATGTGATAGCAAAGGTCTATATCCAATGTCATGCATAATGTGCACAAAGCCCTCATCAAAGAACTTCAAGCATCTATGGATCACCAAAGGGACTGTATTCATGGAAACTAGCCACATGGGATGCCTAGCTTCACTCTAAACAAGTATGGCTCTGGGGTGATATTGAAGAGAGAATTTACAATATTGGGTCCTACCAGGACAAAGATTCTGATAGAACCAATTGGAGGGATCGAGAGTCTATTGTTTAAATGTATTATGTTCTTTGATTCATCATACCCATCCTTATGTAAGAAATTTATTAGCATTATCTCCTTTTTTATAACATTAACACAATATGTAGGATCAACTAGATTACTAGTCACAATGTTCTGATTGAGGCGAGCGGGAATTTATAGAGGAGAGGGTTCTCTATTTGCGTTCATAGGCCGGTCCTCTGATATCAAGGTTATATCAGGTGATCCATTTGTAGGTTGTGCAAAATGAATGCAGAGATGCATAAACGAGGCCATATTTTATGTACTCTAAAAAGGACTTCCTCAAGGTACCCCAAAGGTTCGATAATCAGACAGTGACCTATTTAGCTTTCACTTCACAATGTCTAGGGATCCTTTTGACTATGCCACTAGGAATTGTAGGTTGGGTTGCAAGGCTATGTGCCCTATAACACACACACCTACAACACACCTACAACACAAGAGAAGATTCCTTCAACACTATGAAATGAAACTAAAATAGTTCACATTGAGTTCACCAGAATGTTGAGGAGGGGGGCCGACTACTTAGGACTCTAGCTTAAAGGAGAGTCTCAAACAATAGGTTTTCCTAATCTACCTCAAGCTAATGGAATGTTTCAAAAGAGTTCAAACTTTAAAGGCTAAAAGGGAAGAGAAATCTAGTTGATGATCTCCTTTTACAAGCCTTGATGTTTTAGGGAGTTGGGTCAGGAGATTTTTGAAGTTCGGACTGCAACTCAAACAACTTACTGCCAAAGGACTACAACATGGGACATGAACTCCAATGCACTGTGTTGATGTCTATGTGGTGTGTTTGCATTTTAGTATAGATAGAAAGTGCAAGCTACACTCTAAAATCACAAAAAAATGGCTGATGACCTAAATCAAGAGTTTGCTACAATAACAAAAAAAAAAGTAGAATAATGATAAAATAACAATAAGAATACTTTAACTTAACATATTCTACAAATTGACAAAGAAGGGCGAGGAAATTGCACCTTCCTACCCATGAGTTGATATCTTCAAGATCTTCACCTCAAGGAGAACCTACAGACAAAATATGAGAAAATGTTGGGGATGTGCTTAGAGGACAGGATTAGTCAATCCCATTCTTTGGTTTTTTCACCTCCATGGACAACCAAATAGCAATGATTATAGAAAGATGATAAATAAAGTTATGGAAATACCAAACAATACGTAAACAACAATTTACTACAATACCAAATATGATAATGCAAAGTGAATGGAAAATGGAAGGATATCAAATTCTCAGCCAAGTGCTCTCATGGAAAATGGAGGAAGGAGAGAGCATGAAAGCCTTCAAAGACCAATGTTGCCACAAAAATGAAGAGAGTGAACAAACAAAATGCTAACTTGTAGCTTCAATGAAGGTGATGGAGCTTGAAAATGTTGAAAGGGAGTGAGAAGAGTGAAGAGAGTTGCCCAAAGTGTAAAGATTATTGAGAAGCATGAAAGAATGAATGAGATATCCATTTGAAAGGTGAAAATAGAGGAAAAAGAGTTGTTTGAAGTCAGTTAAGGGAGGAGTAAGCATTATACTTTGCTTCCAATGGAGGAGTGTAATGCATCTACAGATTCTAGAGGCGAGAATCCTATCAGGATGATAGCATGCCACATAGATGTCTATGTGCCATGCTAGCATCCTAGATAGAATACCCCCCACTGACATGCAAAATAGCTATCAAATAGATAGTGAAAGGTGGAAAAAATAGGGATTGTATTATGACACTTGATTTTCTAAGGTAGGAGGTCATGGGTGCAAATTCACTCCATTACAAAATTATTCTAAGCAATCAGAAATATTTTTCAAGATAATTTCCCACTTTGATATAATTAAAACTATCATGGATTTCCAAAAAATTACAATTAGTATATTATACAATTAAATAGAATATAATATAAACTAATTTTCTAAATTTACAATTAATTGATTATAAATATATACATTAAATGATCTTGTCTACTAAAATATATGGCATTGGTTACATTTTGAGGACCAAAGATCCAAATTTTTTAACACACATATTTTTGGACAATATTATAACAAAGTGTCTAGGTATTGTTTATAGGTTTTCAGGGACGGTAGCCAAGACATTGTCAGATGC
This sequence comes from Sequoiadendron giganteum, assembly GCA_007115665.2. Lineage (NCBI taxonomy): Eukaryota > Viridiplantae > Streptophyta > Pinopsida > Cupressales > Cupressaceae > Sequoiadendron > Sequoiadendron giganteum. The sequence continues at coordinate 230,940,728 of CM021108.1, read as the reverse complement.
AAGAATAAGAACCATCCCATCATGGACCCGTCATTTAGCTTTTCAAAAAATCGCGAAGCTCAAAGGACACTTGTTGCGGGCTAACTTAAGCAACAAAATCAACGCAATAGAGTATTCTCAACATGCACTTTCTCTTACTATAGCAATAGCTATAAAGACATGTACTCACCAATCAGGGTGGGGTCCCATTGGGGGATGCTTGCTCAAAAATCTAAGCGGGTGGTGCTGAGAATTTTTAGGAATTTTTTAAAGCTGGCGGTCCCATGAACTTACTAGCACTATTCAGCTTAAAATCTTAAGCTCTAAATTTTAAGGAAGTTGGTGATCCCATGAAGTGTGGCCCAACTTAAACATTAACCTCCGTAATTTAAGGAAGCTAGTGTTCTCATGAATTTTACTTTTAATACTTTTAAATATAATTCATTTGACAATAAAAAAATGAATTTTTTTAATCAATTGAAAACTACATGATGGTATTTGTTTAATTAATTTTTGAATATATTCTATTTTATTTAATTTTTGAATATCTATTTTATTTTATTTTGTAATTTTTTTTTTTAATGAATCTATTTTATTTTATTCTCTATTTATTTTAGAAACTTAAATGAGTGTTTGCATAAATTCTTTATTTCTTTTGTAGTTTTTTGTAATTTCTCTATGTCCAATATTATTGTATTATCAATATTTTTTAGAAATATTATTCTTATAAATATATTGTTATCCTTAATATTATATTATTAATAATAGAATATTATTAATATTAAATTTTTAATTTATTTATTATTATTGTTATATATTATTAATATATCTTTGAAAAATTATTTTATAAAATCAACAATTGTGTAATGTATAAAAAAATAAATACAATCTCCCAAAGAATTTAGAGCAATGGAAATAAAGTCATCATATCATTGTATTTCACACACAAATCCAATAATAATGTGAACAACTTAACAAGAAATAAATATTATAACCTTCACAAAACTTTCAACATTCAATGAATAGTTCATAGCATTCTACCTTGCATGAGATAGTACACAATTGAAGAAGGAATATCTTTCTTAATTAATTCCAACATAAATTTGATCTACTATCCACCTCTATTGAAGTGTTGATCAAATAGTAGTTATATTCTTTGTTATAGCCATGGAGACGTATGCTTGAATCCAAGTAACCTCATTTACAAAACCTTTATGCAATGCAAATTCTCTAAATTTGAAACAATGTTGGACCTCAAAAAGTTTCCATTGAAAGAAAGTGAACATGAAAATGTCACCTCCTAATGGTTAACTATTTATTGTATTATACGTAAGACCTATGAATATTATATATTTTTTTCCTCTACATTTCTTCTTCCACATGTAAAGCATTGTATTGTATGTACAATCTATGGACTTTATGTAAAAAAATTAGGGGGGTTGCTTTGAGGAGGCCCAAACTCTAATAAGAAACTTTATAAAACCTTTTTGTAAGCATCATTAATAAAATTGAGATATTTATCTTGGCATTCATTTTTCTATTATATCCATGTCAAAGAAATTGTGCATTACTATTTTTTTTTGACAATATATGCACCCTCTAAACATTAAGGGGGTTGTGAGTATAATGCTTATTAAAGTCTAAACATTGATAAATGGACCTACAATAACTATCTATAAAGCTAAAATATAAGATATAAGACCTTAAATAGATAAATATATTTTTAGCATGACAGTAGCCAAACATGGTTGTAAAACATATACCCCATTTCATTGATATATTCAAAGATAAACGTGAGCATTAGTATAGAAACATTAAAAAAAACTACTAATAAATGTATAGTTGGTGAATTCTAGCATCTTATATACAAACACACGAAATGCTTCAAACTAAACCTGCTTATAAGAAAAAGCATAAATGTAACCAATCTTTTGTATTAGCTCAATGATTCATAATCAAGTACAAAAGAGAGGAAACTATAAGCTTGGAGCTCCTTTAATAGATAACTACTTCCTCCTTTAAAATGCATAAAATATAATAATTATAATGTTTTGAGTTAACTTAATTAAAACCAATAAATTAATTACCTACTGATGCAAGTACAAAAGAGAGGAAACTATAAGCTTGGAGCTTCTTTAATAGATAACTACTTCCACCTTTAAAATGCATAAAATATCATAATTATAATGTTTTAAGTTAACTTAATTAAAACCAATAAATTAATTACCTACTGATGTATTTAAAAAAATCAACGGTCACCAACCATTAGGGCCCCCATGTTAATTAATTGGTTACACCTACAATTAAGTTAATAATACTAAATTAAGAGTTTCTAGGACTTCTTGAGAATAATTGACACCTAGATACAGTCCTCACCATGTTAATGTTTTAATATGGTTTATTCACCTTCTCCATCATCCATTGTATAAATGATCTTTCTTGGCAGTAACTCCACCCTTCTCGGCAAACATTTGAAGCCTTTTCTTTACAAAATACTCCACCAAGGAGGTCTCATCCATTTCTTAAACAAATACAAGTGTTAGGTTCCTCCATCTTAACAAATTGATCTACCTATCGTACTCATTTCTACTCTCCCACTTACTCATATCCAGTCTCCCACAAGAGCATTTAAAAAAGTTGTTTATGACATAAAAAATTGGTAAGGATGTTATAGACTTCCCATAGGCTTCCATTCCATGCCATCATATAAGGAAAAATGCCAGTATCTCAAGTCAACAAAAGGAAGAGAAAGAACTGAAATTAAATGGAGTTCATTGTATTGAATGCACAAAATCAATATTTGTCTAAGCAAGAATGACATTTGTTGAGCATTCTGATAAAATTAGGAATGTGAATAAATAAACACCCTAAAAACCTCAATAAGGATGTTCACATTTAACATGGAAATTCATGATATGATATAGTTTGGTTAGTTAGAATTATCTCAAATGATGTACTCATTAGCGTCCTACTTAGTTTTTTCACATGCTGTCAAGTTTGCATTAGATAATTTTTCTGTTAGAAATTAATTATAAATCTAACTAGATTTGAATATAGCTTAATTCACATGAATTTACTTAATTTACTTGAGTTAAAAAGTAAGTTTAGATTAAATAATTTTGGCATCTCCCCACGAACAATGGCATTTTGTGCTCTTCTCCAAAATACCATATAGCCCTGTCATTAAGAAAAATTGAATGGAGGCAGAGAACCTTAGCAAGTACAATATAAACTTGCATTGCAGATAAGAATTGAATTTCTTTGACTCAACCCCTGTAAGGTGACATATGTGTCAGAGCATAGATAAAGAAAATTAATACTAATTTATTATTCCTCTAGAGACAATACTAGAGAAAAAAATTGGAGGTTCTCTTCCTTCTGTGAGATCATCCTACTCTCTTCCATATAGTAGCTGTAGCAACACTTTTTATCTTGTAGTAGTATAAAATTACATCATAGTGATAGATTAGCTGAATTTACAATTCTAACCAAGTCTGCTAGTAGTGACTCAACTTCTCTTCCTAGTAATAAAAAAATATAAGAGTGGTGAATTTTTATGAGGCTTCGAGAAAGGAAAAAAGAAATATTGAAATTAGTTCTATATCATAGACAATTCATGAGCAGAACATAAACTTTTTGATAGATGATTCTCCCTACAAATCACAATAGAGTCACTCAGAGTATTTGCCTTATTTGTTAAAGTAGAACAAGTTAAAGCTTTCAATGGCACTACATGGATAGATCTTGTTGAAGTGGCGTAAACATTAACCTCCATAATTTAAGGAAGCTAGTGTTCTCATGAATTTTACTTTTAATATTTTTTAAACATTTTTTTATTTCACAATAAAAAAAAGAAATATTTTAATCAATTGAAAACTACATGATGGTATTTTTTTATGTTTGTGCATATATCTATTTTATTAAAAAAAATTATCATCTTCTTGATAAGTTACAACTCGATTTTAATTCTTTCTGGAAATATAAATACTTCAATCCCACTACCATGTAAAATTCAATAGTATTTGTTGAAACTTCAAATATAATAATTCACTTATGACTTATCTTCGTTATGGCTTTAAATTTTTTCTATACCATGTTCAGTTAACATTTTATGTATGTCCAAAGTGGCATTAAACCATTTTGTGTTTCCCATGCATCAAAAGAAAGTTTGAAACAAATACTGTAAAATATTACTTGATAAAAAAAAAAATCCAACACCTGATCCAATGAATTGATTCCACAGAATCCTTCAAAAAATTTAATTTTTGGAATAATTTTTGGTTTCATAAGCTCTACTCTAAAAAGTTGAAAAAATAAAAAAAAGAGATAATCACTCCTATTTGAAAAGAGGATGTCTACTAGCTCTGTCTCAATTGCAATGCAGTATAAGTTGCACAACTTAAAATTTCTCAATCTCAATGTTCTTGTTCAAAGTATCTGCCTTAAGCCAGATCTCAAAATACTCGCATGAGTTATGAAAAAACATCTAAAACCCATTATTGAGCCAAGGCCCAACCACTCAAACAAAGCCATGTCCATGAATGATATTTTGAAGAAGAGAATATATCCCCACAACATAATACATGGAAGTATGGAAGAGCTATAACAATTGATACATAACATTGAAGGAAAAAGTATAGCTCAAGAATACAACATTTGTTACCAATGGAATGATATTTGACTCTAAATAATGATAGGAATTACATTTGATCATCATTCTTCAGGGTAAGTAGATTGTTAATCCATAAGAAGTTACTTTGTAAGAAGATCTTTATATATTTCTTTCAGTCTTAACATTAGTTAACATAATTACATCAACACCAAATTGGTTCTTCATGTCAATAACCCAAGGGAAACAACACCTATTGTTTTATAATATTCCCATGCCACTAATAAAACATGAAACCACTTTTCAAATTCAAAATAAAATCAGTAGCAGAAAATTGCCAAATATTTATTAGCAGCAACATGTGATATGATTTTCACTTTCTGTTTAGCCATCAAAAACACCATGTCTATCTTCATTGGTCTACTGCTACTACCTTCAATTGACATAAAATATCTAAAGTTCATTTCACCAATAGCCTCAATAAAATTCACACCCTTACACAAATCCTCTCAAAAGTGGGAAAGTGTATCCACCAATTGTAATCCACAAATAATTATTGCTTGCATTATCTTCGTCAATATAAATCAAATGTCAGAAAACACCAACTATAAACCACAGCAAGAATTGCAACTTGCATGCTAAATTTCATGACAGACTGGATTTGTTATAATGACCGGGCCACCATAGTTATCCATGAATCATGATAGCATATATCCTCGATCAAAAATTGGAGATGCATCCAAGTCAATCATAGGTCTTCAAAATCCAAAAGACGAAGGACAATGTGTAAAGCAGATATTTTGCAAATGCAATGTAGCCATTTCCAGCCAAGAAAATGTGTTGGATAGGATATGCATACATATGTTTTATAATGATTCTTACCTGAAAAGAATCCTAGCAAGCATTCATAGTGGATGCAATTTGATTCTTTAATAGATAAGAACCCTATATAGTATATAGTTGGCGAAATGGTAAAGACTATAGAAGGAGAATGCATCTTGCATTATTTCTAAATTATTCAAACTCAGAATAATTTAACATTAGTCTTATGCCTTACAATTAAATGATGTGTATAAGGCATGAGAGATAATCCATAAAGTACAAGTCCATGAAAAGACAATGCATAGTAAACAACTAAAAGACAATTTAAAAGATAGTAATTAATCACCATTTACAAGTCATTAATGTTTCTCAAGAACGTGTTGCAACTGGATCAGCTAACTCACTGGTTGGCATATTTGTTCCATTATCTACAAAAGAATCATCACATGGATCATATTCACCTTGCACAACATCTAATGTCATATTATGCAATATACAACAACAAATAATGGTTTTGAGAAGCACTTCCAAATTTGGATGCCACATTTTGGATTCCAAAATCCGCCACATTTTGTTTAGCCCTCCAAATGCATGCTCTACCACAATACGTGTTGATGACAACTTAAAGTTATATTTCCTCTTACTACTCATTAGACCTCCACTGAAAGGTGTAGTTAACCATTTCAACAATGGATACCCGCCATCTCCAATAATATACTCTCTTATGTTTAATGGGCCAATTGACATTGGTTAACCATTTAATCTCTACCCACCTTCACACATTTTATGGAAAAAATAATTCCTTAGAAGTCTAGAATCATTTATTGAACCAGGCCACCCTATAAAAATGTCCATGAAATACATGTTGCTATCAACAATTTCTTGTAATGACATACTATAGTTATGATCATGATCATACCAATCAGTAGAGCACTCATTAGGTGGAAGATGAAACTGAATGTGAGTTACATCTATAGCTCCACAACAATTTGGAAATCCTTGTTTTAGATGAAAACCTTCTTTTACATTCTCAAGTTTCATTTGATTACTAGGCCATTGGATATGACTTCGAAATAGAATATAAAAGATATTGATGAAATTATTTACAACTCTTACCACAGTTGACTTTCCACAACCAAACAATTCACTAATGTTAAGCATTGTCATCCCAGATGACAATTGTAAAATTGCAATGGCAATCTGTTTCTCTACTGGAAGGACTCTACTTTTAATAGTTGTAGCAAATGAATATGGTATTTCACCTTGTTTTAGATCATCATTCAGAATTTCACAAATATTTTGAAATAATGCATGGGTAATTGCACCAATCTATGACACAATTTTGGCTCTTAAGATGCCACTTTTTTTTTTTCTGAAATCAGTAAAATCTGATTTGCATGAGAAAATGGAGATAGTTATGCTCAAAATTTCAAGATGCAACAAGAACAAAAGTTGAAGTGCTCCGAGTCTAGTTTCTAAGCTACTATTATTTTTTGAAATTAATGAAGATTAAAGGTCTCAAAAAGGGCGGGGGCAAAACAGATCCTGTTTTTATAAAAAAAATAGCATAGCGCTTGAGGGCTCCCCACTTTTTGATTAACTTTTTTTTAGAATTTCAAAAATCCCAATGGTGAGAAATTATCTAACACCATTTAGTTTATCCCCATTCTTTTGGATAATTTTTTTAATGAATAAATAATATTTTATGAATTTTCAAAGTGGACACATCCTAAAAAGCTGAAATTTGAGCGTGCTCCTCCCCAAATTTTTTGCAAACTAATCAAAAATTGATTTTTTTTTCATCATGTGTAGAATGGAGTCTAGTTTCAAAAAATGTAATTTGTTTCACATTCTGATGAACGAGTAAAAATCTATCCTAAACCTAGCACATATTGGTTTTTGACCAAAAAATGAAGGCATTTATAATAGAAGCGATGGATGAAAACCTTAACTAAATCAAAATGAAAAAAGAATTATATATTTAGATAACTAAGAGAGAGGTTAATGCTATCATTTTTTTTTAATAAACTTGCATTGAAAGACGTGCAAATGAGATGGGGAGCATGGACGAAAATATGAAGAAATTTTGCACCCTTTCAAAAAATCATGTGATTTTCATGAAATGGTTGTCCAAACCTTTGGGTCGGATGCCCAATACAAAATCCAACCCATAGGGTTGGTATTTCCCAATGCAACTTATTTGGCACACACCAAATGGGCTGCTTAATTTGGTCAGTGCCAAATGTCATTCATGACTTTTGGAATGCATTTTTGTAAACTTTTTGATTTTTGCTTTCTCTATCAGGGAAAGTATAAGTTGACATTTATATATGGACATTTACTTTATGATAATTTAAGTTATATTTCATGTATATATAGGCAGGATGTTTGAGAGTGGTTTCAGATCTCTAGGAGTTATAATGCAGATTCTAGTTTTTGGAAGATATTAAAAATTTCAGACTTAGTCAAATTTCAGTAATCAACATGTCAAATTTCAATAATCAGGAGGTCAAATTTTAGTATTCAGGAGGTCAAATTTCATCTTTCTCTCTATCTCACTCATTTTCATCTCTTATTCTCTAAACCTCTCTCTCTCTCTCTCACTATCTCCATCCCTTTATCTAACAATATCTTCCTTGAGCTCAAGAACTATGTCTCTACATGTCCATCTCTCTCTCCTTCCCTCTCCAATATATATCTCCCTCCCTCCTTCCCTCTCTACATGTATCTATCTCCCATCCCTCTCCTTTTATCTCTCTATATCTCTCTCTACTCACTATATCACCTCTCTCTATACCTACCTATCCCTCTCTCCCTCTCTCTCTCTCCTCTTTCTCTCTCTCTCTCCTTCCCTCTCTCTCTCCTTCCCTCATTACTCTCTATCTTTCCATTCTCTCTCTCCTTCCCTCTCTAGTTCTCTTTATCTCACTTCTCTCTCCTTCCCTCCCTCCCTCTCTAAT